>BLKM01006607.1:795338-1038854 GCA_013340265.1 Coptotermes formosanus
CACCCCCATCACCCCCATCACCACCTCCACCACTCCCATCACCACCACCACCACCATCACCACCACCACCACCACCACCACCATTACCACCCCACCACCACCACCACGACCCCATCACCATCACCACCCCCATCACCACCACCACGATTTCAGTGACTTAGGCCTCGTGACCCGTTCTGGTCTCGACACTCTATAGTCCTGAAGTCCCTTCAATGGCCGTCCTGGGTTGCTTTTTCATGCTGGTTTACACTGCATAACAGCGTGCGGGAGTCTTGGTCTACTCATTCTGCAAATGTGTTATGGTCATTTGTATTTATAGGTGCTGATCTTCCCCAGACTCTTTGTATTTTAAGTTCTTTCAAGTATCTTCCTTTATTGCTTGGTCAAAGAGCATGTATTTTGCTGTTTACCTAAAAAATATCAACGTCGCTGGTGTGATTCCCGATAAGTTCCTCTGCTGTACAGTGGGGGGGGGGGGCGTTGCCAATCTGTTGTATAATCGTAGCCTGGTTTCCTTCTAAATTCTGAAAGGTTTTATAACGTGATGTATCGTCCCATTATGGTCCCATTATCTGTAAACATTCTGTTAATTTGTTTGTAACATCTTCTTCGGGTCACAGTGTGCATCAAAGTAATTGTACGTGTTGAGTTTCTCTGTTATTTAGTCATTAATTACTGTCTTTCATCTTATTGTGCCTCTTCCTCTGAATGCCATTGTTTTAGTTTTGTTGGTTGCAATTTTTTGTATATATTTTTATATTATATTTTCTAATTTATATGCAGTTATTTTCAGTAAGGTTTCTGTTTCTGCTATTATTACCTGCTCATCTGCAAAAAGAAGGGGTTTTCATATATAAGTTTATTTATACCAACTACTGCACACCAGTTCTCTGTATTCATTATATACGCTCCTACATGACTGCCTGATGATGGCTGAGAATGTCAGCCGAAACATGTAGAAGCACATAGAATGAGTATACAGAATTGGTGTGCAGTAGTTAGTGTAAATAAAATCGTATATGTAAAAGAACTGCACGGAATATGTATAATATTCAGACAGTGTTTTATTTTTTTTTTGTTTCTGGTTGTTTATATCCCCTTTATATTGTCTGTGTTTCATTATGCAAGTATTTCGTTTATGCAAGTGTTGAATGGTGCTGGAGAAAGAGGGCAGCCTTGACCTACCCTTTATTAATTTCAGCTGGTTGTGTTATTTCGCTGTTTGGCGTTGCTTGTATTTACGTTCGTATATCTTGACCAGTGCTGAAAGTAACGTGTCACGGATGTGTACGTAATGTATTGAAGGGCGTGAGTCTCGTCACTTGGTCAAATGTTTTCTCGTAGTCCAAAAACAAAAGTCTAAATTAGAATCTCTCCTTTCTTCTAATATTAGCTTTAAGCTAAATTCGGCTTCTTCGCATGGTCTGCTGTGGAATTCGTACGGGTTTCAAATAAGTATTTTTCCGAATGCAGTTTTAATTCCCCTTTTAATATCTTTCCATATGTAGTAAAATATGTGTTCAATGAACTGGTACTTTCCTAAGATGAAGTTTGTAAACATTGATGAGAAATTCGGCTACAATCACTAATAAGGTGTGAGGTTTTCACGGGTGTACGACCTGTTTGTAATTCCTGAATTTAATTTTTGAATAGACTGGCATATGTAAATTCCGTACTTAGTGTGGCCTTCCTTACATTTTTCAAAGTAAATGGAATTTTCAAGAAACATTATAATTATGGAAATGAAGTCTAGAATAAATATTTTGCTGTTTGCATAAGAGAAAAATTATGACTTAAATCTTCCTTCTTCTAACGACATCTTTATTCTGTTTCTGAAGGCACTGTAACCGAAATTATTTGGCTATGAAATAATAACTTGTTTAGCTATTTGCGACCATCTAGCAGTGCTTAAAATGCCTCCACACTACTGTGACTGCACAGCAGCACTCGTGTCACCAGTTTACTGGCGCACTTGGTACGATTATAAAGACCGAACTTGATTTGCTTTTTCTTTATACTGTTCTTACTTACGCCCAGGCTATTAATGGATGCTCTTGAGAGACATTCTGTCCTCGTTTGAGCCTGAAACTAAGCCTGTACATGCTGAAATTTGAGCAAGCAGGTATTTCTGCCTCTCTGGTCTGCCACATACTTGCGCGCTGCCTGATTTTCCGTTCTTCAGTAGCAGATATTGTCGTACCTGTCAGAAAAAACTTTATTCGTTCCCCTGAGATTAAAAAATGTCCGATTTTCGTGTCCTTTATTTTATTCATACTTTGTTTAACTAGGGGGCCGCGGTGGCGCAGTTGGTTGAGGCACTGCGCTACAAACCGGCAGGTCGCGGGTTCGATTCCCGATGGTGTCAGTGGATTTTTTTTCATTGGCATAATCCTGTCGGTCGCACTATGGCCCTGGGGTCGACTCAGCCTCTAACAGAAATGAGTACCAGGAATATTTCCTGGGGGGTAAACGCGGCCGGTGCGTAGGGCTGAAAACCTTACCACCTTCAAGCGCCGATTGTCTAGAAATCTGGGAGCCTCGACCTCCTGGAACCCTAAGGGCCTGTCCAGGCCTGTAATGGGACTGCTTTACCTTTTGTTTTTTTACCTTTTTTTGTTTAACTACCCTTTTAGTAGTGATATATCAGAGGTGAGGTTTTCGGTGTGTTTAACACGTTATGAAGGTGTAGGGGCAGTGCAGGTAAAATTCCATGCATTTATAACTTTAGCAACTGGATGTGAGTGGCCGGCTTTACATCCATGCCGCTTTATCACCGGAGAGCGAGCCTCCGATACCCACTTGACAGGAGGCTGGGTGGGCCCCAGAGAAGGTCTGAACGCTGGAGAAAGGAGACATCTCTTGATACTGGAACGAATCAAACTCCGCGTCCACAGCTGCCAGCTCTAGCGTAGTCCAGGCTCGCTCAACCCGCGCGCGGAGACGTTTGAAATGAGAAATCGCTTTTTAATCCTTCCTCTGGCAAAGCCGAGATAGAATGAAAAGACAGTTTGGAAAAGTTGTGACTTGTTTGTGGATACAGTTCTTACGTTCTAATGTATTGTGTAAAAAATGTGCAAGAAACAGCGACACCCTGGCCTAGGTCATGAATTTAATTTTAAATAAATATTATTATTATTATTATTATTATTAGTAGTAGTAGTAGTAGTAGTAGTAGTAGTAGTAGTAGTAGTATATTTTCTATTTAACGTGATGTACAGACAAATACGCACGTAAATTTTACATATACATACACTTCACTGCTCATTCTTTGTGTAGAATTTCATGTTCGCCGCATGCAAACCACATTTTGCCGAACTTGCCACACCACATAAAAGTTTGAGCTGGCCTGGCCTAGTCACTGTACTGACTGAGTTATTTTGCAAAGTCACGTATTCTGTAGAAGCATTTTCTCTTACATATCATCGTCAGTTTGTTTAGCATAAGTATGGAAGTTGAGCAACGACTGTAAACTTTTTCTTCTGCGTTGGCGTTACAGCCCGGAGTGGGCTTTGGCCTCCCTCAAAATTGATCCCAATTCCTCTCTTTTCCATATCTTCTCCTACCATCTTGCATTCTTTTCAGATCTTCTATATCCAGAATCCATCTCTTCCTTGGCGTTCCACTTCTTCTCTTTCCTTCCATTCTCCCACGCAGCATTTTCCGTGGCAACGACTGTAAGCTAGTTCTACGACATGCGCCTCAAGCGGAGACCCGAAGCTAACGTGATAGTATCTGCGCGTGCGATTGATGAGACCAAAGGAATGTACAAACAGCCTCGGCTGGAACGTTGTCCTAGCGAAGCAGAATTCCTTCAATAGCATGCACTGTGAATAATACAAATATTGTGACATTTGCGCCTTTCACGGTGGTAGCTGTGAAGAGTAATGTGTAACATTATAAGGACGGGGAGTGGACTAGGCTACGGGCTGGACGGTTCAGGGCTCGAACTCCGGCAGGGCTAAGAAACTTATTTCTCACCCAAAATATCCAGGCCCTCTCTCGATCATACCCAGCCTCCTCCTCAGTGGTTACCGGTGTGCCTTCCCACGGGGGCAAGCGGCCGGGACGTGAAGCTGGCCACTTACCTCCATCTACTGCTAAGATTAAGAATGCGTGGAGCTATATAGCTTCTATCCCTGTCAGCCTTCGTGATGTGGAAGACTTTTTTACTTTTGTACATAAACGTAAGGAACTAGTAAAGTACTACGTCTGGAGTGTAGCTTTGTATGGTGCTGAAACTTGGACGCTTCGGAAAGTAGATCAGAAATAGTTGAAAAGTTTTGAAATGTTGTGGTGGAGAAGGATGGAGAAGATCAGTTGGCCCGAACATGTCGAAAATGAAGAAGTATTACATAGAGTCGAGGAGGGGAGGAACATCCTGCGTACAAGTAAAAGAAGGAAGGCTAACTAGAGTGGTCACATGTTGCTTAGGAACTGGCTTCTAAAACACGTTATTGAAGGAAAGATAGGAGGCAGGATAGAATCGATGAATAGACAAGGAAGAAGACGTAAGCAGCTACTGGATGACCGTAAGGAAAGGAGAGATACTGTAAATTGAAAGAGGAAGCACTCGATCGCACTCTGTGAAGGACTCGCTTTGGAAGAATCTATGCACCTGTCGTAAGAAGGACTACGAAATGAATGAACACAAATATGTTTGTGTACTGCAGTTGACAGGTTAGATAAATAACGAATATAAATGAATGACTAGAGCTCTTCGTGTATTCACCACTTTTCACTATATATCCCCCCTCTCCTAGTCAACTTGTGTATTCCGACATACCGACTTTAAAAACTACTGCGCTTCGTAGTAGGGACTAAAATGTTCCATGATATGAATAATGTCAAACGAGATAGCAAAGTCATGTAGTATAACGACACGGAAATTTGTGATATTTGAATATCATATTCGATTGTTCTTCCTTTCTTGCTCTGTAGCAACCTAAGCTGCTTATCCCTTCTTCCCGTGTGCTTCCGAACGACTGAACAAGAATGCAATGTAAGAGGGTTGCTACACTCTGTGCAGCTTAGTCAAGTAGAAAATTGTTGGAACCGAGCCATCAGCCGTCTAGCAGTCTATATAACGAGCGGTACCGTTGCACTGCAATGATGAGACATGAACTCAGTTATTGAGTTATTCAAGAGAGGGAGGGGACAGTTGGCGGAGTGCAGTATCCGTGGTATGTCCGACCCGGACTGCATTAGCGTGCAATGCATATACAGTTGCATGTCTGGGGTCCAGGCCAACTCAGTGGGATGCTCTCGGCTTCACAGACTTCTCTTAAAAGGAAAAACAGTAGGCTTATGACATCACCTTATTGTCCGATTTTAAGAGGAATAAATAAACACTTATAAAGTAATTTTTTCTGGGTTCTGTTTACTGTTAAAATCTTCAAACTTTACCAACGGACGTCTGGGCGTGACGTATTTCTGGACGTCTTCCTGCTGTATTCTGAAGTTTTCTGTAATTTTCCCCATTTCCACCAGACCAGTTCATCAAAAACTAGGTCACGACTTCTTCACGCGACGTTCCTCTCTGTATGGACTTTAAAATCATATTTGTATTCCAAGTAACGTACCGAGAGGCGACTTCACGGAGCTTACTGTAAATATCTGCCGTCGTATACTGACGAATGCGGGTAACTTGAAATACAAAAAGGGATGGTTATTTTGTAATACGGTAATGTGGTATCCACTTTGATAGGTTATGGAAAATCGCGAATTATCTCAGATAACATACCAATTAAATTAAAAATTTACTACTAAAATTTACCGTCACTACTTATTATTCATTGCCAATCCCGGTGAGCTTGCGGTGTAAGGCGTGGGTCTTCGGCCGCTCGCTTGCTGGGATTGCGGGTTCGAATCCCGCCGGGGGCATGGTTGCCTGTCTGTTGTGATTGTTGTATGTTGTCAGGTAGAGGTCTCTGTGTCAGGCTGATCACTCATCCGGAGGTGTCCTACTGAGTGTTGTGTGTCTAACCGAGTGTGATCTCGTAACCTCCACAATGAGGAGGCCTAGGCACACGTGGGCTGTCGATCCATGAAAAAATACTTTTTCATTACAACATGTTTCGGCCAACTCTGTCGTCCTCAGGTAATACAAAACGTATACAAAATGCTTGGGAGGTTAATTGCAACATCAAGATTTATAATAAGAAATTATATCTCATTTTTACAGAAAGGGTAAAAATTCGTAGGTAGACGTTTTATGTATGTAATTACATAAATAACATGTTTTGTCCATGCAGTTGACCACGAGGCTGTTGAGTCAACAAAACCTTATGCAAATTTGTGCCTGTCTGCGCCATAATGGCGTATCGGGGTAACAGCGTTACAGCTCCACTCATTTTTAACCTCGGCATTAGATGAAGGTGCGTGGATAATTTCTCGCCCATTCATTTTATTCTCGGAAGAAAAAACCGGGTATCCAACGAGTAGGAGGCTGGGCCAGCAAGTAAATAAGTAAAGATAGAATTTAACTGACTGTAATTAATATTGTGACATTTCCATTCTTGATACAGTGTCATAACATTACAAAAAATAAACCGGAATCTTTAGTAGTGATGTGTCATTGAGGAAAGACTTACTTACACGTACTGGCCAGACTCTAGTTATGTCGCTCATTCAAGTCATAAAGTGACTTTCGAAATTTTTCTTTCTGAAGTGATGATAAAGGAGTGCATATGTCACCTACAGAAAATACTTCAGTGCGTGTGGCTGTTCTAGAATTCTATGTGTGTCACTCTCAGGGGAATCTATCTCCTTCAGCCATACACACTCATCCCACTCTTGACGTCGTCTAGCATTCTCAGCCCAGTTGCTTGCTGGGATTTGATATCCACTTCCGGAAACGCCTGATTTAAACGTACATGCAGGGACGAAATTTAAACTTGCAGAGGAAGACGAGAGGTTCTCGTGGCGAGGGTTTTCCCACGACATGTCACAGTAGCGGTCAAGTTCCGGTGCGTTGTAGCTGTGCTGTGGTCAAAAGTCATGTATTACGGGCACATTAGGTGAGATAAGCGCCGCTTTTTTCACGCGTCTGTTGATCCCGCAGTCTTGTGTCGTCAAAAAACTCAACTCTTGTCAAAATTGGACGAGTTTCTTTTAATAAGCTCATTAGGGGTTCAGATTTCGCGCTTCGAAAGTGTTTAAAAAATAGGACAGTCTTATATTTTCCCTAGTATGATCTACACGCAGTCTGTTATAGCGACCCTTGCTTACGATGTTCCTGGAAGTGGACTAAATTTTCTGGTTTTTACTTGCTTTTAGTATTACAAAACTTGATGGACATGCAGCCGGAATCTGATACGTTTTAACTACGCTGAGGCAACTTTGGAAAATTCCTATTCCTTACTTTCTGTTTCTCATATACTTTTGTCTGTGATGTACTGTTTCTAATATAAATTCCTTGTGAACGTTTATTCTGGGCACTCTGTTACGAATTAAAAAGTGCGTTATGTTTCATTTCTGTGAAAGAGCTTAATGATAACCAATCTTCTTTTTCCTTTCCATTTTCCGTCTAGTGTTTTACGTTATAGGTCTGTGAATATCTTTTAACGTGTCTCCTACTGATAATTCAGCAGTTTATTCCGGATGCGACTGTAGGAACGTACAGGACGGAAATGATTATGTTATTTCACAGCGGAAAAATGATTATAACACTCCTCCCTCTCCCCTTGCTCAGACGCGAAAAGGCTGACAATGCGCATGAGCACACGAAATGGACGTGAATACGAAGTGAGCACCATCTATGTGAGCAGATATGTACTACGTGATAAGGCGCCGCGCGTGGTTGAGCATAAGTGAGATAACGGAGAAACACAATAAAGCTATAAACACAATAAACACTATTTTAAATCAGAGTAGAAGAATCATGTACTTCGCAAGGGAAATTTTAAAATCTCCAAACCCCGGGTGGGACGCAAAGCAACTGCCAACGGTAAACGTCCGATTCTTCCAACTAAAAATTGGTATTTAATGAAGCTTAAGTTATTAGCTAATTATAATTTAATTTTTAGAACTTACGGGATTTTTTTAAGAACGTCAATTGGGAGCTTGCCACATAGTCTTTGTTATTGACAATATTTCAAGAAATATGCGGGCTTCAGTTCTATAAAATGATGACTGGAATACACTCTTACTAATTATTGTTAGAACACAATTAAAACTCAGAGAGTAGGGGGATTGTAGGATCCTACCACTCCCCATTTTTCTCACACCTCCCTTCGTCATATAGTGTGAAGTTTCCAACAGAGGTTGTTCCCATGCAATATCCGCGAACACGGTTACAACTTAAATATTGCTTAAAACAGTAAAAACACCAACAAAATGCACAATATATTTTAATATTCACTGTTGAGATCAAACGCTCGTACATGTTTCGATCCCACCGGGTCATCTTCAGGGATACAGTTAGTTATACATAAAACAGCTACGAGACGGTTAAGATGAACGTGTGCAGCTGACCTCCACGACTTCACATTCAGGTGTAAGTAGGTGTGTACTCACCGATGGCGGGAATCTAACAGTAGGCCTATCTCCTTGATGATGACCCGGTGCGGTCGAAACATCTAGGAGCGTGTGATCTCAACAGTGAATATTAAAACATATTTTGCAGTTAGGTGGTGTTTTTATTGTTTGTATGTAAGTTACTGCACGGGTGTGGAACATGATGTACATACTGCTTGTTGAATTTAACTCTATGTGTGCGAAGTTTACCATTTCTCCCAAAAACTTTCCATTCTGAGGGGTGAGCAGAAGTTGAATGTGTCTGAAACAATCGTGTGCCGCAGACATTGGTCCAGCTGGCCGTGGATTGCCCATCATTGCTTTAGACCAGTGTTCCCCAAACTTTTTTGCTCGCTCACCCTTTTTGGCTTAGAAAAATAACCAAGAATCCTCACATCCTCGCTCACGTAAATAGAGTGTCTGGATGACAGTTATTAAAAATCTATATTTCAGAACTGATATAGGATAACTACGAATACATCCTTGTGGCATACGTAATAATGCATTGCATGATTTGGCCTTAGTTACTGATTGGCGCTCGCTTCGTGGGTTTCTTGATTGCGTATTTTAACGGTTATAGGAAATAAACACATCGCCAATTAAAGAAGTTTCGCCTTTGTTTTTGTCAGAACAGTATTCCTTTAATTTAAAAAATAAGTAAACTTCAAAGTATTCATTACGGAAATATAACTTCTGATCCCCTGGGAACTGTTGGCGGATCCATTGGGATTCGTGGAGCACACTTTGGGAACCACTGCTCTAAACACTGTCAGAAATCATCAGAATCTACCAGTTCGTACCTACTCTGAATATATCGTAAGAGATCACAATATCATTGTTATCACTGAGTTCTAATAACAGGCAGAAAAGTAACTAAGATTCGTCGTGTGTGTGTTTCTCCTCTAACATTGCCCCCCATCGTTAGGAAATTTCACGAGATTCGATGTTGCTAATTGTTAGTGAAATTCGGTGTCGCATAATCACGGTAACTCACTGTTAGCTTCTCTTACTACTGCTGCTGAACTGAGCGTAGTAATTGGACTTGAGCATAACGGAAGCAAAAACTGTCTTTAAACGGTTGTGTTTCAACAGCTGTTACAGTGTTCTAGTGTATGCAGCCGCACAGAGGCAGAGGGTGTATAGTTTTTGTGCTGCAGACTGTATTGACAATGGAATGCTTTTAAAGTGAACACGGTCATGACCAGACGTTACGCACAGTACTGTGAGATGTTGTTAGTTTTTTTTAGTAAAAGGCAGTTAATTAAAATTATGTATATAATGTAAGCCCATTAGTAAACAAGGAAAAGACACAAATGTTTTGAGGTGCAAAACTAGTTCCATGGTCACAGCCACTTCGTTCAGTTAATTATTACTGTATTCAGTGAAGTTGATACATAGCTAGTCCCACTCTACACTCTACACAGGTCTGCTTGAGAAAGTAACGTTGGCTCGAGTCAAGAAACCAACCTTGTGGAACACGAAAGTCTGTTACCTATTTCACAACAACCCGTCACTGGTTTATCGCTGGAGTAACATGAATCCAGTCTACAACTTTGGATCCCATTTCTTTATGATTAACTTCCATATTATCCTCCCACTGACGCCTAGGCCTCTTAAATGGCTTCTACCACTCAGATAATCTGATTCAGACGTACGCATTTCGTACTCCCCCGTGCTCATCTCACCTTAATCTCTTTCATTTTATCACCCCAACGTGGAGATTTCTGAAGCCTCTTATTGCTTCTGTTTCCTTAAATTCAAGTTCATCCACTGCACCTTATTCTCAAACGCCTGCAAAAGCCTCCATATCCTGCCCCTAGCCGTAAAGAACAAGATTCACACAAAGAGTAGACACATTTTTCGCCTTAGCATTGATGTTTTGCATAGGAAAGTAGAAGACAAAAGAATCTACACTGAATGGTAGCTAAATGCTCGAATTTAATCTTCTCTTAATTTGCTTATGCAAGTAATTTTTGTTTATTACTCTCCTTCCCAGATATCTGTAGAAATTCATGCATATAAACCACATTTTAAATATATATACGAAAGAGAGAGCTTTTTGTGCATGATTTTCGTTTCTAGATGAAAATCTAGATTTAAAAACAGTAGTAACTTTTATTTTCATAAATGCTGTACGCCTATCTTGTTTTTAATCGTTTACAGAACGAAGAGTCGTCTCCAACAGGAGAAGAGCTATTAAAGTGCTATTTAATCTCCCCGTCCACATATTACTTTTATTGCAAGTTGCTGACACCAGTACTGGCTCATTCACGGCTGGAAGTGACATATCAGAGCACAGCCCTGTAGTCTTCAGATTTCAATAAAGAGGAAATTGACTGTGGGATGTTATTAATTGGCCTGTCTGTGAACGTCAACTAGCAGTCGTTACATGCCACTTAATTACCAGACATCAGCCAAAACATGGGTTCCATGGTACCTTAAGAGTCATTAGCTCCGGTGCTGTAGGGTGTCGTGGCGTGTGACTCCCGAGCCTCGCTCATTTGCTGTGATCATTTTGACGCTACCTTCGCAGGTCACAGGATTAACTGCTCGGCGTTCAACAGCAGTGTGGCAAATAGTGCACAATCATTAGTGTGTTAGGTGCTTTGAATGCAGCCGAGACAGATATGCAGCATAGGGGTCCAACCCGTGGCCCGCCGGATTTTATTATGCGGCCCGCAACCACACTTGTAAACTTTATATTCATGATTCATTCCGCAGTCTGTCATACGACAGGTCCACAGCCTCTTCCAAAGCGAGTTCTCCACAGAGTACGATCTAGTGCTTCTTCTTTCACTTCGCAGCATAGTCTTTTTTTTCTATAGGGTCATCCAATAGCTGCTTACGTCTTCTTCCTCTTCTTCTCGTCACTTCCATCCTTCCCTGTATCTTTCCTTCATTAATGTGTTTTAGAAGGCAGTTCCTATGCAAGATGTGACCCACTCAGTTAGCCTTCTTTCTTTTTATTGTTTGTAGGATATTCCTTTTCATTTTGACTCTTTGTAATACTTCATTTCTCACACAATCGGTGCAGCTGATCTGCTCCATCCTTCTCCAACACCACATTGTCAAAACTTTCCAGGTATTTCTGATCTACTTTCCGAAGTATCCAAGTTCCAGCACCATACAAAGCTATACTCCAAACGTAGAACTTTACTAGATTCTTCCTCAAATTGAAATGCAGTTTGCTGGTGGAAAGAGTATTTTTGTTGAATGCTGCTTTTCATATTGTACATACACTATAAAAATTACAAAATATTTTAGGAGGTTAGGTTAGGTTAGGTTAGGTTAGGTTAGGTTAGGTTAGGTTAGGTTAGGTTAGGTTAGGTTAGGTATATCGCTTATTGTGATTTTTACACTTGCCCATATCGAGCCCAGCACACAGTAACGGTTGCAGCCCTTTGCCAGAAAAGAGTTTGACACCCCTGACATACACTTGTTTGTGGAGTTTATTCAAGTGGGTGTCTCCTTCGTTAACGTAAGAGAACTTACTAGGAATCTGACAATAAGAAAAGTGAGTTCTGTCGTTACTTAACCTTTAAATGCCTAGCGGTAACTTTACGTACCACCAGGTTTAACATTAAAAAATTCTACATGGTGCCCACATTGCGTTTATGTGTTTTGTACGGATCTCAGAACAAACAACAACTTTTGCCTTATAAAACATTAAGAGACTGGTTCTTATAACCGAAGTGGAGAGTGTTTACAGCGCGGTACGCACTGAGTCCTTATATGAAACAGATACGCTTCGTCTTTAAAGGTTAAATGTGAGTGTGTTAATAACATCAGTTTGACTGCGTTAATGCTCCGTCTAAATCTGCAATCATTTCGTCAACGTAGTTCTTGTATCATTTTGCAAATGAAGGTGTAAGAAATGGACGAAAAACATTGCTCACCATGAATGTACAGAACTGCTTTAGTATTACAGACATGAAAACAGCACATTAGTTGGAGAGCATGTGAGTGTACTGAAGGTGAAATCTAAACTGCTTCAGGGTGTTAAAGGTGAATCTTCAGATTCTGCAACATTGAAATTCTTCATTAGCGGAACAGATATGAATGCATAAGTTGAACAACGTACTATGAGGTTAGTTCTAATGTTGTAGTATCAGATAACTGCTACACACATTAGCATCCTCTTAAGCTGAACAGGTTTAAAGAATGAGGCCACTACTAAATCCCTTTCAGCCTCTTTCGGAAAGCATTTACAAAAAGTGACTTTTAGCCTCGTCGTATCTGTTCGTCCTTCCGTCCACATGAAACATCGCGCGACTCCCACTGGACATATTTTCAATTATGTTCCATATTTGTGGTTTGTACCGAAATTTATTAACATATATCGATTTTGCAGCAAGCCACTTGGAGTTGCTTGTTCTTATAAAATCAAGAATGGTACACAGGAAGCCTGAGACGTGGCCATACTAAAATGGTCAAGACAATAAGTGATTATATTCCAGGCAGGACGAAAAGTGTTGCTTCTGTATGCCAGAATCCTCGCAAACAAGAAGTAATCTATCAGTTTACTGTCGCAGAATGTACTTTGAAAAGGAATTTTTTTTTCTGTGGCAGAGACTTTAGGGGAACACACAGTGAATGCTTCACACGATGGATCCAAAGAAGAAACACAGCAAGATTGTGTGGTGAAAACTGAAGGGTGTAGTATAATGAATTCAGGGAAAAGTTAAACAAAATTGCCCGTGGTGCAGTAGAATATTACGAACACTGACCACTTAAAAACAGGTGGTCGTAGAGATCACTAAGGAATTAATATGGCACTTTGAAGTGATTTACAGTTCTTGAAGCAAAGAACGAAATGGTGTGTGTAAAGTCATTAAATAATTTTTTACTCTAACCGTAGTCATAGTACAGTGAGTAAACAATCTAGGAAATGTCCGCAGAGCATGACAGTTTTGGCGTCTTCGCTACGTTATTGTCCTTGATTTTAAATTCGTGAATAATTTGAAGAAAAACATTGAATATGCAAGTATTTTAAACATGACTTCCCACATTTTACACAACACACTATAAGACTCCGCCTTGTCTTTTAAATAGATTTAGTTATGATCACTCATAACCGATATCTCATTACTCGATATCTCGTAAAAATCGATATATCGTATTTCTTGTACTTTTCTCGTAAAACAGGTAAGCTTACGAATGCAATCCGAGGTTGCAAGTTCTCAGCGTCTTGGCTGAAAGTGTCGAGTCTTCTGGGATGTTACGCTGTGTCCTTGTGTCAGTAGCGTCTGACAGTGATGCCGTCATCATCTCACATCCCAGAAGACTTGAATCCGTACAAGTGCACATCCTTCGGCGACTCGCACTGTGCATCAATCGTATTGAGTGTATCGCGGCCATGATAATACAAAAATAATACTTGCCGTGACAGATTCTGCGCAGTAACTCACTTATCCCGCACTAGACCTATACCAATTCGCTTCCTAGTGACATATATTGGTTTCAAAGGACGGGAAGTGTGGTTCATAAATCAAGCGTTTGTGATTCAGAGTACTGTCAGATGTTTGTGTGCTTAGTAGACCTCGCGTTGACTGCAAGAAATTGGAAATGATTTAAGCTTTCGTCGAACATAATGGTCGCCAGTGTAGAAACCGACGAGGAAGCAGTAAGTTCTGCCATCTACTTCCTTCTAATTTATTTTTACATGCTTGAAGATCATGTATTTGATATAACGCTCTATTAACAGAAACGTTGTTCTAATTGTGAATAACCAAATACTATCCGTCAAACACAAAGTTGTATAGGCAACCTACATGTTTCGGCTTTTAGTTATGCCAATCATCAGGCTGTACAAGATACAAAGAAGCCAAATGTATAAAAATGCAAGTAACGTTATTTAAGAGTGAGTTAAACGATCTTGATTAATATGCTTGCATTGTTGTATATTGCTCCTTTTTATAAAACCTTATACAGCCTGATGGTGGCTTAATTCAAAACTGAAACCTGCAGCCGTTAGTAGGTTCTCTATATCGAACGCGTGTTGTGTTTGATGGTTACTTGTTGTTTCTTTATATGTTTAGCACAACGGTATAAGTCACATGAATTTAATTGTTCTCGATATTCCTGTCACCATTTCAAAAGGCAGCGAGAAACAAAATTGTAAAAGCTGTGCCATTATGTGTGCCCGAAAATGTACATTGAAACTTTTGTACAACATTTAAATACTAAAAAATCATTTAGAATTTTAATATTTTTGTAGCTGCCCAATCAAATCAGATACTACTGACAAATGCTGGCATAAATTTCATGAGCTTCGTTTACAAGAAAAGACCGAAGGACAGTGTAATCAGAGCTAAAAAGAATTGTGACTTTTTAGTGTTGTTTTGACCGGTGAAATACGTTAGTGTCGATGACATTGCTGCATGGGGACAAGTTAGTATCGATGACATTGCTGCATGGGGACAAGTTAGTATCGATGACATTGCCGCATGTGGACAAGGTAGTATCGATGCCATTGCTGCGTGTGGACAAGTTAGTATCGATGACATTGCTGCGTGTGGACAAGTTAGTATCGATGACATTGCTGCATGTGGACAAGGTAGTATCGATGCCATTGCTGCGTGTGGACAAGTTAGTATCGATGTCATTGCTGCATGTGGACAAGTTAGTATCGGTGACATTGCTGCATGTGGACTATTAATGCAGAGACGGCTGTTGCGCAATGCAGAAGAAACGGGTGTAGCCTGATTATAGCTGAATGGACTAAAGTATAATCCTATTATTGATAATTATGGCAGCTGGCAAAAGAGGATAGCCAAAATTACATTATCTGCTCTCGCTTTTGTTTAATTAGTTTTTGACAGCAGTAATAGTAACAGTCAAGAGCTCATATATGTAATAATGTTAGCATTGTGTGCTGAGCTCACAAATAAATATGTAAGAACCCACTGAAATTCAACAGGAAATACGAAATACTAAATCTAAGTCATTTCATTCCTTAGAGTTTTGACTTATATTTTATATGGAATTGTCTCAAAGAAAGAATGCTTTTGATCTCACCACTTTCTCTGCGTCTCATCCTTCAACAGGGGGAGGCATTCTGGCAGCAATACAGCACGTCATTCTGCCATCTCTTGTAGTCTTTCTTGACATTGCGTTCTTCTCGCTCTGCGTCTGCATTATTAGGAGTATTTCCCACAGAAGTTAGTGAAATAATTAAACAAAAGGTAGCTTTCCATCCGATGTTTCAAGGCCCACTGCCTTACGAAGACTTGGCGCAAAACAGCTCTTTAAAAGAATGTAATTAGCGACTCATCATGCTTCATTTTGTACAGAAAATCTCTCGTATTTTAAACTGTGACACAGAATCCATGAAAATTAAATAAAAATTTAAAAATCTGCAATATGCATTAAACTTTGAAACGGTCGTTCGATAATCTTTATATATACAGACAACTTGTGACACTTGCTGAGGCTTCACCGGGTACTTAGAGACATCGACATTAGTGTTATGAGAATTATATTGCTGAATAATTAAATGCCTATGCTTCGTATAATTAATATATTATTTTGAATGAAACGTTTCTATTCTTTTTTCTTAATCATTCCAGGAATACTAAAGGAAATTAAACATGGTACAAAATTACGTTTCAGTTTCGTTTTGTGAGCAACGTAATGTCGAACTACACCGAGAGATTTTCTTTGAAATGTTGCAGTGTTAAATCTTTCAATTAATTAATTAACGGATTCTTGCACCACTTATTTATTTGTGTGTTTATTTAGTAATTCATTTAATTGCTTATTTATTCAGTTATTTATTTATTTATTTATTCATTCATTCATTCATTCATTCACTCATTTGTTTCTTTATTCATTTATTCATTCACTCACCCATTTATCCATTCAACTATTCGGCCGTCCATCCATCCATCCATTCATTCATTCATTCATTCATTCATTCATTCATTCATTCATTTCATTCATTCTTCTGTTCATCGATTTATTTATTTATTTATTTATTTATTTTATTTGAAAATCACAGGTCCTGAGATTATTTTGAGCACTAGCAATTTCCTTATGTTTTGTTTGCTTCATGTGACGTATCTGCGTCATTTTCCTATTTACTTACTCTCGGTATGGGATGAAACTACTTGTGTGTGGAACTGCGACCTCTGAACAGTCCCAATTGTTCTATCACCTGAATGATATATGTATAAATACGGAGCATTGATGGAATGATAACTGACAGGGAAAGCAGAAATGCTCGGAGATTAACATGACCCAGTGCCACTTTGCCCGCCACAAATCCCACGTGGATTACCCTGTGATTAAACGCGGGCCTCAGCAGTGAGAAGCTAGCGACTAACTGCATGACATATGGCATGGCTTTGTCACGTATAGATATAGGCCTACGTTGTGTTGAGAAATGGGCGGGTTAATAAACAGAATTGAGGGTTGTTTGTCTGGTGATACTATCGCAGCATCAGCGGTTATTTCCTGAGGAACGCCTATATAAACGTCAGTCAGGTTGATCTTCTGGGCAGCATTCTATAAGGAAAAGTATCAAATTTGTATGAGAATTGTTGCCTGCATCCCGACCTTTTATCTTTGTGTTTTGAACATAGAAATCTGGGTAAATTTGTTTTATTGAATATGTATTAGCATAACATTTTATTTAGTATTTAATTGTGCATATACATGTATTTCAGCCGCAATTTTACGCTGACTTCTCTGTGAGATGAGAAACTGTTCTCTTCGGCAGAATTCGAAAGAAACTCTTTGTTTTAATATTTATTAAACATGACAAAAATTTTATTATTTCTATAATACGCTTTTGTGAATGGAACTTTACTAAATCTTTGCGAAATTTTCTCTTTCGCTAGGTTTGAGACTTCTTTGCTGTTTGATATGCAAAATTATCATTGTTGGGTAACTGCTTTATTAGAATTCATGTTCCACTAGAGACGTGTTGCAGCGTTTACCAGGGCTTCATATATTGTCCGAATTAATTCATTATTGCACACCATTTTTACTGATATTCACTTTTCCACAGTTTAGCACAATAACCAAAACAAGAACTTGTCTCGTGAGCACCCAACTGCCACTAAATATCCTGATGATATGATATAACGTTTACAGACTTCCCACTCAAAAACCATGATTTCGAGTTCTCTATATAAATTCTTTGTTTCACTCAGCCCCTGTGGAAAATAAGCCACGACTTTTTAACTCATAACCGTCGTATGGTGTATCATAACATAATGTATGGGCTGAGATAGCTCAGTAAGGTAATTGGCTGAATACCGCTTAGATGGCTGGCGTTTGATTCCCGTTAAATGCAGGGATTGTCTCTGTCTTCATGTCAAGAACGGGTGTGGGTTCAGCCAGTCTCCTGAATACTTTCTCAGGATATAGCATCCACAGCGTGAAGCCCACGGCTCTCCGTCTAATGCTGGAGGTGAGTGCCAGCAGTAAGCAGTAGTGTTTTGGGTGTTAGTAATATCCTGTCATATATGCAACCCGAAGATTCCATTTAAAAATAAAGTGCTGCGAGTTCCGCCTTGGTTTGCTGTCTTTGCAAGGAAGTCTCAGTATCTGAAAAACTGTTCACGGTTTATGAACGCGTGCCCATCTGTCGCACACTCTTCAGAAAAGCTAAGTAATGACCATATGAAATGGGGCTGTATGATATTTAATGATTTGTTGCGCTGTTTTTATCTTATCAGTAAGTTATCATTACTGGTTTATCAGCGAAAGCTGAGTGTCGTTTTTCCAGTTCTTCCTACAACATCGAATTTATGTGGCGATCATGTGTTTTAGGTACTTGTGTTTTTCAAATTAGATTCTTATTAGAATCAACTGTCTCTTAACCGAAACTGTTGTAATCGGCTTTCCTTCTTGGTTGCCTTGATTATGAAGAGAAAAAACACAGGCAAAAATCATGAGGGAGGTCTTTAAGAATTTGCATTCTATGGTGCATCTGTAACTGATATTTCATTGTGCTGCTTTTACTGTGTTGCATTTTTATTGGTTATTTATCTGTTTGTTACTTCTTCAGACTAAACAGCTGCTGCTGGTGCTGGTTACTTCTGTCAGGCGAGTTTTCTCTGCATGCGTATGTTTATGATTTACAATAAATGTCTCTTATACAACAGTCCTTATCTCTTTCCAAAATTCGGTACAGTCGGTCAAAGTTAACTTCACGGTTGTGTTGCAGGAAACGCGACTGTGTTGTGACCATGTGCGTTTTACGTCTGTTTTCTTATTTGTTTATTCCATGCTGGCACCGTAATTCGTCAGGGCGGGCTCTCATTCTGTTACGACGGATTGAAAGAACAGTAGATTGATGCACGCCATCGTTTAATATCGACCACCAGAATTCAGAAGGTCCAAAATCATTCTTTGGAAAGCTGTGTGTGTGTGTGTGTGTCTGTGTGTGTGTGTGTCTGTCTGTGTCTGTCTGTCTGTCTGTCTGTCTGTGTCTGTCTGTCTGTGTCTGTCTGTCTGTCTGTCTGTCTGTCTGTCCTGACTCAGTTACGAAAAATATATCTACTGCACTGACTCAGAGACGGGTTTTCATAAAACCTGTGATTAACATTACGTGATTGAATTTGACGCAGTTTTGGTACTTAAGAACCCCCTGGTATAGGAGTACAAAGAAGTCGTAACATGGCAAATATGTGAGACCTGCCAAGTTATGTTTGGAACAGAGTATTGGGGGTTCTTGTCGTGCCAGAACGTCGCAAAATGCACACATTGGCCCGACTGTTAATGGAACAGTATTATACAGGAAACGCATAAAATATTTCGGTCCGTTGACGATAATTAACAGACCATTTCCACTGTCACATGTGAAGGAGTGTAAACCCTGCCATACTCACAGGCAGTTGTGGCTAACAAACGAGAGCTTGGAAACTTTGAACAGAGATACGTACGGAAAATGATTGTCAAGAAATAAACAGGAACTCAAGTGTATGTGGATTTATAGATTTTATTTTCTCGGCATAAAGCAATTAGATTTTGTAATGTCATTATAGGTTACAAAATCCAAAGAACATTCCAGTGCCCCGAAAATTCCCAGACAGCTGTATCGGGAGCATAAGTAAGCTGTGTTGCCCCTGATAATTGTGCTGTTGTGCCTTGCAACGCATTCTGCATATTAATTCCCGTAACAGATATACGTGCTAAGGGTTGTCGTTATTTTGATCATACAATAAGAATATAAAAACTAAAATGTAAGGAACTATAAGTTTGTCTGTTGCATTTGGGGGGGGGGGGTGAAACTAGGTGTTGTACAGTGAGCAGAGGACATAGGCTGAGTATATTCGAGAATAGTGAACTGAGGAAGATATTTGGGCATAAGAAGGAAGAATTACTTGTATTAGGCAACTAGAGAAAACTTGTTGCGGAGGTTTCTAATTTACACTCCAAACTAAACGTTATTCGGGCGATCGAATCATGAAGGTTATGGGCGGGGCATGTGGCATGTATAGGAGAGAAGAGAAATACATACAAAGTTTGTGTGGGGAAATGTGAAGAAAAGAGGCTGCTTTGAAGACGTAGGCGCAGATGAGAGGATGATATAGAGTCCGATGTTACGGGTATTTGTTGGGAGAGCGTGGACTATATTAACCCTTTAAAGACGAAGCGTATCTGTTTTATATAAGGAATCAATGCGTACCGCGCTGTAAACACTCTCCACTTCGGTTATAAAAACCAGTCTGTTAATGTTTTATAAGGCAAAAGTTGCTCTTTGTTCTGAGATCCGTACAAAACACATAAACGCAATGTGGGCACCACGTAGAATTTTTTGATGTTAAACCTGGTGGTACGTAAAGTTACCGCTAGGCTTTAAAAGGTTAATCTGGCTCGGGATAGAGACAATTGGCCAGCTGTTGTGAAGGCGGTAATGAACGTTTAGGCTCGATAAGGTGTGTGGAATTTCTTGACTAGCTGAGAAAATATTAGCTTCTCAAGGATAACTGTATTTCGTGGAGTTACTTCTTCACCAGGTGGTGTTAGCGTTATCAAATGAATGGGGAACGAGAGGGAAGACCATATGTGGCGCACAAAAGGGACAGTAATGCACGTAAAACGTCGGTGAGTAAGGTAACTGGAAGAGTCCGCTTGGGAGAATGTACGCAAGTGGAAGAATAATATTAAAACGAATACTAAAGGAAATAGGAACAGTGGACTTGTAAACAGTGTAATTAATTTCGGTCTCATTCAAGACTGAGATATTGTTTGCCGGATGAGTGACGGGCAGATTCTCAAAAAGGATATGCCTTACTGAGTTATTTGTTTAAAATAAGAAATGAAAACGCTGGAGGTTTCTTGTTATGGAAGACAGCGCACATACACAGGTCAGAATAGGCAGGGGCGTAGCTAGGCTGGGGCGAGTGGTGTAACCGGCCCGGGCAGCAGAGACAAAGCGGCGGCAAAATGAATATTTTAAACAAAAAAAAAGTGATTTTCTACGCTAAAATATCTTAAATTATTGAGGCAAATAAAATGAAATTTAATAAGTAATTTTGATTTTCTTAAAGTTCACAATTTCTGTCAGGGGTGGCCATTGTGATTACTGGCCCCCTTGCTTCAAAAGTTCCTAGCTACGCCACTGGAAGTAGGCATGTCCAAGCGTCGCACACGTACAACCGGAAATCAATAATAGCTGGCTTAATATTATGATGAATGATCACAGTGAAACAGACTTTAATTAACTCTATTCAGTTTCCGGGCTCTAAAACGACCTGTTGGCAGTTCGGATCGAAACGTCAGAGATACAGTACTTTGCCACTCAGACGAAATACTGGCAAGAGCACAGAGCGCCACAGACAAATTCTCTTTCGCGTCTGTCAGATGGCGGGGGTGTGACTACCAGCAAAACGCTGTCGCTTACTGTGGGCATGCGGTGAAGTAACGGTTGGTCATACGGGCAGATGGGTAGGAGGATTATTGCTGTCTGCTGAAACATGTTACGGAGGGCCATCTGAGGGAAGGATTTAACAATTTCAAAGTCATGCCTGGTTCACTGATTTACTTTCCTTTAATTAGTTGTCGCAGCTACCAGTGCGTCTTAGACGCAAAACTTGTGACGCCGATAGGTTTTGTCACGACACGCACCTTGCGTTGTCAGAAAGATAACACGCACTTCGTAAGCCTGATGCTTTAAGACTTGTATTCGGAACGTGTCCAGTTCGAATCCCGGTCTCATCATCGGCCATCATTACTGATTTTCGTGGGTTTCCTTAGTGTCTTTGGGTAAATATCCACACAATAATAATAATAATAATAATAATAATAAACGTAAAAACAAAAGCAATACCAATAATAATAGGGGCAACTGGAACCATCTCAAAATCGTTTAGAAAATACCCGAGCAACATACCAGGAAAGCACGAAATCAAGGAACTACAGAAAACAGCCATAATGGGCACTGCACACGTAATTCGGAAAGTACTAATGTAAACGTACCAAACATTCAGCATGGGAAATAACATCACATGTTCCATGAATTGTAACTACAGAACACCTGGGACACTATGTACCCGAGAAGCATGGTTTGTTTCAGGTGAATAATTGTAAACACCCTGCATAAATTATATAATGTAATAATAATAACCTACAAAAACATGCTGTTTTAGCTTTAAATTTTATATACGTAACACACACAGCTGTGATACAGCATACAGAATCACATAAAAATTTTACTTACTCTACTTTTAATGTTTTTTTCCTTCATATTTGTGTGGTAAATACTTTATGGCTGTCCCTTAATGTAACTCAATTATCGTGGACTGTGCAATGCCACTTGCGCAAAATAACGCTGTAGAATATTACAATGAACAAAACCACCGCAACACAGTAGTCTTACGTAATCTGCTTTGCCTCGTATTTCATTAGAATTGTATAATTTATTTCAAAATAATACCTAAAGTTCAGGTTATTTATTACATTTCTTGATTCCTCCTTTTGTACGTTGTTCTGGGATTGATCTTGACAAGGAAATTTCTGACGAGAGCAGATTACATTTCCTTTACACAAATAAAGAGAGCAGATTGATGGATACAGTGAATAAAGTTCTTACGTCTGAAACAAAAGAAACTCTGTGGCACGCTGAGTGCTCAGAGTGGTTTCCTGCGAGGCTTTAATGAACATCAAAATGAACACAAATGTAACACGCCCTACTGCTTCTGAGAACTTCCCTGTTTATTGTTACACTAAGATTGCTAATTCGCAGACACTGAACTAATCTCAAACCAACTTTAGCGTTGTGTATTTTAACCTATCCGAAGACCAGGAACGTTTATATTAAGATTGTTTATTCCTGTGGAATTGAATTCTTCTTGAGAAGCGAGCGGTCGCTCAACCAGCCAGAAGGTCCATGCTTTTATGGGACCTGAATATTCTTCACCATATTCACAAGCTTCCGACCCAGGTGCCTGTTATAAGCCAGACGAATCCAGTTCAGACCCGCATTCAATATTTTATTAACGTTTACATTGATATTATCCTAATATGGATACGTAACTTCGTCTGCCAGCTGAGCTCCGCCCTTCTCGTTTGTCGACAAAAATATTATATTTATCTTCTTTCTGAGGCGCACTGCATGTCCCGCCATCTCATCGTCTTTATGACGCAAAAAAATATACAATAAAAGGTGGGGTCTACCTTCATGTCTGATCAGGTTTGGGAAGAGAGTTGACAGATCCAGTCTTCGAATTTTAGTCTCTTGAAAGGCGAGCCTTTTTTAAATAAAACTGGGAAGTTGAAGAGTCTGTTCCTCTCTGCATAAATCATTTCAGATTTCTTTTACAAATATAACTCAGTAGTTGATACGTAGAGGAATATTTGTGGTTTAGGAATGTAAAACAAAAGCTATGTTAGTTTATGGGCAAGGTGCCAATTTATTGAGCATGGAAGAATGCGTGCATGTGCGTGTGTGTGCATGTGTGTGTGTGTGTGTGTAGTTACCACTGTGGTCTGCGCACATCAATCAACGACACTGCTGCAGATGAATTTTCGGAACTCTTGAAGCCCATATGCAGCGAATCAATCATTGCTTGTGACAGCTACTTGGGACCTGATATCGAAATGTGCCATACTTTACATGTAATCGAATATTCTCGAATTGGGTTGCAGTTGGATAGCAAAATAAAATGCCTTCTTACTGAATCAATGACACAACTCTATTATGTCTCTCACCCAGATGTTTCTTGTCCTCAGTTTTCCATACCGAAGGATGAGTCCTTCCTTATTAAATGTAAATATTTTGAAATATTCAACTATTTCTTCGTCAGTTTGTTTTCGTTTTAAGAACTATGAAATTTTACCAGCATACTTTGATAATTATTATACTATTAGTGTGAAATTCTTTGAAATTTCGATGGAAAAGTGGGGAACTCCCCATTTCGTGCTAAAATTTCCGTGGGTAACGCTTTCACTGATCCAGTATTATACTTCTACTTTATATCATACAGCCCTTCAGAGACTCAAAAATCGCTCCACTAAATAGACATGCTGAAGTCCCTTCGGCAACGCCAATAATTCAGTACTGACTGAAACACAGGTAAATTTCATATCCGTTTATTGCTGTAACCTGGTTTTCTCTTTTGTTTCTTCTAAGGACTCTTGTTGCTAGATACTAACAAAATGGCAAGTCCTAGAGTTTGACGTACGTCGATAACGAGACGACGATATATTAGATGTTGATATAGTGGGTTGAAATTCCGAACGTTGCAGTGTTTTAATAAAAGTACTGAGTGAATAAATGAATCCGGTGACATAGAAACATCGAGCGTTCGATGCAAACAAATTTCCAGGCAGTTGAAGTCTCTTGTACTTTATGCTTGATC
The DNA here is from genome assembly GCA_013340265.1 of Coptotermes formosanus. NCBI lineage: Eukaryota > Metazoa > Arthropoda > Insecta > Blattodea > Rhinotermitidae > Coptotermes > Coptotermes formosanus. Next base: position 819,665 of record BLKM01006607.1, read on the forward strand.
TTTCAATGTAATTATCATTACATCATTATTCCTTAGAAAGGCTATAAGTGTTAAGGTAGACCAACTAATACACACATGTTTTTGCAATTATATATTTGAATCCGTATCACCCCTGCATGCTTCGGTGGTCAAGCCACCATCATCAGGGGGCACCAAAGGTTACAGGCTCCGTTCTGCGTCTAAAGTTAGAAAAATTGGGTTTAAGAAACAATCCAGTGTCCCAGTCAGTTCACATGTTCACCCGGATCATATTGTTTCTCAAAGGTAATTTTATAAAACTTTAGATGCAGAACGGAGCCAGTGACTTTCGGTGCTCCCTGATGGTGGCTTGACCACCGAAACATGTAGGGGTGATACTGATTCAAATATATCATTGTAAAAATGTGTATGTATTAGTTGGTCTATCTTAACAGCGTAAAAACAAGCGCGGTATACAGCATATAAATATTATAAGCTCTACTGTTAACCCGTTCAAGAAGAAACGTGTGTGTTTTATGTAAGGAATCATGCGTACCGCGCAGTAAACACCCTTCTTCTCGGTTATAAAAAACAGTCCTTTAATGTTTTATAAGGCAAAAGTTGCTGTTTGTTCTGAGATCCGTACAAAACACATAAACGCGATGTGGGCACCACGTAAAATTTTTTAACGTTAAACCTGGTGGTACGTAAAGTTACCGCTAGGCTTTAAAGGGTTAAACAAGATTTTGTAAAGCATTCATGTAGGCATAATAATAAAAACATTGCGCATAACTTAAAAATCCCAACTTCCAACTTCTATAACGAATTTGGCGCTTAACATTAAGATATGTTAGTTTAATGGTACATATGTCAGGAGGAACTTCTGCTACTTCGACATTTTTATTTAAAAGTCCAAGAAACTTTGTCCGGTGTTTGCTTTTGAGCATTAGCTCTCTCTCTCTGTCACACACACACACACACACACACACACACACACACACACACACACACAGCTTCTATAGTAAGCACATAAAGACGTAGGAGATTCTTTGTAAATGAATGTTGACTAAATCTGCAACTCAGTTTCATTACTTTTTCTTGTGGAGAAACTTCCAAATTGCACAAAACTGCCATTTAAAACAGACGCCACGCACACACGCGTTGCGTATAAAACTTACAGGCACACATGTGATTAACATGATGGCTGGTACTGATATTATTGACCCTCTAAAGCGTAATGGTAACTATTATTACCACATACATTAATGCACAGTGTTTTCACGTATTTCGTATGATTCTCGCGGTAAACATTGATTATTCTCCTAATTGCATTAAACCGTGAGACTTTATGATCTACACAGGCTGTGTTTTCTATGAGAGCTAAATGTTTATATTACTTAAATTCATATTCAGGCTTCAGAGTTAATGATAACTCTGATGATTATAATCATATAGTACAGTCGTTCCGTTACATTTAAACACGTGTCCTTACAAGTGTGAACGTAACTATCAGGTGCACTTCCTTACAAATGCAATTGCTTAATGTCACGTGTATATATACTTCAGGTACCTGTCAGAGGGTTTTTTGTCGTCGGTGCTGGGGATTCTTTTCCCAGGGGTAAAACGGTCGGTGCGTGAAGCTGACTACTTACTGGCATCCAGAGCGCTAGTTAAGAAAGCGTGGCGCTGTACCTCGTTCGTGACGTAAAGGGAGAAAGCTTGGCATTTACCTTGAAAAGATGTGCCCTATTCTGTCAAGTGTAACGCCAGATGTAGTCCCTACCAAATCATCAGCTTGCTTCCAAATGCAGTGAGTGCAGATCTTAGTGTTGCTGCTGCTGCTGCTGCTGCTGGTGGTGGTGGTGGTAGGCGTACTGCTGCAGAACATCGTTAGAACTGTGTATGGGGCCATTTTGTCCTGCAGAGGCGTCATTCATAGTGCTGATCCACAGGTTTCATCCGCGCAACTTGAAATTCGGGGAGAATTTAATGTTTTGTATTGTTGTAGCTCTTTTTGTTTCAGCAATTTTGGTTCTTTCCGAGCAATTAGCATTGTAAATAACACAATGTCTTAGGGCAAAATCAAATTAGTTTTATCGCACACATACGAGGTAATCCACATCTTTCTTGGGATGACTATTTGTGAGAGAGATACTTAACATGTATTCATTATTTGTATTTTATTAGAAACGTGACAATTTCCGGGATTTTTATTCTCATGACACAGTAGCCCCTAATGGACCAGGGCCTCCTCATTATCGAAGCTTCACGATCACACTCAGACACACCACACATTCGGTACGACTTATCTGGACGAGCGATCAGCGCGACGCTAAGACCTCTACTTGACAACAAACAACACTCACAAGAGACAGATATCCATGCCTCAGCGGGATCCGAACCCACAATCCCAGCAAGCGAGCGACCGGAGACCCATGCCTTAGACTGCGCAGCCACTGGGATTGGCATTTCCGGGATATTATTTGAAGCAGCGTGTTAGATGTATGTTGAACAGGAGACCTTAATTATGGACCATAATAGACAATTATGCACGTATTTGCCACGCTGTGCCATTAGCCCTTTTTATCGTTTACCCGTAGTTCATAGTTTTGTTTGAGAGGTTCTTGTAGTGTCGCGTGTCATGTCCGTTCTTGTATGTGAATGCAGCTCTATTACTACAGGCGCTAAGTATGCATTAATTAGGACTAAAATGTGTTAAGGAAGTAGTTTTTGATATTCCGTACAGATGGCAGTGGTGGGTAGTGCGTATTCTTCAGATCCAAGACAAACTATACCCTTCTACTAACTGTTACCAAGGAAACCGCGGACTGGATACAGAGAGCTGCGGGGGTACAAAGGGTGAAATCCAACTTCAGATCAATATTTCAGTGGATAGTACTTGAATGTTGCTTACAGGGATGGTGGAAAAGAGAGGGTGTACCACCCGCACGACAAATCTACGCAGTTTCCATATGACAGTTCGTGTAGGAGGCCTGGTTAGAGAGACTTCAAATAGGGGTGATTAGGGGTGATGACTTTGGTAAATCTTCAGGGAATGGGAAGACGACAGGAGGTCGTGAGGGGTTGGAGGGGTTCATGTGGGGAGCTCAGTGGATGTTAGAATACCGAACGTCAGCTTGCGGCGGTTTGAATGGCTGATTCTGGTTGAACCGCGTGATTTATGGCCTATAGGTGTTCAAAATATGACAGGACTGAATAGTACACTGCTTGTAGAAAACTTTACATGTGAGAATATTTGTAAACGAGATTAATGAACGTGAAAATATTGTACACGTGTACACGCTGTTCTGGGGAAAAAAAGGGCAGCTGTATCCTGTTTTGGGAAAGAATGAACCCCAATTCGGACAAGGGACCGTACAGACGAGAGTGGCTTAGATGTGTTGACGTGTTTACTTCATTGAACGGTACTTATAGTTCTAAATGTAATGCGTTGTTAATGTCTGTAACGAATATAATTGTAATTCATATTCTAGTAGCAGCGAATTTACAAAGTTACAGCAAACAAGTATACTTTTTAATCGTGCCTTGTCCCGTTTATAATTGTGTGAAACCTTGGTCGCATCGAATGACACTGAAGAATGAAATCGTACCCATTCATTCATTCATTCATTCATTCATTCATTCATTCATTCATTCATTCACTCTGTTGTCTATTACGACAGACCCAGAGCCTCTTGCAAAGGGAGTACTCCACAGAGCGCGATCCAGTCGTTCCTCTTTAAATTTCCAGTATCCCGTTTTTTCCTTAAGGTCATCCAGTAGCTGCTTACGTCCTCTTCCTCGTCTTCCCGTCACTTCTATCCTTCCGCCTATCTTTCCTTCAATAACTTGTTTTAGAAGGCAGTTCCTGCGCAAGGTGTGATCAATCCAGGTGGCTTTTCTTCTTGATATTGTTCGAAGGCTGTTCCTCTCCTTCATTGTTTATAACAGTTCTTCATTTCTCACACGTTCGATCGAACTGATCTTCTCCGTCCTTCTCCAGCACCAGATTTCAAAACTTTCCAGCTGTTTCTGATTTAGTTTCCCAAGTGCCCAAGTTTCGGCACCGTACAAACCTCTACTCCAAATTTACCGCTTTACTACTACGTATTTTCTTCATTAAATTTAAGCCGTCTTTTGAGGGAAGAGTCGTCTTTTGTTGAAGGCTACTTTAGCCATGGAGGTCCTGGATTTCAGTTCACTTGTACGTCGTGCATCATTTGTTATCATACTACCCCAAATAGTTGAAATATTCCACATTCTTCGGCTGTTTTTGATCTGTCATAATCTGTATTGGAGATGGTTCTCATGTTTCTTTTTAAAAAACTTGTTTTTGTGACATATCTGTCTGGTTAAAATGTAAGAAACTTGCACGTGTTTTACTTCTGCGCGTCTGCCAGTAATTATTCATAAACTTTCCATCCGCTCTCAGGTGAAACTTCCTTGAATTTGTAATAGAGGCCAAGCATATCCGCCCAAAGGCTATAGTTGTTTTGTCTACAATGTTTTTCGTAATATTTGAGCGTCTTTTACTAGAATTCATATTTGACGAATTACTTAAGATTTCGACTCTTGTATTAGAGATATGCGACAAATTATCTCCCAGTAGTGTAATTATTAAAAGCAGTATTATCCTTTTTAATTATAATTTAATCAAAAATTTCACCACACTTTTGTTCCGTGAGTATATCGAACTTTAGATATTATGTTATGTACAACCGAATTCCATAACTACATCGAACTTTAGATGTCGTATTACCTGTCATCGAAAGCACCACTTCTTTGCTCGCGTTTCTCAAGGAAGTTAAATGCATTAAAATTATTGAATGCCTTATTTATTATGACAGGCTTATGAATATATATTGAAAAAGAGCGTTGTCGAAAGTTCCCCACGTGAGTTTTCAGTAGGTCAGTCTCAAACGTGACAAATATAGCTGACCGTGTTCATCGTCTGCGGTTAATAAGCCTCCAGTAATGAGTAGAATGGAACTTCCTCCTTCTTCAGGTTGAAATGGGAGACGGGAAAGCTGGTCTGGTGGAAGATGTAGAAAGAGGTGGTCTCTGTTATTGGACCAGCTGTTTTTAAAGGGCCCGTCAAAGTTAGTGATCACTCTCCCCTTCTCACATGAAGATGGAGACAGATTTATTCTCCGAAACTCTGTCTTTTTTTAATCCTGAGATGATAGACATTGTTCAAAATGTCAGTTCCGTCAAGTAAATGCGCCCTTTAAACGCGAGTTAGGTCCCGTCACATCTTTGAAGTTATTTTCAGCGTATGAACCATTTATTCCGAAAGTGGCACAAGTCGCCTTATGTGTATTCTTCTTTCGAAATACATTGACTTTCGCGTTTTTCTACTCAAAACATTTGTATAATTTATGACTATATTATTTGCGCTACGCTATTTTAAGTTTCAGTGTTCTAATGCAGTTTCCCCTGAAGACTGTGTAGCCTAGGTCGAAACATGTTGGGAATTATATGAAACCCGATACATTGTGTTTTTTAGTATACGAGTTGGTTAAAAATAGTACAAAATAAAATTTAATATAATTAATTTTATGTAATATTAACAAAAATATATTTCTGTCGTACGCAAAGCTACATAACTCCTTTCAAAATTACCAAATAAAAAAGAGACATCTGCCTTATTTATATTAGAATATTGGTTACAGCGCAGTATTAATCTTGTGATTTTCGAAGATTGTATGAAAATGGTTTGCATTGCATCTTGAAAATTTAAAAACCAGTTTCAATGATCATCCGCAATCGAGGTATATTTTCTGCATCCGACTTTCTCTCGTGAAGCTTTTCAACTAATCGTGATGAAATGATGGTAAACATTGTAAACATTCTGCCATATGATTATATTTTGCAGCTGTACGTGGACGACTAGCTTTGTGTAATGAAGTAATTGCGTTTTATCATATCGTTTATCTTCATAGTTTTGATGATAAATCTAAAATGCAGAATCCGCATCTGGTTCCATGTTTGTTCTAGAAAACATTTGTAATGATCCTTCGAAAATCATCCACTGAATAGTCAGGCAATTAAATGTTTCTCCCTCAGAATTCTTCAAAGTTTCGAAACAGAGTGCTCGTAGACGTTTTGTGCAGAAAAATTTTTCATGCTTCATCTTATGTATTGAAAACATTTTTGCGGTTCTCTACTAGTAATTTATAGCGCTCTTCAGTGACGTACAGAGTTTTTTCCTTTTTCCATTACTACAATTCCAAAATTGCGATTTTTGGGCCAAAGTGAATGTTCTAACATTAAAGACGTTAGATAGATAGTTCTCCCATTACTACTCATATTATTGGTGGCCTGAACATCTCAAAGCTAACTTCAGACTGCGATTTTTTCCGGTGCAAGATTGGATGTACGCTGTAACACACTTCTCAGATGTTACATTCTCAGGCTATTCTTACACAGGGCCGCCGAGAGTGGGTTCGAGCCTCGGTGAAAAACATTTTTTGGTCCCTCCAGGAAGGGCGGGCCTGCTAAATATCTACACTAAATCGGAAAGACGGACTGTCAGTTGCAGCGTGAGTTGGGCTTGGTCTGAAGGGTTAATTTGTACAGTCGACAGATAGTGATACTACAGAGAAGGACAGAATACGTGCAGCACATTTGGGCCCGGGGCCCGCATTCGGTCCGCCGAGTCCCGGTAAGCTTTCCCCGCCCCCCCCCCCCCCCCCCCCGTCGGAACTGTTCTTCTACAACAAGATTCTACTTCCTGAGCTAACTTTACGGTTCCAAATTCATGATGTTTTGATATTTTTCTTTGGCAGTAGAGCGCGAGAATCAGGAAGTGTTGTAGTGTGTAGTCTTATGTATACACTGATGCGTACGCACACACACACACACACACACGTACACATATACGTATACATATATTCCTTTCCACCTAATGCATATTGGGATCTAGTAAAGACATATAAATCAAAATATTTTTCTAACTTCGTGTTCTTGCCTGCTAAGAAAATATATAGATAGAAACATCTAGTGGCCACTTTCTCGGCTCTTGACAGGCAGCGCGACAATAAGAAACGGGGTTTCATCCTAATAAACCTCTCACGGAAAGGTGCGTATGCCTTATGTGAACATCCTTGGACGAGACGTTTTTCCACACTTTCTTACCTTTTTCTTTTGTGCGGGTTCAGCTGCCTTTATCTCACTACCGAGCAGGATTACGGCAGGAAACAAGGACATGGTAACGTGAATTATGCTGTCAACTTCCAGAGAGTTCTTGTGGGTCCAGCTTTTGAATGTCAACCCCATGGAACTGAGCTATTCTGTAGAAGCTGGTACTTGTTCATAATTAAGGCATTTCCCATCTTTCATAGAACCCGAATGTTCATTAACATACTCACAAGAACATGCAAATAGACCTAGTCCTGAGTCAGACGAAGAAAAAACCCCCAATTTTAAAACAGTCTTTTGAGATTCTGCCTTGATTTGAACGTTGTTCTTTGCACGCTATGATGTTTGCTTTTAATTTGTCGCTGAAAAGAATGTTTACTTTTCTCAAGATAAATCTGGACTCTCAGTGTTCGTACTATGTTTGACGTTTCTCTCTCCCCCTTCCCCCCCGCCCCATTGTGTTTTTATACCAGCCGTAACGAATACAAACACTAAATTCCTGTGAAAGACGGCAGGAAGTGGACTGGATGGGTCTTATGATGCTATTTTGGAAAGCGAAGAAAACCAGAAAGACCTTCAGTCAGCATAACTGGACGTAAGCGTGTAGAGACTGTCAATTGGAAAGCATACAGGACTCGCGTAGTCACGCGTGTTCCTGTGATAAATGTGACATTAGGGCGGAACCGCCATGTCCACTAGAAGGGTGTAGCCTTTAACCTTTTAAAGCCTAGCGGTAACTTTACGTACGACCAGGTTTTTAACATTAAAAAATTCTACGTGGTGCCCACATTGCGTTTATGTGTTTTGTACGGATCTCAGAACATACAGCAACTTTTGCCTTATAAAACATTAAGAGATTGGTTTTTATAACCGAAGTGGAGAGTGTTTACAGCGCGGTACGCACTGAGTCCTTATTTAAACAGATACGCTTCGTCTTTAAAGGGTTGAAATTGTTATTTACAGTGACGCATATGTAGAGGTCAACTAACTAAAGACCATGGATTAAAACTCCACACATCTGCTACTGTGCAGGGATTGATCCCACTTCCCCTGTATATGTAAAAACCGCCCAGGAGGTTAGTGTAATTTTAACGCTGTACACTGGTGTCACAGGAGACCCGATTCTGGTTCCCATAGGCGTAACCTTGGGGGGGGGGCAAGAGGGGCAAATGCCCCCCCCCAATAATTTTTTAACCTAGGAATAGTTTTTTTGGTTACTGAATGGAATAATGGCAAATACAAATAGACAGAAGAAAGAAAACAAAAAGCTTGCGGTTTATGGGACCAATTTTCCCCTCTTGCAAATTTGACTGCTTTATAAAATAAAGTTCCTAATACCCATGGTATTTCCCCCCCCCCCCCCCGAATTTTATTAGCCAAGTTACGCGTATGCTGGTTTCCATAGCTCTGCCAGCTATTATAACTGAATCTTCCGGGTTTCACTCGGTACTTAGAGATGAATACCGCTGTGGTTTTCTCAAACACACCAACTTTATTCCCAGTTTAATAACTGTTAAGTTCTTCTTCTTTATAAAGTCACAGTTCACAACAAATGATCAAGACATCCTCCACCTGAATCAGTGCACGCATGGACATGTCTGCTCGCAGACTGTCGCCCCGTTTCAAAGGTCGCGGCGCGGTTGCGAATGGTTTGACGGACACCAAAAATGCGTTGGTGAAGTGTGTCTTCATTTTAAATTGGAGCCGAATACAGTAGGGGTTTTAAGTGCCTCCAAAGATGAAACTTTAAAGGACTGAGGTCAACACTTTGTTGGGCTGTACCACGAAAAGTAAGTGTTAGCGGACATATATTGACCTTTTTTCCTTATTTTGGTGTGGAGGACTCACTCCTGAAGTTTCTCCAAGCATTTTAAACACATGCTCTATATATATATGTATATATATTTATATATATATGTATATATATTTATATATATATGTATATATATTTATATATATACACTCACACACACACACACACACACACACACACAGTGCTACCTATTTTATATTACACAATGCTATAAACAAAGTGCATGATTTGTAAACCACTTTAGAGAACCTAAGCTGCGTAACAGGTATGTAGACCTCTGTGTGCCTATCCCAGAGGCCGCACGGTCTGCGTCCGCTCGCTTTATGTGATTGCGAGTTCTAATCCCGCCTGGGGCATGGACGTCTGTCGTGAGTGTTGTGTGTTGTCAGGGAGAGGTCTCTGGGTGGGGCTGATCACTCGTCCAGAGGAGTCCTACCGAGTGTGGTGTGTCTGAGTGTGATCGTGAAGCCTCGATAATGAAGCCCTGACTCAGTAGAGCCTGTTGCACCATGGGGATTTATGTGTGCGTATGTGTGTGTGTGTCCTGTTGCACCATGGGGATTTATGTGTGCGTATGTGTGTGTGTGTCCTGTTTTCTATAACGCGAACTGGACTGTCTAAAGTGGTTTAAAGAACGCGCGGTTTATTTTATGGCATTGTGTAATATGAAAGAGTTAGACCTATCAGGAAACGCCAAACAGTGTGAAATCTACTGCGGACTCTGTTACCCACATAAGCCGTGGTTATCTTAATTTACGCGCGAGCATTGCAGTAAAGTTTTAGGGTGTGACTGGGACCCTTATTTCCATTTTTCCTTTAATTGTATGAAATATTTTTAATTATTTAAGTGACATTCTTTCTTTAAAGTTATATATACTTTATACGTACTTTATCCATAGAGAAAACCGGGACCTTGCTTGCTGTGTGATAGAAGGTCAAGTCAGTTCGCCCCTGTCTTGAATTAAGTACTATTCTGTGAAGGCGTAGTAACGACAGTGCGTGTGTATTTCCACGTATCCGTAATGTCAGCACCGCACTGAGTACAGTGGCCAAATATCCTCTGAAGGCTTTACCGCCAAATAAATATATCCAGGTATCTGGTTGGTAGGAGACAGAGTGGGCCGTAGATCCGCTGTAGAAATGCTGGCAACAGAAATATCTCCACCCGTGACTGTGCCGGGATCAAACCGCCGTCAGCAGCTCATAACGTAATCAAACTACGTACTCTATCCCGTCCGCGTTTTTGTGTAACATTCTAATTAAATTTATGTATCTTTTAATTAAAGTACAGCTTTCTCTGTCCGTCCCATGAAGGTTTAAATGTGGAGCAGAGATATAGCTCCACTCATTCTTAACATCAGCATTAGATGGAGGTTGTGTGGTCAAATTCACGCTCCCGCGGCTTTACACCCAAGGGAAGAACCCCCGGTACGAGAATGGGTGGGCACGATTTTCGGTTTGGAATTTTCTTGAGAAAAAAAATCTTAACTCTTCAACAAATAGAGCTCCGGATCTGAAATTTTGCTTCTGCACAGTTTTTTTTTTCCGGGTAAAAGCGGGGATATAAGGGCATGTAAAGGGCAGCTACTCTTCTTCCGCCGATCGTAATTCTTTCTGGGTTGCATAAGATTTTAGACAGAATAAAGTCTTAAATTACTATAAAGAATCTAAGCTTTCCTTCCAGGAGTGTAATGTGCCACAAAACAGTCGGCCACATTTCTTGGTGCGTCATGTTTAACACTCTGCTATGAGTGCCCCACACTCGGCATAGGACTTGATGCAGGCAGGGCGCCATAGGCGTACCTTGGCTAGTAACGGGGGGAGGGGGGGCGGCAAAATCAACCCTCGTTATTAGGAACTTTAATTTACGGAGGAGTCAAGTTGGAAAGAGGGGGAAGACTGGTTTGAACCAGTCCTTAACATACATACACCCCTTTCCACCACCCTCGCCCCAATATTTTTATTTGCCCCTCTTTAACTTAGTAGCCAAAAATTTTTTTTTTCTTAGGCAGGAAAAATATTGGGGGGTGGGGGAATTTACCCCTTTCCCCCTTCCTCCCCGCCCCTAACAGTTACGCCTGTGGAGTGCGTAGTGTGTAAAACTGGGCCAGGTTCATTTTTGTATTCTTTGCAGCATTCATCCACTGACATTAAATTCTTAGTTTGAAGCGTAATGTCCACCCTGTCAAAAAGGCCGATTATACAGTCTCACTTTAAAATGAAGGTACATGATCCATATAACATTGTGACGTTGACAGAAGTTTAGAACATCGGGTTTTTAATATCTGTATTTATCAGTATCACATGGCTTTTTAAATTTGTATCCTGAGGGATGTAGTCTCTAGTCCAGGTTCATGTTTCCCTGCTGAATCACATGACTCCGCAAAGAAAACTTAAAACTGGAACTACAGAAAAGAAGCAAACATTTTGCATGTTATGCCCGAACAGTTTCTTAGTCCACTTTCGTATCAAACGCGTCCTGTGGTGCACTTTAATAGCTTGGTTGCATTTTCTAGGTCAGCCGAGTGTAACTGAAGATAATTTCGATTTTTCTTCCTATTTTACATTTTTTATCTTTCGTGCAACAGGTTGAACAACTGCGTGTGAATATTTCATAAGCAACATCGAAGTTTAATAATGTGTGCCCAGATGACAGGAGGATTTTGTAATAAACTACGTAAAACGGAGGACGAATAGGACAGTCAGGTCCAATATAAAGACGTTTGTAGGCTGAACTTCCTGTCACTTGAGCAATTTCAAGAACAAAAGTAACCCGGACAGCAATTCCAACATTTCTTAACACGATGCAATATTATCAACGTATAATTAACGTCATGATCTTCTGGTCATCGTGCTGTGTGGGCAGCAACATTTGCAGAAACTTCCATTGCAACTGATACTGTATCATACTTAATCTTCAGCAACCTGAAGACCTGAAATTTCAAAACTTATCATTATTTCTGTAGCGAAAACTTTTCGGCCGATATGCTACGCAGTTAAGCTATACGTATCATATTCTGATTGCAAAAACCTTCATTCTTGGTGTATTATTTAAAGCCTTCACGGCGACTAAATTCAGTAAAATATTCTCGGGCCAGCAGCTGCGTGATGTGGTGGAACGGCGAGTAAACCGACGTTTCGAGATGCATCTCTGCCCTCATCATCAGGGAATTCATGACGAGGGCAGAAATGGCTTTTGAAACGTCGGTTTCTCGCCGTTCATCCACCTAATGAGGCTGCCAGCCTGAGTATATTTTACTGAATTTCACTCTTGCCCTTGCTTAGTGCATACAAAACACGTATTTTATGTATACGTGTGTATTTTAAACTTTTGCAAATTAAAATTTTCATTTAACCTCTAGAAACTAAATAATTTGTTTACATACAATGTAGAGTCGTTAAAAATAAAGAAGTCTTACATAATGTGTGTTCTTCAGTTTATATTTTGACTTCTATGTTCTTCCTCTACTCTTTTCTGTATAATTTCTCTATGAAGTTCACGCGTTCGTGTTCCTTCAGTTTTTAACATATTTACATTGTCTTTAATGTTAAATTGTGCTGCTTTTTGTTGTTTCTATACAGTTACTACTTTGATATATGTAATTGTGGTACGCGTATAATACAGACTTTAGAAGGACATGTTTTTGTTACAAATTCTGCAGTATATATGTTCCTGTGGTCGCCTCTCAAACTATTAAAACTACGAGGTCTGAGGATCCCACAGCGACGTTGAGGAAGAGTCATTAAGTCTTCGGGGATGTTACGCCGTGTCCACCTCAAAATGCTTACTTAGTAACCTCGTTCCTGTTTGCTGAATATGGATCTGCTTCCATACTCAGATTGAAAGGTGGGGAGAATCACGTACTCAGTTGGGTCCTAGAGAAACAGCCATCCTCAATCACTGTGCTAGATCCAGTTCATGAAACAAGTGTTTCTTTTTCAAGTAAGAAGAGGCTGTAATAAGTTCAGAACCCGAGTAATGTTAAGTGTAATGAGTCAACGTCTGAACTCTCAATAATTTTTTTTTGTAATGTTCGCCTTTTCAAATAGTCAGGAGAACGTCATGAGATTCCCTTGATCTGTTCTAGTGTGAATGTGATAAATATTATTAAAAATAGCTTGCTGTTTAATGTTACCGTATGACCGGTTGTCCCGTGTTTGAACACTGTACTGGGTAGTGGTTTCTGCGTATGTTTGTTTACCACACATTGTGACATTCTGTACATTAGGGTAGAATTACCAAATACATTTAACACACTTATACGGATACGATCTGACACTCTCAGCCGCGGTGATTATGAAGATACGTGTCTTCTGGTATGTGACGTCGTAGAGTCTGGTAGAATTGTGCAATTGTTTTGCATAAAGGCATCCCAGTAGACAGCGGTCTGTACTGGTGGGATTTATATAGTTCTTGTTCCGAGACTTTTTTTCCTAACACGTCATATAAAATCTGATATGTAACAGATATTCGATTCTGTTTTTGCAGGTGAGGAAACAAATTGTGAAACGTACAAATAATCTTTGCGATTTACGGGAGCCACTAAGGAGTTTCGTGTAGAACTTCCGTACATTTTTGTTCAGCAAAGTGACAGTGCAGAGATTTTGAAAAGCTGACGTTTCCATGTTCGAAAAAGAAAGTGGATTATTAACCTTTTCAAGAGATAGAAAGGGTGTATTAATTACATATGTTTTAACAATAATTTAAAAAAGACAAATGGTTGGATGTGTGCTGCCTTTAATTTCAGCCTCTCAGAAATGCGCCTTAATTGTGACATAGACTGTGTACAGCTGTTAGAAACCTGAGGAAACCGAAACACGTCATTTTGTTACTTTGTTCATTATGTAAGCTACTTAACGCCTCTCTTCTTCTTTCTCCTTTTTACTTTTATTTACACGTTTCTTTATTTTTCTCACTTAATTTGTATTCCTTACTTTAGTTTTACGTATTCGTTTGTCACGCGTTTCTTTCTTTCTATCTTTCTTTCTTTCTTTCTTCTTCTTCTTCTTCTTCTTCTTCTTCTGTATTTTCTTTGTTCTGTTTCATTTGTTTCGTTTTGTAATAATTACATTTTAATTTGTGTCTATGTTACTTCTTTGTTCTTTATTTCCCCTTCTATCGTTTTGAAGTTTCATTTTTATGTTATTGCACTTCCCTGGGCCTCTGTAATCAAATTCCGTAATAACTCCACTGTTCCCTTCCCGTTTCACAAACATCCTATTCCCACAAGTAATGCAGAAAGAGAGGCAGCTTGAAAAGAGAACCACCAAGTTGTAAATGAAATTTCAAGCCGTTACGTTTGCGGTCTAACCAGAGGCGTTCCGAAGGCTTCAGGTTTAAATAAATGTGTGACAATAAACTAAGGTAGCTGTGCATTCCACTTGCACTGGTGATAATTATTTGACGCAAGGAACTTGAGTAACTGCGCCCGCCTGTTTATTTCGATCGCAGTCTCAAAAATTAATATACGGGCTCTATTTAGATATTAAATGATGTGACAGGATCTCTACGACGGTACTGCCAAAAGCTAAGTTAGTAATATTCGGTGACTACAAAGTAACAAGCTGCTAATATGTGTCCTTAAAATTATAGCGTGCGTCATTTGCTTTATTTGTCAAATAATTAATGAGTCACTTAATTAGTCTGCTATTCCGTTAAATTATTTATTTGTGAGTCTGTTATGGATTTCATAGTCCGTCAGTTGGGTGTTTAATTAATCCTTCACTTGTTTAACCTTTTAAAGCCTAGCGGTAACTTTACATACGACCAGGTTTAACATTAAAAAATTCTACGTGGTGCCCACATTGCGTTTATGTGTTTTGTACAGATCTCAGAACACACAGCAACTTTTGCCTTATAAAACATTAAGAGATTGGTTTTTATAACCGAAGTGGAGAGTGTTTACAGCGCGGTACGCACTGATTCCTTATACAAAATAGACACGCTTCGTCTTTAAAGGGTTAATCAATTGGCTGGTCAGTTTTTTGGTTGGTTAGTTTGTTTAGTTAGCCTGTCCCTTTGGTTTGTTGTATAGTATTCAAGTTTTTGATGATTAGTCTATCCGATATGTAGTTACTCGTCGACTGTGTGGTTTTTAGTCCGTTGCTGGGTTATATATCATGATTCATTGATGTCCAATTAGGAATATAGTTTATTTTAAAACGTGTCTGCATCTCAGACTGTATATCGTCGATGCTTTCTGCAGATGCAACACTTGCAGCACTGCTCTTAACGTTACTGCTGCTTGTGTCTGCCCTAATTATGATAATGTGTTACAGAAATAAGGAACACCGTTTTGTCGGCCCGATACGTAGTATGTCTGCATGACTACAGTGTTTTATAGACGGTTAGGAACTTCCCACTTTTCACGCTCAATGATTTCGTGTCGTCTTCTGTCAACGTGCGAGCGGCTTTGTTTCCCCTTTATTGTTCTTAGCATTAAAACTTCTGTGGTTGTTCTTTGATTCTGCCTGCTCTTGCCGTATGTGGAAACGTACCGTCACTTTGATACAAACATTTTATTCGGCGTGGTTAAATGGAAAGGAAAAATAGTCACGTTTCATCATAAGAAGCATTTTTATACAGGATTGTGCTCTGACATTTTTCTCTATCGTACGAAACACTGCTCCATGTATTCTTCTGCCAACCTCTGAAAAGCTGTGTTAATATTATCTACCCTAATGTAAAATGCAGTAATATGAGCATACAGCTTTGTTGGTCGCTTTTATAACAAACTTTGCTGGGCTGTAATAATTCTATAAGGATGTGCATTTCGTCTAGGGGGAGGGGTTCAGCTTTTTTATGCTTACATTCCTGGTTTCCTGTTAAAATTAGTGCCGTTATTGCAGACTGAACTGTGCGATGTAAGAGAACAGGACAATTCGAGTAAACTGTTCAAATTGAGAAAGTTGTAATAATGCCTCTTATTATAAAATAATTCTTTGGCTAAGCGTTTGGCAGGCTAACCGCCTGTATATGTTTTTGTTAGCATGTGAACAACGGAAGTTGGGAGCAGTTCGTGTTCTGCATCGAAACTGGGCCCACTGGTGTACCTGCAATTCTTAGCTAACTAGTTAAAACCCTAGAACACAGTCGTTGTACATGCAAGAGTTCTTCCGCTAATTTGGAAATCCCCCGCATTTTATGGAACACAAAGGTTTTACTACCATGTTAGCCACAGCCCAACAATTGTCCCTATCCTCAGCCAGTTAAATCGATTCAACGCCCTCCCACCCTATTCCTTTAAGATCAATTTTAATAGCATCCTCTCATCTATGCCTATGTCTTCCAAGCGGTCTGTTTCTTTTAGGTTTCTTCACTAAAACCATGCACTTCCCTTCTTCCCCATAGGTATCACGTGCTCCGCCCATCTCCTGGTCTTCGATTCGATTACCCTAATAATATTTGGTGAGGAGCACAAATAATGAAGCTCTTGATTATGCATTGTTCGGCAACCCCCTATTAGGCCTGCTTGCTCCCCCTTGGAACCACATATCTTCTTCAGCATCCCATACTCAAACATTCTCAGCCAATATTCTGTGCTTAATATGAGAGACTAAGTTTCACAACCGTATAAAACAACAGAATAAATAGCAGTTCTGTATGTTTTAATCTTTCTGTTCTTATACTGTAAAGGGAAGACAAACGTTTCTTTCTCCCGCATTTAATTTGCTCTTCATTTCTTCATGCATGCAATTTTCATCTGTTAATGTCCTTCCAGAAACACTTCGTCACGTTTTAATGATTTATTATCTTTGTGTTGTGATTTAGTTACGCATTTTGTTCGCGTGACATGAACATATGCGTACACTTAGTGCTTGTATTAATGGCACATTTCCTACGCAACATTATGAAAATTTCACATTAAATACGCACTGAAAAATTTCGTAGTTGTTCAATGTTGGTATTTCTCTGTGGATCGCGTGGGAGTAGGGTGTTTCGACGAGTTGTTGCATACTTCGACCCTGATGACAGAGAAAGCATATTTATAAAAACAAGGGTAACAAAGACTGTGGCAGTGTAAACGCCCACAGACGGGATCAAAGAAAGGTTACCCAGTACTCACAACATTTAAACATTCTCTCTACATGTCATTATACAATTTCGATAGTAACGCTTCCTGTGCACAGACCGAACTTTCGTTTCTTATTCAAATACAGTACTTGTCCAACAAGTGCACTATATTCAATGTCTTTACATTACAACACTTACAATATTTTTACATCTTCGAAGATGTAAAAATATTAAAAAATTAAAAATAAAAAAATATTATAAGTGTTGTAATGTAAAGAATTAAATATAGTGCACTGGTTGGACACGTACTGTATTTGCATAATAATCATGCACGGAATGAACAATATGAAATTTCGTTTCTTACTGACCCACTTTACCATTTTCTAATGCATTTTATAAAAGAAGTCGTATTTCGTGCCATCCTATGCAATTTAGGGTTTCGACCCGAATGTTTCCTTCTACACGGCCTACGTCATGCTCCTTATCCGTTATAAAATCTTCCTTCCCTTCAGTGTCGTCCTACAAAAAAGAATAACTTTTAGTTTTAAACCAACCATCAATAAAATTTGTTTCTGTTGCATATCATATGACCCTATAAATCAGAGTATACCTTAAGTAAGAGAAGCGGCATAATACGACAAGACAGCCAGCCTTATTGGTAAGGACATATGTCCGCCGTCGCTATGACGATCGTGAAGGGAAATATACCCTGGCAAAATGTGGAGAAATACGGTTTTCCGACGTTTGGAAGAGACTGTCGATTCCAACACTTCTAAATTGTCGAACATTAGGTTTATTTTTTCTTTCAAGGGGGTGTGGTGTTCAGTGGTGTAGCTGGGATTTTGTTACCGGTGTCGAGTAATCACAATGACAGCCGCTAACGGAAATTACGAAATTTAAAAGAAATCAGAATTATTTATGGAATTTCCGTATATTCGGCTGTGTAATTTAAAATATGTTGAGCGCAAAAATTATTTTTTTATTTAAAATATTCATATTGCTGTCCACCTTGCCTTTCCTTCGAACCTGCTGCCTGGGACGGCTGCATCACCCCCTCCCCCTCCCAGCTACACCCCGGCGGTGCTATGTTTCTAAATTTGTTTTTGTACAACTCTAACGAAAGCAATGCATAGTTTACTCGTTTCAAATTTCGCTTTAAAAATTCCAGCATATTTATTTCCAGATTATCTTTGCTCTGCCCTTTAAATGAGCCAGTCGCACTATTGTAGTCGGTGTAGTGACGAGGCTAAGGGTTGGACGGTAAGGGGTTCGAAGCGCGACAGGGGAAAGGGAATTTTCTTTCGTTCAAAACGTCCAGACCGGCTGTGGGGCCCACACATCCTCCTGTTTAATGGGTGCCGGAGTTATTTTCCTGAGGTAAATTGGCGGGGGCGTGAAGTTGGCCACTCACCTCCATCCGGTTCCGATGCTAAGAATGAGTGGAGATATACTCCTGCTTCCCCTACATGCCTTCATGACGTGGGCAGAGACAACTTTACCGTTTACTTCGCCTTGACCTGCCCGCTAAGCATCTTGGTAGAGACATTTCGTCTCGAATAATAAGTCCCTTACTCTGAAACACAACTAGAGCCTGTGTTTATTCTCCTTCACACAAGACACAGTTCCATCCACTTCCATCCAGTAACAGATGTCACACCATGTGAATATACATCCATCCGTATGGAAGCGGAAATCTCAGTGACAAGCAAAACAATCCCTGGTACCTAAAATGTTTGCCAATAAAAAAGGAGACCATATGTTCTATGCTGTAAAACTTAGATTTAAACCGATTCTAATTTAATTTCCCCGCGTTAATGTATGTTTGACTAGCATCGTTGTTTGTAAATTTGAAACCCACAGCTGTGCCCATTTATAAATACAAGGAAAATAAAAAGGCATTAAAAATTTTGTGATAACATAAAGATTATACTTCAGTTACAAAACGTTTATGTAATTTGCATACTTACACATAGTTTGAATTGTGCTGCTTCAATGTATCTTAAACTGGCGAAGTTAAGTTAGACTTGTTCCAGAAGTACTGATTGTATGGTATACGTTATATCGCTTCCTTCTTCATTGGCAGGCCCAATGGACTACATTAAAATGCCATAAAATATCTTTTTAATATTTGCGTTGTATGCATAGGCCTATTGAAAATATGACGTTTTCAGCAGAAACATAGGAATTCTTTTTATTGAAACTCTCTATTTGGTAAGACAGGCAGGCCTTTGATATTTTATGTTCGTCCTTTTGATATTAACATCACCTTTCGCCGGTATTTCTGTTGGCCTTTGCCAACCTTAACCTGATCAATGACTGTTATTTCAGCAGTCTTCTTATATTTATACAAATTAAAACCAGCTTCAGGAAAGTGTAGGAAAAATGACCGTGACTCTTACTGACGAACTAATGTAAGAAACCAAGGAAATGAATGTTGAAGTTAAAGAGATCGTTATCAAAACTAATGTACGTAGTTTGACGCTGTACATCCCTTTGTGTATATAGACTTAAATACATAGCACTGCGTATTCCGTGGGAGGAAACCTTCACTTGCTATCATTTTTTCAAACACTACACGTTGCTATCAAGCCGATCGTCATCAGGTGTTTGTTGATACAGAAACTTAAAATTCAAGGTAAAAATGCAAAATTTTACGAGCTCTCTTATATTTGTGAGATCTGCCAAAATTTTGCATTTTTACGTAGAATTCTAAGTTTTAGTGTAAACAGACACCTGACATTGATCAGCTTGATCGAAACACGTAGTGTTTGAAAAAAAACACAGTTTGTGTCAGGTGGAATACACACACAGTGTTATTTATGTAGAATTAATGTAGGCCGGTTGATATACTCTGTAACCATACACCTAAGTAACTCCGCTGTGCAAGTTATACCCGAGAAGTCGAGGGTCCCTCAGCGGGGCAAGAAATGTTTTGCTTTTATTGAAACCGCAGATGCAGTGCTATCTTTACCTTGAATGGAACTGATGCCGAACCATTACAATCCACTCAACCTTCTTACCCCGCATTCCTATAAGAATCCTTTTCGTATTATCATCCCGCTAATATGTAGGCCCACAAGTGCAGTGCATTTCACATTTTTCCCACACTTCAGTATCTATGTCCTAAGTTAGAGCTTGGCTGCTCAGAGCAGTAGTACCACACAAATAACAGCTACATACAAGTATCATAAATATAACACATCCTGTAAGCACAATTCAGCGCTTTAAAATTGTACAGAGAAGTAAACATTTTTAATTTTCTGTACGTAATATAAACGTGGTGGTGGTGGTGGTGGTGGTGGTGGTGGTGGTGGTGGTGGTGGTGGCGGCAGCGGCGGCGGCGGCCGTGGTGGTGGTGGTGGTGGTGGCGGCGGCGGCGGCGGTGGTGGTGGAGGTGGTGGCGGCGGCAGCGGCGGCGGCCGTGGTGGTGGTGGTGGTGGTGGCGGCGGCGGCGGTGGTGGTGGCGGCGGCAGCCGCGGCGGCGGCGGCCGTGGTGGTGGTGGCGGCGGCGGCGGCGGCCGTGGTCGTGACGCATTGTATTTGTGAGGATATCTACTCTCTCTTCAGTCATTGGCTCTGTGATCCTCATCCCTTCTTTCCGATGACTTGGTCCTTACCTGCCTTAGCATTTTACGTTATTGTGTGCTTCGCACCGGAGAAAGAAGGTTTTCGGAATTCGGCCTCGGCTCTTTTTCAGAATTATTATTTCCGATTAGTGAAGGCCGGTTACCAGAGTTGTTGCCTGATGATGTGGATAAGAAGGTTCGTCTCATTTTTGTTGTTATTGTGGTCCCAACACTGAGCAAGTATTTGTGTTTGTGTTAATAAGTATGGAAATATGTGAGTCATGTATATAAAAGGGAAAAGTGTTTTATTATTTGTCACTCATTTAAGTACAGTGTTTCATTATTTATTTGCCTTCGTATAATAAATTGCTATTTGTTGTTCGCCTAGCACTATTGTTTACCTGCTTCATTTGCCTTGCCTTTGCGCTTCCACAGTTTGTTGGTATAGGATGGTAAGGCAACGCCGCCATTAAAAAATATCTTATGAAAATAGGTTTTGTGGTAGGTGAGGCCCCTCCCTGACCTCGCAGCGATAGGGTTCCGCTGGGTCATGTGGGCCGCCAAACGTACAGAATACTAACATTTGTTGTAGGTTTTCTGGGACCGAGTTCCGCCAATTGTACACGCGGCTGTATTCTGAGAAATCTGGCAGTAACTTCGCTAATAATTGTATAAAGTTGCCAGTTAATGAGTCATGGAGGCCCCCGATTGTCTATCTACCCCACTGGTTGTGTGATTTGAACTAACTCTCTGTAGGACTTCCTTACCTGTAGTCAAAAATTGTTCGGTTTCTGTAACTGACATAATTACGTGATTGAACTCGAAGCAATATCAAGTACTTCCCAACCTGCTGTATGGCTGTTCATGTTTCTTGCACGCCTTGCCTTACTCCCATTGCGTTTCATTCTTACAAAGTGAACCGAACGGCTTGCCCAGCGCTTCGAAATTTAAAGAACTTCACCGGATATACTCCATTCTTCATTATATTGCTGGCCTTCTGAATGGTTTATAGACTTAGTTCCCCTTAGTTCAAATACGATATGCTCAACGCATGTTATTATGTTTACAGAAGTCTTACCTTCCTCCGTAATAATTTCTGTCTGCAGTTGCCTGTCAGTATTTGGTAGTTACCTCATTTTGTGCTACACTGCACAACTGTACAGCTTTTTGAGTTTCATGTAAATGAGTGTTACGGAACGATAAATTACCAAATCTGTTTCCAGGACAGAGTGTTACCACAAGAATCAGTGATTATACAGCATGGGGAGCTGAAAATAAATTTTTACAAAGCTGACAGGTAAAATGGTTTCATTAAGTGCGTATTACCGTGGCTGGTGTGCATATTTCCGTGATTTTAATGCTGCAAACTTCCCACGGTGCACACAAATACAGCTACTTTTCCAATTAACTGCACAAAGTATTGATTACCCACTTTGTGCTGTGAGAGAACAGTACGTACTTCACCCATGGTATGCAACAGTTTTTGCCTCTGTCTTCCTGTCTTTAAATTATACAGCAATACCTACATAAAGCTCCAGTGTAGCTCGAACTGATGGGATTATCGGATATATTTTCATTGTTGAAGGGTGTTGTTTGTGATTGCGCTTTAACTTCGGACGTTTTCGGCTATCTTTGTCATGTATTCGGAGATTCCCCCTTTCTGTTTTCTGCTCGCCCGTCCTGCGTGGTGGAGACGTTCCGTTCGCCCCGCGCAAGCCGGGTACACCGGAACCTCTTCGCTTCAGTTGGTGAGCGACTGCCGCCGAGAGAGGAGGCACTATATTTTTTTTACAAATTTTTAAATTCAATTTTATAAACCAAGCAGTCACAACGTTCCAGATAAGGCATCTGCTCCGTTTTGAAACAACATTTATAATTTTGACATATTGTTAAATTTTGAATAACAATTGCATCATTGGAATATAATTTTATTATATTTTTGTGACCGTCAACTGATTTTAAACGTGACAAAGTAACTCCATCCTGCATAATTCTGTACGCTAAATTTCCGCCATAGCTATGTCTAGTATCCCTCAGAGTGGCAAGCATTCTAATTTAGCCGCAAATTTATAAGAACAGTAAATTGCCAAGGTACCATTAATTTTTCACAAAAAACTACAATTTCATGAAGTGCACATAGTAGCATATATTTTTGCAACGAAATAATGCGTCAAAACTCATCTCAGAGCTATATATATATGTATGTCGAATTTAGGCAAACCGATTATAATGACAGGCCTTTCTCACTGACAGTTGTATAAGGTTTATGGAACGTGTGCTAATTTTATAAAATGAAATTGCTACATGAGAACTGAGTAAAATTTAGCTGTTCGTCGGTTAACCTTAAACTGTAATCGTCTTCATGCTGACAACATGGCTCAGACAAACAAAGAACAAGAACAACAGGCACAAGCTCCACCCCCACCGCCTCCTCCACCAATCAAACGCGTCGTTGTAGCCGTGTTACCTGGCAAAGAGGTACGTAACAATGGCTGGTAGATGTTGTGCCGTGTGTTTGTGTCACCGTGCCCTCTGTAATGCACATGATGTACGCTGTTGTCCTATGTCCATATATCCTCACTGTATGTGTAACCCTTACTTATAAGAAGGCACTGTGAAGCTGAGCCCCCTAGTACGGAAACCTCCCCTTTTTTATAATTAGGATAGTTTACGAATATTTTAGGGCTGATAACGTTAAAAAGCTCAGTCCTTCTGCTTCAGGCTATGGATCTTTTAGGACAGATGGAGGGCAGCGTCGTTTCTTCCTCTAGAACAAAACTGTTTTCTTCCTTTTGTCACTACCGAGACACCTTGCAAACAGCTGTTGAATCCAGAGTCACAGGTGTTTGAAGCTTTGCTGCCTTTCAGTATTCAGTACGCCTATCGAAGGCCTTAGTGACCGCGCAAACACGGGTTGCGGCCTCGGATCCTGCAGGGGGGATGCAGTTCTGTCGTGTGGCGCTTAACCAGAATGTATCCCCTGCAAAAACGTACCGTAACGTTAAATCTCCCTTCACGAGTGTACTTCAGTCAGACATTGCTAAATTTATCTGGAAATTTATGCAAATTTGGAAAGCTTTTTCTCTAAGAGTACAGGTTTTCTATAAACAACACCTCAATAGAAGCAATACAATTTGCTGTGGAGGATGTAAGTTATATTAACCTTTTAAAGCCTAGCGGTAACTTTACGTACCACCAGGTTTAACATCAAAAAATTCTACGTGGTGCCCATATTGCGTTTGTGTGTTTTGTACGGATCTCAGAACAAGCAGCAACTCTTGCCTTATAGGACATTAAGAGACTGGTTTTTATAACCGAAGTGGAGAGTGTTTACAGCGCGGTACGCACTGAGTCCTTATATAAAACAGATACGCTTCGTCTTTAAAGGGTTAAGGTGAGTAATATGTAGTCTTGGCATGGCTGATAAATATTACTTCGTATGAAGAAATTTTGGTACGTGACATAAGTTTAAGTTATCGTAATTGCAAAATGAAATTGAATTTTTTGATGACATGATAAGATCGCACAGATGTCCCAATGTGAGCAAATAGTTTTACTGAAACCACTTGCTTATATGCGCAGGTGATATTTATTAAAACGGTTCTTAAAATGAATAGAGAATCCCCAGAAATCCTTTAACAAAATCATACAGAAAAGTCTAAAGGTGATGTACATACGAGATCAATGTTTTCTTATTTTCAGGTAGCAAATTGAAGCAATGATGCTTCTGATACGCTTTTTTATGCATTTTTTGTTGTTTATAATGCAGTAAAAGCACTGGTTTCATTCATAAGAAAGTTACTTTGAGATGAATATATTGCTTCAATAATGAGTTGTTTTCATTCATAAATTTTAGTACGAACATTCTATAACCAGGAATTTATACGCGCTGAAAAGAGGGAAGACAAACACTTGAAGAGTGTCGTGTGTTTTATCATTGTCGAAATTCAAAATATAAAATTTCGCAAAATATTAATCTCACAGGTTTTTTACGCAGCCTTGCATTTAAATATTTTTGTATATATTTTTTAAGGACTTCCATATTTTTATTGTTAGGCCATACCTTGCTTAGCGTACATAACTGTATTCTAAGCGTACAGGCAGAATAGTGCATAGACGCCAATTTCATGTATATACAATATATTACAGGTATTTTCCTTGTCCTCTACCCCCGATCAATTCTAACTGCCTGCACTCCTCGCTTGCTGTCTGACGACATGCTGATGTACGGCTTCAAAATGACGTAATCAGGTGTGTCAAAAAACTTGTGACAAAATCCAATCTGATCCCTTGAAGTATTAATAGTTATTTTTTCACGAAATTCATAGAAATGGTTCAGATACAATCGACGATATTCCAGAATTCTCACCGCGCTTCGAGGGTACTTCCTTACCCCCAACCTGTTGCTGAATAATCATTCTAGCATATTTGACCATAACAGTTTCAATAACCACCTTATGACTTCCGAACTTAATGCATCAGAACATAAGTATTACATATCCATGTGTTGTTAGGAAAATCGCCGTTCAGTTGTAACTCCAATAAACTACCTAAAGTTGTGTATAAAAGTATGTGAAAAGTGTGGTTTAACCCTTTAAAGACGAAACCTATCTGTTTTATATAAGGACTCAGTGCGTACCGCGCTGTAAACGCTCTACACTTCGGTTATAAAAACCAGTCCCTTAATGTTTTATAAGGCAAAAGTTGCTGTCTGTTCTGAGATCCGTACAAAACACATAAACGCAATGTGGGCATCACGTAGAATTTTTTAATGTTAAACCTGGAGGTACGTAAAGTTACCGCTAGGCTTTAAAAGGTTAAGATGACACATTATGAGACTGTATCATCTCGTTTTCAGATAAAACATGAGAAGTTCCTAAACCTGACTCTGCTTCCGTCATGGCGCGAAAAACTAAGAAAGCTACTTTTTTATCACTATATTGGAGATTAGGGAATGCTGTGCTTTCTTGGCTAAAAAAAGGCAATAGTAAAGCCCAAAATGCTTATTCTGTCACCGCGTAATGTGTTAGGATAAACAGTAGGTCCAGTGGGGGAAAGTATACGTGGTACGTCTAAATTTAGTGACTATATCATATTTATGAAACATTTCGTAAGTAACAAATCTGCAGCCTCGTTAAAGTGCCTTCCTGCGATCCGGGGCGATGTGTTGGCTGACGCCAAGGCTAATGAAGGCGTAGTGCATCGTGAAATAATCAAGGCATTTGTGAAAAACGCGAACAGGTGGCCGTCTACTTTCCCACGTAACAGTGCTTCTGGTTTGCTGTCTCTAAGGATTTTATTGCTTAATTAAACATCATAATGTATTTAATCCCAGATGGCGTTTTGTTTTGTAATCGAAAACTAATTGTTGCCTGTAGCAGCTCTGGTGAGTGTTCTCAGCGTTGGCGCACACCGTTAGTTCCACATTTCCAGCACCCTTAGGGAGATACAAAATTCTGATAGAAATGTTATGTTGTACATTTTGCATTGTCTCGGGTAAATTTTTTGACTAAATTTCGGAAGTTGGCACTATTACCTTCTTTAAGTGAATATTATATTATATTAACTTGTTTTATTTTGAAATATTTCAGTGTAGTAACAACCGACTACCTGAATACTCTCACAGTGTTTACGTGAAATACGCTGCAGGCACTGGGGAATTCCCAACATAGTATAGGCATAATGAATCAACATTATCGAGAACGTGTGGGACAATATGGCACAATTTGAAATGCATATATGAGTGTGTAAATTGTAAGACAAATTTAAATTATAAAGTACCTTAGGTTATAGGGTCATGTAATTGTCTATTACGTTTGACAAGTAAAATTATCATTCGAAGACTGATGTTTCAGAAGTAGCTGGAGAGGCTGAGTTATGTTATTTAACTACGCTGTCAGCTGCTGATGTTGTATAGCGTCGGTGGTAGATGAATGGAT
The DNA here is from genome assembly GCA_013340265.1 of Coptotermes formosanus. Lineage (NCBI taxonomy): Eukaryota > Metazoa > Arthropoda > Insecta > Blattodea > Rhinotermitidae > Coptotermes > Coptotermes formosanus. Next base: position 846,095 of record BLKM01006607.1, read on the forward strand.
TGTAGAACCTTGGTTTAATTATACTGACAGTGGAAAGGCGAAGAACTCGAATATAAACCGTCCCAGCGCCACTTTGTCCATCACAAACCCCACACAGGCTAGCCTGAGATCCAACCCAGCCCTCCGCTCTGAGACGCCGTTGACTAATCGCTTTAGCCATGGCATGGCTGTCTGGAGACCATAAACGAGTAATTTTCGTACCGAAATATTTACCTAAAACGGGGAATTTGTCACTGCTCGCTTTTTCAAAAGATTACAGGCGCGGCCAGTGCTAAAGATAAGTTGACAGACGTTGGTACCCTACGCTCTCGTCGTTGTTGTGTTGGTATGCTGGAACTTGAATTTACAGCAGAAGTAGTCGTGTATTTGTTCAGGACGCGGGACTGAGTGGCACTATATGACCAACAGTGCAAGAATTTTTTATCGTTTATTGTAATTCATAAGGGAAATTTCGTAGAAGGCGAAATTGTGTGGTATAAAATTTTAAAATTAGAATGTCATTATATGAATGAAACTAATGCCTACTTATGACGCGACTGTGTCGAATGTATTTTAAATATTTAATAAACCTCAGATTTTCTTGTTCAGACAGCCGCCTGTTATATCTTAACACGGTGTGTTTCTTAGAATTCCTGTACAATTTAAAATTACCACTTCGAAACTAATTATGTTTGCATTGCACCCTGAGAACGTGGGTGAATAGCCTTTAACCGTGTTTAAATACTATTTATATATAAATTACAATTAAATTACAAGAATGTAATCTGGAACACTGCTTTATATTTGATTATACCCTTATGTTTAACCCTTTAAAGACGAAGCGTATCTGTTTTATATAAGGACTCAGTGCGTACCGCGCTGTAAACACTCTCCACTTCGGTTATAAAAGCCAGTCTCTTAATGCTTTATAAGGCAAAAGTTGCTGTTTGTTCTGAGATCCGTACAAAACACATAAACGCAAAGTGGGCACCACGCAGAATTTTTTAATCTTAAATCTGGTGGTACGTAAAGTTACCGCTAGGCTTTAAAAGGTTAAAGGACACATACAGACAAGTACAGACGCATTAACAAGGAAACCTGAATTTCAATTAATGTTATCATGTGCAGTTTTCGTCTGAAAAAATTGCCCACGAAAGAAATTGTAGCAGTAAGATTTTAGCAATGCAGAGTCGTAAGTGATACAAAGTTAAAACCCCATAAACATAACTAATGGTGACTGGCACGCAATCTGTTACACTTTTGCTTTCCATGTGATATAGTTTACGCACCGCTTCTTTTTGAAACCCACCTTTACTGATGAAAATATATTTAAATACGTGAAAACTGTGATTGAGTATTTATAGAGAGCGGAGGGCAGTCCTCGTTACAGGAGGCCTCTTCATCACGCACATGTTTGACGCTATAACAGCCTCCCAAATGCAATTTCTGGAATCTCCAGCCGCTTCTCGTTTGCATACTGTTTATCCAATTCCACGTCATCAAATCCTTTCCCTTTCAAGGTTTCATTAAGTGCAGGGAACACAAATTAATTACAAAGTACCGTACCGTATTTGGTGTATAGGGAGGCTATTTCTTGTATCGAATGCTAACCAGTAGTCGCGCAAGCTGTGCTATGTGGCCGGCACATGTCCGTATAAATTTATTTATGTATGAATTTCTACAGTAGGTCTGTATATATAACCTGAGAAAAATTGCGCAAACAGATTTTATTATATGAAATACAATTTCGTGTTATCTTTTACTTTGTTACAAAGCTTCCTTTGTGACCGTGTTTATGTCTTATCCGTGTCTCATCATTTCTGCCTCTGGCAGCTTAGTTATCTGCCACAATACAGCTACATCACAATGCAGTTCCCATCAAGACGTAGCCCGGAATGGCAAAACAAAGTGTACACACACACACACTGATAAGGAACTGAAGTTTTGTTCTTGAAGTTGTTAATCAACTTCGCTTGTTGAGCATCAGTAATTTTAAATCCATCCATTCCGTGCATCGAATGCACAAACTTAAAGCCATTCAAGTTTTTCTTGTTTTAAATTTCAAACACGACATGTGTGGTACAAGTATGTGCACGTGCAGCGGAATATATTTTTCATTAGGTCAAATCAAGAAGGTTTAGATAGACGGTGCATGTGGCGGGGGAGAAGAGAAATGCATGTAGCATTTTGGTAGAGAAGCTTGAAGGGAAGAGACCACTCGGAAGACCTAGACGTAGATGGGAGGATAATATTAAAATGGATATTAAGTAGATAGGGTGGGAGCGTTTGGACAGGATTTATCTGGATAAGGGTGCAAATTTTCGGATTCCATAGGTGCGGAAAATTTCTTGATTAGCTGAGGAACTGTAAGCTTCTCAAGAAGGACTCTGCTCTTGGGGGTCATTTATTAGCTTAGGCCCTGTATATTTGCCTTTGGGAACAGAAACATTCACGGCATACATTGTAGTCGTGTATCTGCTGCTGATTATGTCTGTCAAAGTAAGATTAATACCCGCAAAACTGAATATCAAAACCACACTGATGACAGCGCATTTAGAAAGTCCGTATGCTTCAGACTGGGTGCATCTTTGAGCTGTTTTGTGAAATGTTGCGGAACATGCCACTGTGCACTGACGCAGACCTTTAGTCTGAACTACAATTGGATGTTGTACTAATACGAAGCCTTGAATGTTGTTTGCTCGTTGGACTGGCAACTGAAACAAAACTAGTGTTATGGAGTGACGACTGCCAGGTATTCTGGCCTTGTATTAAACGTGTAAACACACAACAGGGACTTGTTACCAATGTTACAATTGCCTCAACAAATCAATGACTTTCCTATGTCGGGAGTATATAGTGTTATGTCAATAGGAACAATGTTTCATAATTAACTAACCACATAAATCACAGTCCTTGTAGAGGAGCTGACAGTCGCTCAGCTTTCCAGGAGATACACATAATTATTTTGGTGTCCTACATAGAGTAAAAAGAAGGAATGCTGACCGGATTGGTCGCATCTTGAGTAGGAACTGCCTTTTAAACCGCGTTACTCAAGGAAAGGTGGAAGGAGGGATGGAAATGAGGGGAAGACGAGGAAGAATACGTCAGCAACTACTGGATGCCCTTAATGAAATGAGAGGATGCTGTAAGTTGAAAGAAGAAGCCCTGAATCACACTCTGTGGATAACTGGCTTTGGACGAGGCTGTAGAACTGTCGTAAGGCGGACTACGGAAATAATTAATGCCAGAATTTATTATCATTATCAGTGTAGTCCTCCATTGCGCCTAGTCTTAAACCAGATTAATCCAGTCCGTCCTGTCACACGTTCTTCCTTATAATCCATCATGATATTATTTCTCCATGCACGCCTATAGCGTTGGAGAGTTTTTCACAGTTTTATGCTAAGACTGAAGGCTTCTGGCGAGGGTGTTGAATTGTTTTTTGTCCACCGATATCTTATACGCTACCCATAGTTCCAGGATTTTCAAACCACAGGTATTCGGAAACTGTTATTATTGCCCTCTTGAGTGATAGGATTGAAGGATTAAGATCTGTTGCTTCATCTTGCCACCTGAAGAAGTAAACAAAATATCCACGAAATGTTACCGTTTCACAAACATTTGGGATGGTGGGAAATATCCAAAACATCAACCATGAGGACACTTCTTCTGCCTTCCATCTGAAAGATAATGTAATGTGCCTAAAATTCGTCAGCATTTTCTAATTTCATATGTTTAAATTTGTTATTATGCCTGATTATCCAGGGCGTTCTTAAAGTTCATATCCAGTGCCAACACTGAGAAAACGGAATTTTTAAGTTTTCTGCACTGAAAGTTGTTGAAATCAAATAGACTTTTGTATCACAGACACATGGGAGTGTTGCTACTCGATAAGAGACTGTATTGTTTAGCACATGGAGATGAGAACCGCGCATATAATATTCTGATTTGTTTTAATCTGTACGTGCTAAGTGACCTCCAGTTGCTAATGTTCCATACCTGTGGGACCAGATTTCTTTTGCGCACTGACGGAAGACGGGAAACGCTACAGCCAACCGTACAGCGATGTAATTCTCTTCTTCTGAACTTTACGGATTGTGACGTCAGAAATTCGGGTCGTTGATGCCGGCAGTGCACAGAGTACAGGAAGCACTAAGCCAGATAGGAAATCCTATCCCTTCATGTTGCTGCCGCTAACTTTAAAAGCGTCGTGGTTTCAGTTGACCTGATTTTCTAGGTTTACGGCAGTGGTTGATGCAGTATATCAATATGATACTGGGCGTTGCCCTTTGAGGAATGGTTGACATGCACAGTGTTCCGTCAGTTTGCTCTACAGCCAAGTCAGGTCATTGATTGTCATTATGCTGAAAGACTGCTGTTGTGTTTAGCTTCCCAGGAGTGATTTTACCACTTGGACTTATCTACGGACCCCTGTCGCGCAGTGGACAGTGTCCGAATTAATGTCAACGTGATGGGGTCAGTTAGTGTGAAAATAATGTTCAATCTACAGCAACGAATTCACTTTAGTATTGCCCCCAAAAAGTGCCTCGCCTATGTTGTGACACAGCAAGTTTTCTGCGCATTAACTTCCTGGTTTCCAGGCATCATGAAAGAAACAATTCAAATTACTTTCCAGAACGTAAGCCGAATTTCATTCTTTCTCGGACACGTATGTGGCCATTTCAGTTTCGTTCGCAGCTTCGCGGCCTGTTTACCTAAGATGTATATTAACCTTTTTAAACCTAGCGGTAACTTTACGTACCACCAGGTTTAACACTAAAAAATTCTACGTGGTGCCCACATTGCGTTTATGTGTTTTGTACGGATCTCAGAACAAACAGCAATTTTTGCCTTATAAAACATTAAGAGATTGGTTTTTATAACCGAAGTGGAGAATGTTTACAGCGCAGGACGCACTGAGTCCTTATATAAAACAGATACGCTTTATCTTTAAAGGGTTAATGTTACTCTCCCATTTCCTTCTACGTCAAACAAATAGTCGTCCAATGAAACATTTCTTTCCTGTCATTCGATGTACGGCTTATCGTAACTTTGTGTATTTTGCCCGCTGTCAACTTTAAGGTGCGTTAATCTCTAACAGCCACAAATTTCAACAACGTAGGCGGTTGCAAGACGTAACAACCATAATAAAGGCCATTCACTGAGATAAGGGTGTGTGTGGGTGTATAATTTGGGGGGGGGGGGCACAGGAATAGTTGCGCAGCAGCCATTGCCGTGTGCTGAAGAGTTTGTGCCGACCTCGTATTAGAATCTTTGAAGTTAAGAAAAATCTACGACGGATGTGGGACGATCTGGTTGCATAGCCTTTCTGCCAGTTTTAGATGATCTTATTTTCCGAGAGCGCCTAAAATATTAGGTTAAAGACGTAAGTAAGGGTCAACAGATAAACAATACAGGTTTAAATACTGTTATTTTCCTTGAAGAATATCTAAGAATGAACGTAGATACATAGACAGTGCACTGTGCATCCGCTTGGGCCAAATACTGGTATGCACAAGTGTCTTCGCCTTTTTATATGTTTCAAAATTCGTTTTCTTTTTCTTCTTATGTTTCACTCCTTCTTTCGCGCGCTCTTTCTCTGTCTTTTCCGTAGAATGTCTGTGTGTGTTTGCACGTGACGGAGAATGACTGATCGATCCGTCGCAGCTCGTGAACTGCTGAAAATGCGCGCTGCTTGAGTGCAAAGAGAAGAAGGAAATCCGGTCATTTGCTACGAACGACCACAAAAGAAAATAGTCACGATAGGCCAATACCAGCTTAAATTTGAACCTGACGCCTTCTGAATACAATACTAGTGATTTACCACAGCAACACTGCTATAAAATGCACGTATGTAGATTTTCTAGTGTCGCTCCGGGCCAACGAGTGCCAGTTGTCGGTTGAATTAACATAAAGGTGCCGGAACCGCTCACGTGCCAAGAAGGATTGCTTGGACACCGTCAATCGATAGGATCAATCTGCAGAGTAACAAGCCTTGTCCTATTGTAAACGGTAGTGTTGACTTTCTAGGGTTCGAGCCGCCGCTTGCTGCTGATGCGGTGGGCTCAGGCACTTTAATGACGTGGCAATGTCTGGAGCTACGAACGGGTGGAGTGATGCGTCGCATTGAAACATCGGCACATGTACTATGCTGTCATCATCATCATCATCATCATTATATTATTATTATTATTATTATTATTATTATTATTATAACTCCATAGAGCAGAGGTCTTCTTGAGAAGCTAACAGTTTCTCAGCTAGTCAAGAAATTCCCCGCAGTTTATGGAACCCGGAGGCTCATTACCGCATTCATAAGAGGCCGCTACTTGTCCCGGTCATTATTATTATTATTATTGTTATTATTATTATTATTATTCCTTCCTTAGTACGAACACTGATGCCAATCCGTTGGAACACATCCAACGGAAGTTTGCGGCTCAACGGTTCAGTCGTTTCCTTCTCTCATAAACGTATTGCTTCTAATAACACTCATGCACTTGAACTTTTAAAGTTACGTACTTTTCAGGTTAGAACGCATCATATTGATGTTCTTCTTTTAGGCGAATTCGCGAAATTGTGTAAGCGGCTATTAGCTTTGTCATTTCTGCCGGTCTGTCCGTCCGCAAGGAACAACTCCGCTCCCACTGGGCGGATTTACGTGAAATTTTATGTGTTCGTGTTTTTCGAATATCTGGCGAGAAACTTCAAGTTTGATGAAAATCTGACAAGAATAACGGGCACTTGACATGGAGACTTATGTGCGTTTATGATAATATTTTGCTCAGTTCTTCTTAGAATGGAAAATGTTTCAGACAAAAGTTGTAGAGAAAATCGAAACACACATTTTGTGTGCAATGAATATATTCTTATCGTGCCGTTTATAAGATAATGTGGAAAAATATGGTACAGCCAGACAGGCCACAGGTGACAATGTAATAAGGCGCATGCACATTGCATGCTGAATAACTAAGGCTACAGACATACTTGTCGCAATAATTCTCGTGTTTGCACGGAAACAGTGGTTACACTAACGCGCGTCAGCGTTGCGTTTATACGTACATTGTCTTGTTCATTCATGCTTTCGTGCGATCAAAAATTGTATCCTTCCTTGATTCATAATATTATTCTAATAGCTCCGTCCCTAATGTTAGAAACTTAACCCTGTTTTCTGTAGCACGCACATATTGCCCTTCCGCTAGATGTGCAACAGCTGCGAATTTGGTATGCAGCGATATAGGTTTGTTTAGTAATGAAATTACTATTCTGAAACATATTGAACATTCATAGCGTGCTTTATTTGTATTGTGATTTTCATTTCTCAACTGGTTTGTGATTAAGTTACGTCACATATCCAAATTTCTGTTGTTTTGTTGTTTGTTTGTTTGTTTGTTCGAAACAAACACAAAGTCTTGCATCGTCGCGTTATTTATAATTGTTGACTTAACGAACAATATATTATACGTGGTGTGTGGTTGTGTTTGTACTCGTTTTATAATCTAATTCCATAAAAAATTTCACGTGCCCTGTAAAATATTTGGGTTACCGCCGTCCACCGGAGAACCAAAAAAAATTTTCACATGACGGGCGATTTGTTTCTTTATGGTCTGCAAGAATTGTACCTGAACAAGAATTGCATACTTTTTCAGTATTTACACCAGGTGTCATTTCAGCGCCACAGACTACTTGTCGCTGTCTTCATTCTCGCAGCACACATTCGACAATCCGCTTTTTATGTATCGCTGAGTCCAGGAGATTAAAAGAAGTATACCTTGGGAGTGACGTCCAGTGGCATGTTATTTAAACAAAATTTCTTTAAAAAACGATCACCTGTTTCGCAGATTAAAATGGGTAAACAAACGCACGGAGACACAGTGTGGTAATCCCATATGCGTATTTTTCCCCCCTTTTTAGGAAGGAAAATATGACGATAAATATATACTGTAAATGACTAGGTACTTCAGCAGTGAGCAAACGTAAAGCCTCACATTCATATTCGTGCCTTTTCTTTTCGTAACAGGATTGAAGATATCTGTAGCCTCACTTCGGCTGTTGTCAATGTCTGAGATCCGAATAGTCCTACATTACCTTTTCTACCTTTGATAGTTTATTAATGTAATTAACACTAGTTAGACCCAAACTTGATTTTGCCTTAATTGTATGGCATTTTATAATGCGTACTGACGCTGAAAAGCTGGAACGCATTCAGCGGAATTTCGTAGCCCTACGTCAAAATCGTTTCTTTCTCATGTTCATGTTACTTAGGAGCATTTTCATAAAATTCTAAAACCTCACACCCAATATGGCAGAAGACTCCATCTTGATGCATTATTTTTCATTTCTGTCTATTCAGGTTTAAAATGTCGCCCTCTCTTTTGAATGTTACTGGTACTCGAGTTGTTCTTTATTTCAGGAACTGCTGCTCCCTCTCTTCTGTCACTTGTAAAAACTCTCCGTCTGCCAGATGTGTTTCGGCTGCTAACCGTGTGCGCAAAGATGTTGACATCCATAAGAGACCGATTACTTTATTATAAAGCGGATTCCATACTAATTTGTTGCATTCTGTAATCAACTTATAACTGTTTTCATGATTTAGGTTCTTTGTTACCCTGTTTCGTTTACGTATACTGGCCTTTTTATTGTCGGTATACTTTAGTTTGTTTGTTTAGTGTTCCTTTTTCGTTTTTGCGTATTTGTATTTTTTGTTGTGTTCCTGTTCTTGTGCCGGTTTTATAATTGGCATTTGTGCTGTTGAGCCTGGACGTTAGTAAACACCTATTGAATTGAATTGAATTGAACTGAATTGAATTGAGTAAATAAATATGTGCTGAAAATTTAATAAGGAAAGTAATATTCGCGAACATGACAAATGCTGGTGATAAAGGCTTAGTGTTTATACAGCGAATGAGACATTTTTAGGGCGAAAATATTGTTTTGGATCACTGTCCTGCTGTTGTTCAAGCGAAAGGACATTCAGTGATTGTACGAAACCTTAAAAATGTTTGCCTGTGGGGGGCTTCACGTAATCACACAATTAAAGAGGTGCTTGTTCATAATAATTTCATGCTGCAACTTTAACGGTTGAACACATTTACACAGACTCGTCTGGAAAGTGATATACTTTCATTCTTTTTTACTCGTATTTTGCAGGAACTAGTCGCCTCGACGCCGAACCAGCGCAACTGGCGAGGCATACTAATCGCGCTGCTCGTCATCGTCGCCGTCCTTGGTCTCATCGTGTTCTCCATTGTGCTGTTGTCTCCGCCAGAGGAAGGGCCCCGAGTTAAAGGTCGAAAGTTTACACTGGACGATGTCCTTGGTCCACATTACAGAGCACGGCGCTTCAATGGCACCTGGGTTTCGGGTGAGTGTGTAACAGCACAAGCGGTGGTTCTAATCTCGGGCTGTATTTTTTGGAACTTGCGAGCAAGGAATTCTTAAAATGTGTGTTCTTTAACATATAAGCCGAAGGACTGTTAGCCCGCTCAGAACAAAAGGTCTCTACCTGGGGGCAACTGTGGTCGCTGCATAGGTGTGCGTGGTGGATTCCAGACTGGAATAAACTTCTGATGAATTCTAAGGGCAGTGCAGTGAGTGTCATTCCTTCACTTTTTGTCTGAGTGGCTGGACCCCCCCCCCCCCCCGTCCTGGTATGTCCCTGAGTTAGTGCTCTCCGACGGGCTATCTTCCTGGTAACCGGAGTCAGGATAAACCTTCACAAAGTCGTCGGTTACAGTGTGCCCTCACTTACTGGTTATTCGATAACTGAATCTACCCGAACGTTTCTTCTTTCTTCAGATTATCTGTCTTGGACTGACCTACTTCGGTAGCCGTGGCTGTTTCAGGATACGGCGGTTCGCTCGTTACAGAATTGGTAGTTTATTGGCATAAATAGCTGCAGTGATTGGTGTCACTTTTTTGCCGTTAATAAGTACAATTTGATCGGTTGACTCAAATTCGCTGTGCCTTTTCTGTTTGGCTGTCTGCGTGAATGAAGTTAACAGTAATTTAGTTGTGATAATTATTAATCCGCAGCGATTTCTATAGAAACGTATATTCAACATTAATTACTTTTACTGCTTATGTTAATGTATATGTGTTATATTTGTAGTAGTGATTAATACGAACACGGATCTGAGTTCACTTTCCGTTCGTTCTGTTCTCAGAAGACATTTAGTACACAGCTGATGCTAGTGCCCTCATGTTCCAGGGGTGGCCAGTTGAACAAGTATCGGGAGCCGCTCTTTACGTGACAATTTAGGCAAAAGCCGTGAATTAACCTTTTAAAGCCTAGCGGTAACTTTACATACCTCCAGGTTTAACATTAAAAAATTCTACGTGGTGCCCACATTGCGTTTATGTGTTTTGTACGGATCTCAGAACAAACAGCAACTTTTGCCTTATAAAACATTAAGAGACTGGTTTTTATAACCGAAGTGGAGAGTGTTTACAGCCCGGTACGCACTGAGTCCTTATATAAAACAGATACGCTTTGTCTTTAAAGGGTTAATGCAATACAATACTTTTTCCCATATGGTTCTTATTTCTGTTCGTCCAAATACAATCGGGGAGCCACTGAACAGGAGACGGTGTGGGTCCCAGAGTCCGTCTGTGCGTTTTAAAGAACAGAAGAATCCCTTGCCCATGCCTAGTGCAATCAAGATTTATCAGTTTATAGACTGTAATATAGCCACTAGAGTCTGGGATATCCTAGCTGCCTGCTGGTAGCATACGCACACGTAAATTTTGCACAAAGTACCAGTCATCCTTGTCCAACATGTTCGCTATCTGTCCTTCCTATAACAAGTTCTCAGCAGAAGTTTAAAGCGTATTGTCACTGAAGGCAGCGTTTTATAGAAGTCCCCTCAGTATGATTTTATGGCACTCGTCTTTACGTAATTAAGTTATACAACATCGCTCTACAGTTCTCACTTCTTAGTACTCCTTCATACTCTGGAGATCGCGGACTTGCATCTCGTCTCGGTTAGCGACTGTATTGTTTGAAGCGTTTGACGGTTTTTCTCCCTTCTTCCACTCAAATGTGGATCGACAATGACCGCTTAATTTCAAGTGTGTGCCTATTCATCATTTATAATTTACTGCTAGGCGATTCCATCTTGAAGAAATGGTATTAAATAAAGTAAGACATGTAGTACTGAAGAAACTGTCTTAGCGGTACTTCCCTAGAGTATAATCGGGTGTACCCGCTTCGATTATCAGCTCTAACATCACCTCTCCTCACTGATTTTCTCCACCCGATTTTCACTTAATCTCTCTTTGATCCAAATATTATAATTAGCCTCCTTGCTCAAATATCCTTACTCTTTAAGCAACAGGTATGTGTCTATAAATTTTAGCAGTCGGAACTCCATCAACTACGAGACACTTCTGTGACACACAGTTATCCTATCGCCTACCTACGTGCTCCACTGGTTTCTTGAATAACATGGAAAAGGAACAGAATTCTGAAACTCATATTTCTGAAGGTAGAGGCCAGAAGGTTTCTTAATTTCTTTTAGAGTGCAACAGAATAAATATGGCAGTCCTTAAAGTTACTGTGCCCTCCCCGTTTTTACTGCATTACATTCACACCTATCACGCATTTTCTTTCCGTGTTACTTCGGCCAGACATGAACATTAAATTTAGATATTTATTTATGTATATTATCTTCTTCTTCTTAGTCCTTAGCTCTTTTACCTACTCACAGTATGTGTCGAGGTTGTTTATTTTCACTTGATCACACTCAGACACACACCACAGTCGGTAGGACTCCTCTGGACGAGAGATCGGCCCGTCGCAGACACCTCTACCTGACGACACAAACACTCACAAATCCATGCCCCCGATGGGATTCGAACCCACGATCCCAGCAAGCGCTGGGCCGCAGACCTGCGCCTTAGATCGCGCGGCCACTGTGATCGGCTTATTTATGTATATTATACGTAGTTTTATTCATGTAACTCTGTGGCGTAATTGGCCCGTTTTGAAGATACTTTTTATGAGTTGCCTTTAGTTTCATTTTGTTATCTTAAGCATACTTTCATATCTCTCTCTCCCCAAAAGTATTTTATCTAACCCTGCCGTATTCGGGGATACGGGTATGAGGTCAAAAATAACGTTCGATGTTAAAACCCCAATAAACCGGTTAATTAGGCCTTTCATTCATGCGTTTCCCTGTTACCCAGCAGAAACTCTTTACGGCGTTCAGAACACTTTAAAGTAAAGCTCTGGTACTAACGAAACGTAAGAGTGCCTGTTCAGAGATTGCAGCTCGTACTTCAGTGTTTATCCTGAGACGCCACATTCATTTCTCATTTACTAGAGCGTACTTGTTGCTGAAGATTTTCTCCCCGCAGTTGTGCTGTCGTTCGGTCGTCTGTGTGCTTGGAATGTCTCGTACAAATTTTTTGCGATGTCCTACAAGCAAGAATGCTGCATTGAGCAGTTTAAAAAGTAATAAATTCGGAAAAGAACTGGTAAAGCGTAATTCGTATTGTACACGCGTAACTTATAGTATTGTTCAACTTAGCTTTAGACAATCTGAGTTTGTGATAAAAAGTTGCCAGCTCATATGTTAATTTAGTAGCCACGTAGTTAGCCATAGGAACGAATCCTGCTTCACTTAGAATATTTCATTGTTTTTTAATATCTGACGAACCCGGTCGTCGTCGTCGTGTTCTGACCTGTAAGTGATGTTCTTTCCGGCACGTAAGACGACAGGAGCCTGTATAGGCCAGGGTCACTTAACGACAGTGGACAGGAAATTGGCGGGGGGGGGGGGGTATAGACTAGATATAGGCCCGTGGGTGTACATGAGTTTAAGTGGGACAAGGGAGGCACTGAACGAACCATTCGGTGCAGACTGTTCTGTCGTCCAGTTTGCTAGCCAAAAATATACAGATCAAAATGTGCAGAACTATAATTTTGCCAGTTTTTTTTTTGTATGGGTGTTAGACTTTGTCTCTCACAGTGAGGGAGGAATATAGTCTGAGGGTGTTAAAGAACATGGTGCTGAGGGTGTTCAAGAACATGGTGCTGAGGGTGTTCAAGAACATAGTCTGAGGGTGGTCCAGAACATGGTGCTGAGGGTGTTCAAGAACATGGTGCCGAGGATGTTCAAGAACATAATCTGAGGGTGTTCAAGAACAAGGTGCTGAGGGTGTTCAAGAACATAATCTGAGGGTGTTCAAGAACATGGTGCTGAGGGTGTTCAAGAACATAGTCTGAGGGTGTTCAAGAACATGATGCCGAGGATGTTCAAGAACATAATCTGAGGGTGTTCAAGAACATGGTGCTGAGGGTGTTCAAGAACATAATCTGAGGGTGTTCAAGAACAAGTTGCTGAGGGTGTTCAAGAACAAGGTGCTGAGGGTGTTCAAGAACATAATCTGAGGGTGTTCAAGAACATAATCTGAGGGTGTTCAAGAACATAGTCTGAGGGTGTTCAAGAACATGGTGCTGAGGAAGGTATTTGTGCCTAAGAAGTACGAGATAACAGGAGAGTGGAGAAGACTGCATAGTGAGCAGCTGTACGATCTATACTCGACACCAAATAAATCAAGAAATAATCAAGAATAATGAGATGGACAGGGAGTTTAGCATGTGTGGGGGGGGGGGCGAAGAGAGGTGTCTGTAGGGTTTTGTTGGGAAATCTGAGGGAAGGAGACCACTTGGAAAACCTGCGTATAGATGGGACGATAAAAGAAGTGAGATAGAGCATGGATTGGATTGGTGTGGCTCAGGATGGGGGTACGTAGCGAGCTCTTGTGAATGCGATAACAAACCTTCGGGCTTCATAAAATGCGGGGAATTTCTTGACCAGCTGATTAGCTTCTCCTATTACCTATTAGCTTCTCAAGAAGGGCTCTGCTTCATGGAGTGGCTAAGTGAATTCATTCTCTTGGTGTAGTCATGTTCTTAAAGAAGTGCATTGAATTGCTGCACTTTCTTGTAGTGGGTATGATTGTATTTGTTAATTTGGAAGGAATACTTAATACATGATTTATAGTAACGTTTACAGTCCTTTTTAAAACAAGATGGCATAATTCAAGTCCATTACAAAATTTCCTGACAGCCTCCATGTTGCTCAATAGTACACCAAGTTAACCTTTCTCAAGGCCTGTCAACTACAAGATTTCAGGATCCTGTGTTAAGCGGATTTGTTGTATCCCCCACTTCAAGGTTCTTGGTGGTTTGAAGGATATTAAAAAGTACAAAGTTGAGGCGACCTGACCTCCAGTGCCATAACTTTCGTACCAAGTGTCTTGTCAAATTATCGTTCAGGTGGTTTCTCACTTTAAGCGAAGAACATAGAACTGGTAAAGCTGTTATATTTTCCCCTCTGTTGGAAGACAGTGGACCTATAATTGCATACTAATTCCGTGTTCTGCCAAACTTTACCAGCGGTTTATCCCCACCTTGAGCAGCTGAGCGTCTACATGTCCCGCGCCTTATTAAGCAGACCGTTGGCTTGGCTTTCTTTCTTGTAGTATATTATCTGATTTAACAACGCGAATATTTATATTATACATTCGAGTGTATGGTACGTGTTTTGTTGAAACTTCAAATACGCTTTTGCGATCTTACATATTTAGTTAGCCTTGATATTAATTTGCTATACTTAAAGAGCTCCCTATTGACTCCGTGGTCAGTAGTAGTGATAAAAACAATGGAATGTAATTCCCGCTTCTTTAACCTTTTAAAGACTAGCGGTAACTTTACGTACCAAGAGGTTTAACATTAAAAAATTCTACGTGGTGCCCACATTGTGTTTATGTGTTTTGTGTGGATCTCAGAACAAACAGCAACTTCTGCCTTATAAAACATTAAGAGACTGGTTTTTATAACCGAAGTGGAGAGTGTTTACAGTGCGGTACGCACTGAGTCCTTATATAAAACAGACATGCGCCGTCTTTAAAGGGTTAAATAAATACAGCAATGAGCAAAACATCTGTATAGATTTTTGGTCGTGTTTTTGGCTGATGAGAAATTTGAGAAGCATCAATGTAACTTACAAATTCAATACTGACTGAAATACGTCGGAGCTCCATTCAAAATTTTTAGATGCCTGTACACCACTACAGTATTTCTATCCGAAATTCGTTGCTTGGTTTTTGAAGGTGACGTATTTACAGTCAGCGGCGCGGCGACAAGCGACATTACTTCCTGATTATACGTTTAAATTTTACAAGAAGTCCATTAAACACTTGGCGAACATTTGGAATTGTTCTTATATTCGCGTGTTTGTTAGCTGTCATCTTGTGATTGAAGTACGTGGCTTGTAGCTAGACCCGTCCCCAAATATTTAGAATTAATTTTTGTATTTCCCACACCGTTGTTCGTGTATATACCCCTATTTCCGACCTATGCAGGCAAACACAAAAACATTTCCTTGTTTCTTGTTTTTATTATTGTTTTACGACTTGCTTCGGTCGTACAATCGACCGTCATCAGGTAAAAATACCTGATGACGGTCGCCTTGTATAGATCGGAAATAGTGATTTAGAGTTAGCAGTCGTGAACAGTCGACGGGCGATGCTCATCTAACTGGAGGGTTGGGCGTCGGGCTGACAGACCGTCACGGCAAATGTCCTTGCATATTACGAATTGTTAAAGTGGGTCTCTGGCTTGGATGGTTTTTTGTCATGACCGTCTGGATTCCGAAACCAGAAGGGATGATAATATTTAAAAGCGGTACTCGGTATTTATTCATCTGGTTTAGGATATATTTCAGTTACGGAATCCTGTGAACACATTACTTAACATGCCGATCTCATAAAAAGAGGGAAATTCATTAATTACCTGAGCGGTTGTCAGTTTGTCAAGACGTAATCTGCTACACGTAGAACCTGAGGAAATTTTGTAGTGAGCAAAAAACTCATACATTTCGCGTCTTGTACTAAGAAACGAAAATGTAAACTTCGGAAGTTCTAAAAAAGTTCGTTGATTCACCATACATTTATATTATATAATGCACTACGTTGTGCGGGATGCAATGGGTTGCGAAGAAATAAAAGCCAACACACGTGTGCAACAAAATTTGAATCGGTTGCATGGGAAGGAAATATGTACGCCCTTAGCCATTACAACCTGTCTCCTTTTTCTGCTAACCGATTCAGCTACAATTGGTCCTCACCATCCGTGGTGAATTCGACTCTTGAAAAGGCGATTTAGAGGAAATAGCCTTTAAGCGTGGGATTTCCGCCCATATTAAATACTGTAGACGTGGGTTAATTAGAACCAGGATGGTGTGCACAGTACATTTCACACGTGAACAATAATTACAAGTGTTAGCGGAAAACCCTTTACGTCCCAGGTCTACCAGCTCGTTACGTTAAAAGCCAGTATTGCGCGGGTAATTGTTTTGACGTGAATGATCTTATTGCTTTCGTTTGTTCTCCCCCCCCCCAAGCCTCTCTGAAGGTCAACATGATAGACAGTTACGAATGACTGCAACAAAAACATTCCATACAGTGATTTATTAACTTAAATATTACAAACAATGAATTGTTTTAAGAACATGCTGTTTTCCGGTTGTGTTTCGACAGTCATCATAAATTTATGGGTAATAAGTGACAGACCGGCGGCTATGACACCTTATAAGTTACAAACTCAAATAACGACCTCTCATAGACTACAGCAGCGAACACGACGAGGTTTGTGCATAGTGCGCTCTTTATTAATTTTATGCATATTGTGCGCAGTTATATTATTATTATTATTATTATTATTATTATTATTATTATTATTATTAAGCTAGTTCACGTTCTGTAGTTGAAACTCTATTGTAACTATTATTTCTGTGGCGCAACAGCCCAACTCGGGCTTCGTTCTTTCTTAGTCGTTCCTCTTTCTACTACTTGTTCACAATGGGTGTCGAGGGTTTTTGTAATTTCATTTGCTCACACTCAAACACACACCACAGACGGTAGGACTCCTCTGGACGAGGGATCGGCCTGTTGCAGAGACATCTACCTGACAACACAAACACTGTACAAGAGACAAACATCCATGCCCTTGGTGGGATTCGAACCCACGATCCCAGCAAGCGCTCGACCGCAGACCTACGCCTTAGACCGCGCGGCCACTGGGATCCCAACCCGAACTTATGCCGCCGTATTGCTGAGGTTTCTAGATCACACACACAGTTGGTAGGACTCCTCCGAGCGAATGATCAGCTCGTTGCAGAGGCCCCTAGCTACACAACAAACATAAGTGACGAACATTCATGCCTCCGGCGGGATTCGAACTCACGATCCCCGCAATCGAGCGGCCGCAGACGTACGCCGTAGACCGCGCGGCCACTGGTATTATTATTATTATTATTATTATTATTATTATTATTATTATTATTACGATTATTATTACTCGTATTATTACTATTATTAGGATGTTGGGGTAACACAGGTACTTGCCGTTGCTTGTGTTTTGTCTCTGTTTGTCGTGTAATTCTGCTGCGTGTCTCTGAGTACTGGTGCATCCGTGTGCTGGCTTAGCTAACTGGTCCCGCGCTACGAAGCCTGTGTGGCAATAAATTGATTTGAGCGGAACTGAACTGTCGATAGATTTAGGTAAAAAGTAACTCTCTTAAATATGTTTATTCTAACAGTTAATAATATTATTCATGCCGCCTATTATCTGATGTGAGTTGTGCTTATTATTCTTTTACTGCTTGTTTATGTTTTTGGTTAGATATTGGCTTATTTTCTCTTGTGTTCTTGCACTGTTTTTTAATATTCCTCGGGGCTGTTGTGTCAGCACTTTAATAGTAAATAACTGAATTTTGGCGATTTTATTATTATTGGGGGGGGTGCGACATTTTCCGCACACGTCCAGACCGGCCCTGGGGGCCCACCCAGCCTCCTGTAAAATGGGTACCATGTCTTTTCCCCGGGGTAAAGCGGCCGGAGCCTGAGGACCCTCCACCCGCATCTAGCGCCGAGGTTAAGGAATGAGTACAGCTATACCTCTACCCCCCCCCCCCCGGGCCTTCTTAGCCTGTTGTATGGTGAATTTTATTTTTCCCTTTTACCTTTATAAAAATTAGTACTGTTGTTATTTACGTGTTTATTGGCTATTCGAAACTCGTCCACAAGGCTTGGATCATAAGCAAGTGAGCTGTAAAAATGGCTGATGCAAGCGAGTTTAAAATATTCTCCCGCTGGAAAATTCATGACCCGAGGAAGCGATCCTCGGAATGCGGAGAATTTTTCATACTTTCCCTTCAAAAATTTGGCCCCATATATTCAGGGAAGCGGATATTGAAGACTCGCATAACGGGATCCCGTGTTGTCTGTGCACTTCAAATGTAATACAGATAGTTTTCAATTATGATACTCATAAAGCGATTATAAACGTAGGTGTACAGTACAGTTGTGTTTGTTGTATGCATTTCGAAATAATTGCTTTGCATTTAGTCATTAATGTGAGAATATGTTTTCACTGAATCTCTGCCCAAGTTGACATATAGCTGCCATTATCAACGAGAATGAGTTGATAGATACGCGAGAGTTCACTGCCACGTGATGCAATGTTCCGGTTCCGCTGTATACCTGACAATGGAGTGATCAGTTCATAAAATATCGTGAGTGATGTGGAAGAAGAAGGAGGAACCCTTTCAACATCAAAATTATTCTACATCATACATGTATATAACGATTTATCTCTCACAAAGAACACAATGTAATAAGCCTGCTGTTTCAAAGACGAATCAGTGAATGCAGCAGGGAAATAAAGATTATCACACGAAATGTCTCTCAGATAAATAAACACCTTTTATAGGTACATATACAGTTGAAACCGGTTATGACGACATCGGTTTATATGACACTTCGTCTGCAAGCTCAGATACACTGTGGTACCAATTAATTCATCACTACTAAGTATAACATTTTATCCCTCGGTTATAACGACTGTCGTTTGTAACGACTGTCGTTTACAACAACACAAAATATTCAGTCCCTTCCATGACGTTATAACCGAGTTCGACTGTAGTTGTATTGGAATTCTTATTTCTCCAGTGAGTTAATGTAGATTTGTTTTTAAATTTATTCAAGTTCCACATAACGGTATTTATCACAAATTTAAGACCGACATTAACTGCTTAATTGGGCATACATTAAGCTTTTAAAGCCTAGCGGTAACTTTACATACGACCAGGTTTAACATTAAAAATTCTACGTGGTGCCCACATTGCGTTTATGTGTTTTGTACGGATCTCAGAACAAACAGCAAATTTTGCCTTATAAAACATTAAGAGACTGGTCTTTATAACCGAAGTGGAGAGTGTTTACAACGTGGTACGCACTGAGTCCTTATATAAAACAGACATGCTTCGTCTTTAAAGGATTAATAAACCGATGCATCGTTTCTTCAATCACGTCGTCTAATAAGTGTAACAGAAAAACAGGATTTTTTCCTACGTGCATAATAAAAAATATATTTGGGAAGTCTGGCGTTAATATTATATTTATTTATCTGCGTATTTATAATTTAACAACACACTCATCAACTCAGACCATATAGTATCGACTGATGTAGTGATTAGTAAATCATGAAGTGAAAGAGGCGACTTCCTGATAAGTTCAAGCACTATCCTGGCATTTGCCTTTAAATTCTAATGAAACGCACCAAAAACCTATGGCCTCCGGGTGAATGTTTAAGCTGTGCCTCTGCCGAATTTTAAGAAGGAATGCTACTTAATTCACTGAGACCTTCCAGGTTTAGCGTTGTTAAATAGCTCAAAGATATTCTTAAACGTTTAATTAGACCGTTGTGTTAATTTATACTCAGAAGAGTTTAAAGTAATTAAAATGTAAAACTCCAGGTTTAATAGGCCTGCTCGTATAAAAGAATTACGGTAGTTCAAAGTTTCATCAGAACTTCTGAAAGGACTCGTACTGTAGATAGTGAAAACGTAATAGTCCATTAAGTAAAGTTATTCTTTAAATTTACCATTTTATATAAAAATTCATAGCTCGATAAATTTCAACGTTGGACCAATTGTTTCGTCTTTCAAAGAAATTATTCTTCCATTGCTCTCAGTGACTTGCAGACATGAAGCTAAATATGTGGTTTTCGATTCCACTCCGGGGTGTAACTGGTATTTTATTTGCTTTTAATATTTTCGGGCATTATCCCTTCTTTGTGGTTATTCTTAAAACGGTATGTTTTGTAAAGTCGTTCTTTTTTCTGTATTCGATAAACGGGAGTTCTAGCTCGATGACTCTGTTAGAAATAGCCAGTTTGAATCTCTGGCTATTTTTCCACGTATTGCATTAAATTTAGTCTGTAAAGCAGAGTAAAACAGTTAAGTTTTCCTGTCCATGCCATGAAAGCATATAGGGCGAGTACACGTATAGCTCCACCCATTCTTGACCTCGGTATTAGATGAAGGTGAATAGCTATCGTCACGCTGTGGCCGCTTTATTGCGGACAAAGGAACACGGAAGCCATTGAATATGATGATGTGTCGGCCCCACAGCCGGCCTGGACATTCTGAAGACGAGAAAAATTTCTTACCTCACCGGTCTTCGATTCCGGGCCTTCAAGGCCGTAGTCTAGTCGCTGTACCAATTACGCGGCCTAGGCTGAAACTCTGGCCTATGCACTATAAAACTCTGTGAAGCAAACTAAGATTGCAGTCCTTAGGTGTGATTTACGCAGAGCACGCGACTTCTTCTGGATGAACTGTTAGTGAGAAAATTAAATCGACTGTCATCATTACGCTGGAGTGTTGTGGACCCACACAGACAAAACCGACGTCTTTTAGTGTAGGCCTCGCATACCTAGTTAATCGGCGTCCATGAGGTGGTAGGACAGTTTGAGCAGCTGGACTGAAATATACGGCTTCCAAATTACGAGCTTTCTTCGCACATTGAGTACAAAAAGGCCCATAAATGTGAATGAAAAATGTCCCTGTTAGTAATGGAAAATGTTGTCCGTAATGCTATTCTTCCGCCAGCTCGTCGAACCGCGCAGGAACTTAATTACGTAAGATCAAAAAAATCAAAACTTTGTTAACATACTCTTCTGTTCTTTGCTCCCTGATAGCCAAAGAAGCATAGCTTTGTTTGAAACTTTCCTAATGTCGCTCGCTTGTCCTTCTGATCAAAGTAACATTAAGACAACGATGAACATAGAGCATCGCTGGAATGACACTGACGGGGGAGAACCGAAGTTCTTGTAAGGAAACCGGACCCAGTAATACCTTGTCCACCACACATCTCACATGGATTGGCACGGGATAGAACCTGGACCTCCTCGGGGAGAATCCTGATCCATGGCGCGGGCGTTTGAAGACTTCAAAGCTTCAGTTCGTACCTCAGAGAAAACACTGTTTGCTTCCATTAAAAATACCAAACAGTGAATGCAGTGTAGGGAGATAATGGGTTTTGTTTTAAGACTGGTATGGAATATAACAACACCCTGTGTGGATCAAATACAGACTTTATGGCGTTACGCCTGGCAGTACGTATGTTTACCACTAGACTTTAAAGGGTTAACCGGTCATCAAAGAGTGTGACTGAGCGAGGAAAGAAAGAGGTCGAGTGAATAAAGTGGAGGGGAGTTCCCTTGGCAACCAATATCGAAATATCGATCCACTAATCGCAAACAGAAAACAGCAAGATGGAAAAAGAGACAAAATTAGATATCAAGATTTATACCAAGTACAAGATGTCTTCAAGATGCTGTGGGTACAGAATGACATCCCAATAGTCTGTGGTTTGTACAGGCTGAAATTAAATAGAAAAGTAGAATGCGAATGATAATTAAAGAAAAGGAACCGGAGAGAAGGCAAGAATGAATGAGAAAGGCGTATATTCAGCTGAACAAATAGACGGAAGGGCGTTGTGGATTTGTAGCAAGCCTGAAATAGTTTGTCTGCAAGATTTGAATCAAAGAACTCCTACCTCTGTTTGATTCAAGGGTCCCTTGTGTATACTTCCTGAAGAAAGTAGCTTATGTGCTGCTACTCTGGCTGTTATTATTTCCCAATGTCGGAAGAACTGAGTTCGTTTTTAAAGAATAGACTTGTCTGGGAAAAATAAGAGAAATAACCCGATTCAAAGCTCTACTCTCACGGAAAACTAATTGAGATTTCCAGTTATATCTTCATTTCGTCCAGGCACATACCGCAGCACTACTAAGTAGCACTTAACATACCTTCAACACAACAGTCATTATTATTGATAAATAACTTATCACGTTACCTCTACCAAGATGTTTCGACTTTAGTCATCATCAGGCTAATGTGATAAAGTATAAAAATGTAAAAAGTCTAAAATTATGTACATTATAATTGGTGTTTTAGTTTTGTCATAAATTTGTAATAAAGCCAAAACATTGATTGTAACAAATATAAATATTTCAGAAATTGTGAGATCTAAGACAAACTAGGCAACTTAATATAGAACCGAGATATAAGGCAATGTATACTACAAATACCTGTGTAAAGAAGTGAGATCTCATTCCAAAATTGATATATGACGTCTTATAATTTACATAACTTCCGAATTTTTACATTTTTATGCTATACCAGATTAGCCTGAAGATACCTAACGAACGTCGAAAGACATTGCAGACGTAACGGGACAAGTTAATAATAATAATAATAATAATAATAATAATAATAATAATAATAAAAGTTGTGTTAACGGTGTAAGTGCTGCCTATTAATATAGGTGGCACAACGGGATGACATACATAAAAATACATACTGCAAAATTGACATGGTCGCTTATTTCACTTTGTCCTACTCAATATTCCTGATGGTTTAGCTCGTTTAAAAGGCAGTATGAGGATTGTGTTGTGCAGTAGTGTTTAAAATAAAGTTTGGATATCTGCTCCGCCGTAACGAGTAATCATAATTTTCTCGCATTGTTCAAGAAATTATTATAATTTCTAGGCTTCAGCATCCTAGGCTCTGACATAAAAGGTTAGTGATCTGAAAGATTCCGTTCCGAGTAAAAGACGACAGCCAATATTTTTTTGCCCGTCTGTCTGTCGCTGTCTATTGTTTCCATACCCAAGACTGCGGAAATAATTCCGATTAAGTAATACAATAGTGTGTTAACAGTAGAATTTTCGGGCGAATCTTCTTTTGATTCTTATCGTTGCTTTGCAACTTTTACTTCGTCATTATTATCATTGGCATAATATTTAACTTTCTAAGGTTATGTCCTTAAAACTTATTCTATGAATCCCACGATGTTTTGGTCTTTCCATCGTGGTTTTGGCCGGGCCACATCTTGTCGTACGCTCGATCGGTAAGGCAATGACAGCAATTGACAATTTTTTCTCTATTGTCAGAATTTGTTTGGTGATGTAACATAATGGAGCCCAGTAGTGGTCGCTAAACCGCTTTTTCGCTCAATGTAACGTCCAGAAATATTTTCTGTAAAGTGTGTTGTGGTGAAAACAAAATATTTCTTTGTCGTAGGGTCCACCGTTTCTGTATGAAAGATTTCTTTTCTTTAAATTAAGAGCAGATTGAAGTCGGGGAATACTTGCTATCATTAGGTGCAGAATCTTTTGTCTTGCAGGTTGCTATCCAAAAACACAAAGATTAGAGTATGCAGAACTATAATTTTACCTGTTGCTTTGTATGGGTGTGAAACTTGGTCTCTCACGCTGAGGGAGGAACAAAGACTGAGGGTGTTCGAGAATAGGGTGCTGAGGAGGATATTTGGGCCTAAGAGGGACGAGGCGACAGGGGAGTGGAGAAGACTACATAACGAGGAACTTAATGGCCTGTACTCATCACCAAATATTATTCGGATGATCAAATCGAGAAGAATGAGATGGGCGGGACATGTAGCACGTATAGGGAGGGGAGCGATGCATACAGTATTTTGGTGGGGAGACCTGAGGGAAGGCGACCACTTGGGAGACGCCGGCGAAGATGGGAGGATAATATTAAAATGGATCTTCAAGAAGTTGGGTGGGGGCATGGACTGGATTGAACTGGCTCAGGATAGGAACAGGTGGCGGGCTCTTGTGAATGTGGTAATGAACCTCCGGGTTGCATAAAATGCGGTTAATTTCTTGACTAGCTGAGAAACTGTTAGCTTCTCAAGAAGGCCTGTGCTCCGTGTAGTTAGACTTCTTTTCCTTACAGTTAGTGAATATTTGACAACCTAGTTCGAAGAAGTATAATTGCTGGCTGTTGATGCATGCTGTCTGTGATTGTTCGAGATACAGATAAAACACTCAAGTGTCCTTTTCTCTAGGCTTGCACTCATCAGGCATTCTTATAAAATGTAAATCTCAGGTAATAAAACTACAGTTCTACCCCGTCCACCGCCGAACACATTCCTGAGATAGTTCCATCCTCCACTTTACCCTCATCGATACAATTTACATTCCTAAAATCCGTCTTAGTGCCACACTCACGTATCTCTGTCCCTAGTGGGCGTGTTCCAAGATTTGTATGTCACCATAATTCTGTATGCAACCGTTACGTTATCCATTCAGGCTGAACACTGTTATTTTTTATCGTAATAACAGCCAGTGAATTGTACAAACCACATACTTCTTAATGTGTTCCATGTCCGTGCACTATATTATACAAAAACACTGATCACCAACAAATGCACAAAGAGAGTTTTATCATCAATTGTAACACACTCCTACATTTTTCGACCCTGCTGGGTCATCTTCAGGGAGAACTTTTTGTTATCGTTACACTAAGGTTGCACTTTATAGTTGAGTGAGATGTGCAGTTGACTGTGTACTGCGTTGTTTTTGGAGGCGTGAACTCTCTGTGGAGTGTTACAATTGGTGATAAAACTCTCTTTGTGCATTTGTTGGTGATTAGTGTTTTTGCACATAGTTCTTATTACGTAATTTACAAAACTTTCATTTATGCCTACTTTGTCCTTGAGAGTATGTATTTTTGTGAGAATTTGTTTTTCGGCAGTCTTAGTATATGCTTTTGCATAAAACTATGACTCGTAACAATTCCACACGTATTTAAAACTAAAAAAAATATTCTAACATGTTTTCCAGTCCCAGTGCCTGCCTTCCTACTATGCAGGGGGTAACAATCGCTACCGATTTGGATTTCTATTATCACTGATCATTATCAGCAGTAGGAAATGATTCTCTCGTTATTTCCCAGTAATACCAGCGTGATTAATGCAGTTACATACACTCACCACTGTCGAGCTTACGTAGATAGGGTTTGCACAAAAAACAATTTTTGCTTGCAATTTTAATTATCAGGAAAAAGAATTACGCACATTGTTATGAATGTAACTTAACACATGCATCATCTGTGTACGCGTTATCTATTTTTTAGCCTAACATTGCAACCATTCCTTGTGGAAACCTTTCTCTTGCGCGTTGACACTAAAACTCTATATTTCATAGGCCTTACAATAAATCAGTCAGTTCATATGAAGCAATTAGTAGGCTCAGTATTCAGTCGTCTGTCTATGTGAATGTAATTTCAGACTGTCTTGTCAATTCATTGATGTATTACGTCTTCCTAAGAAGACGGTATCTTATTGCTTTACAAGGCGTACAAGGCTTATGTACTTGTACATAAATCTTACCAGTTGTCGAATATAGCAGTAGGCCTATAGCAACCTAAAGACGATACATTCTTTTCAAGATAGTCTTAAATGCATTGTATACGAATAGCTTGTAATATAGCTACTACCGAAGAAAACATAAAGAACGTTTCCATGGAAGAAACAGCAATCGTTTTCTTTTTGTGTTATTAACCTTTTAAAGCCTAGCGGTAACTTTACATACCACCAGGTTTAACACTAAAAAATTCTACGCGGTGCCCACATTGCGTTTATGTGTTTTGTACGGATCTCAGAACAAACAGCAACTTTTACCTTATAAAACATTAAGAGACTGGTTTTTATAACCGAAGTGGAGAGTGTTTACTGCGCGGTACGCACTGAGTCCTTATATAAAACAGATACGCTTCGTCTTTAAAGGGTTAATACAGACACCATTTTCCTGTTGCCACGGAAATGTTGTTTCGGTTTCCTCAATCAGGAAAGCTCTTCTTAGGTGGGCTGACAAAATTGCGAAACGCTACTATTAGCTTTGTCATATCTGCCCGTCTGTTTATCCGCATGGAACAACTGGGCTCCCACTGGACGGATTTTCATGAAATTTCGTATTTGAATAATTTTTTCAAAAATCTGTCTAAATAATTCAAGTTCCATTAAAATCTGACAACAATAACGGATACTTTACATGAAGACCTAGGTACATTTGTGATAGTGTCTCGCTGAATTATTCTTAGAATGAGAAATATTTCGGAAAAAAGTTGTAGAGAAAATCCAAACACACATTTTATATTCAATATATTTTTTTTCAGAATATCGCATCGTTTATGAGAAAATATGGAAAAGTATAGCACAGCCGGATAAGCCGCAGATCACAGTATAATACGGCGCGTGCGCCTTGCATGCTGGATAACTAAGGCTACAGACACACACTGACAATGTGTAATACTTATTGCTATCCACGGCAACGATGGTTACGCGAATGCGCCTCGGTGTTACGTCACACTACTTTGCCTCCCCGCTCACCACTATATTAAATTATAAGTTACTTCCAGTGCTGTAACGTCCTATTACAAGCACCATACGTGTATGCTTAATTGTTACCAAATCATGTCTACTTTACGTACGCAGATGGCGCTGTACTTCATAGAGAACTCATCATGTCCGTTGTGTTATGTGCTCCGTGATAAACTGTTTCGTCTTCAACACAAGTGTTTCTTCAGGCTCAGCTCGTACCTCACAGAGAACACAATTTGTAGTCGTTTTATTATATCTTTCTCGTACCTTAGCATGTACCACATGGAGAACAGCAATAATGGTAACGAGGCCAACGAACTTCGAGTCACTCCAAGGTTGTGACTCCCATCGTTCCGTGAAATACATATTCAGTAGCCCGACCCGCTTGCTGTGGACAGCCAGATCTCATAGTCATCCTGAAACTACGGCCAAAGGGTCGACCTGTTACTTTTATTTTCTGACGAGACAAATTCTTGTGTAATGCAGATGATAATTATTATACCTTCCTGTTGATGTTTAAGGTCACATGATTTTCTGTCATGTTCCCATTCTTTTTTCTTGTATGCATTCATTCATTCATTCATTCATTCATTCATTCATTCATTCCCTAGTCTTTCTTACGACAGGTCCATAGCCTCTTCCAAAGTGAGTCGTCCACAGAGTGCGATCCAGTGCCTGATCTTTCAGTTTCCGGTAGCCTGTCGTTTCTTTAAGGTCATCCGGTATCCGCTTATGTCTTCTCCCTCGTCTTCCCGTCACTTCAATCCTTCCCTCTTTCTTTCCTTCAGTAACGTATTTTAGAAGGCAGTTCCCCACGCAAGATGTGACCAATCCAGTTAACCTTCGTACGTTTAGTTGTACGTAAGGTATTCCCGTCCTCCTTGACTCTGTGCAGTACTTCTTCATTTCTCATATGATCGGTCCAACTAATCTTCTCCATCCTTCTCCAACACCACATTTATAAACTTCTCAGGTATTTCTGATCTACTTTCCGAAGTGTCCAAGTTCCAGCACCATACAAAGCCACACTCCAAATGTAGTACTTTACTAGCTTCTTCTTTAAATTTAAGTCCAATTTGCTGGTGATAAGAGTCTAATTCTTGTTGAATGCTGCTTTTGCCATGGCAATCGTAGATTTAATTTCACGTGTACATTTTGCATAATTGTTATCATGGTACCCAAATAGTTGAAATATTCCAAATTCTCTGGCTGTTTTGATCTATCGTAAACTGTACTGGTTATGGTTCCCTTGAGTTTCTCAATACCTTAGTTTTCTTTTCTTGTATATATCTCATAAATAGAGACTCATTAATGGCCACCTGCCACCATGCAAGGCATCTTCGTTTATCCAACATAAATTTTATTCACAAGTGGTGTTAACATGCCAGATACTTTCCATTTACTGTTCAGAGTTTTTTAGCAATCCTTATGAGCCACGTCTCCATTCACAGTTACTCATATTTAAGGATCCAAGTAATGTTGCTAAGCTAACGCTGATGTTTTGAACATAGAGCAACACATTTCTAATCGCTTTTTTCTTTTCTGAAAGTAATGGAAATTAGGTGGGCCGGGGCAGCGCAGTCGGTATAGGAACTGGCTACGGGTTGGACGGTCCGGGGATCAAATCCCGGTAAAGGCGAGATATTCCGCATCCCTCCAAACCGGCCCTGGGCGCCACCTAGCCTCCAGTAGAATGGGTACCGGGTTTCTTTCCTCGGGGGTAAAGGGGCAGGGGCGTGGCCTTGACCACCCACCCCCATCTAGCACCTAGGTTACAGGGAGAGTAGAGGTACACCCATACTTCCCCTTTGGGCCTTCGTGGCATGTTATAGGGTGAACTTTTTACCATGAAACTTAGTTCTATCGCGACCCGGTACTATAGCTAGTCCAAATGTCTGAGGGCTTTAGACGGGCTTGTCTCTATGGCTAGTGTGTTTGGGTCGACCTGCAATCTCTCCTGTTTCGATTTGCTCGGATTCACAAAATATTACCGATCTATCAGTGGAGTTGAATATTAACCCCTTAAAATTATATATTCCGTTTGTCTTAGCATTAAAACCCCTGCGTTTTCCCACAGAATATATGTACAGGCATCGTACGGTTCTAAAAATTAGCAGTGATTATTTCCTTAAAGAGCAGGGGTTTGTGATGTACTGTGCTTGTTTTCTGTGAGGTGTAAATTTAACTTATGATTATTTGTTACATTAAATTCGTTCTTCAAAGAGTTAAAATACAACTTACGTAGCTGCGCGCCTGAAGATAACCAGTTTCACTAAGACTGCCGCGCTGTATGTAAGTTCGACTTCTTAGACGCCGTCACTATGCGGTGGATTGTGAAAAAGGCGGGGAAGTTGTAACACACAAAATGCCTGCACGCATCCCTCAGGTACACGAAGGTTTTCAGGCTGTAAATCTAAAGGTCCCCTATACATAAGTACTGAGCCCTGAAGATGTGCGGGGGAGTGGAGGTTAGCCTTATACTTCCACGTACTTTTAACATCCACGCTGGATGGAAATAACAGTCCAGCTTTACCCCCCACCCCCACCCACCCAACACGCTTTTCACCGAATTTTTTTACCTTAGAACTAATTACATTGTAGGTATACAAAGAAGGCACTCAGTTTTAATTTGTTTCAATCGTCGTATGTTTCCAACGC
This sequence comes from Coptotermes formosanus, assembly GCA_013340265.1. NCBI lineage: Eukaryota > Metazoa > Arthropoda > Insecta > Blattodea > Rhinotermitidae > Coptotermes > Coptotermes formosanus. Next base: position 875,279 of record BLKM01006607.1, read on the forward strand.
CCGATTTCAAAGTCTTATTGAGCTTGAGGGAACTTTTGGGCCGGGTGTTGCTCATCATATCTCTGATCAGGCCGATCCCAGTGGCCGCGCGTTCTAAGGCGTAGGTCTGCGGTCGAGCGCTTGCTGGGATCGTAGGTTCGAATCCCACTGGGGGCATGGGTGTTTGTCTTGTTCATTGTTTGTGTTGTCAGGTAGAGGTCTCTGCGACGGGCCGATCCCTCGTCCAGAGGAGTCCTACCGACTGTGATGTGTGTCTGAGTGTGATCAAGTGAAAATAAACAACCTCGACACCTACTGTAAGTAGGTAGAATAGGGAAGGACTAAAAGGAAGAAAGAATGTCTCTGATCAGTATTTTTGTATGTAATTTCTCTTGAAGTCAAGACGTCTGCTTTACTCAGAATTGTCACGTCTTCTTCCATTCTATCGCTGTTGTTACATTTTGATGAAAATAGCGTAAAAGTTTTGACACTGGAGGAGCAGGGGTATAAAGGAACTTCCATTAGGAAGTTTGGAAACGAGTAATTCAGGGAAAGAGTGAAACCGCTTGCTTCCAGTTCACTGTGGGCTAACCCCCCTCCCCCAAACATCGATCCATTTCACCGGAAGCCGCCACACCCTGGCCACTCTCCGACACAACTACAAACAGATGACGCTCAAACAATTATAATAGGGTCAGCTGTGAAGGCAGTGAAATAGAAAAAATTGTTTATTAAAATGTAATTAGGATGCACTTGCAGAGTAAGTTGAGGACAGTGTTAGTTAAGGGTATTAGTTCAAACAACTGAAATGACAAAGCCATAGTAATGGAAATCAGTCACCTGAAGATGGGAGTAAAATCAAGCTCCGAAACATTGTGCATATCGAATACACCTCAGACCATGGGCAGTATCCAGCACAGGATCTTTCTAATGACTTCACCCACTGTTACAGATTTCAGACACTTTCCAGCTTAAGGCAGGCAAAGTCATTATGTATGCAAATTTTGGCATTTTAAACGTATGTAATTTACCACAACAGTAAATGTTGCCGTATTCAAGTTTCTTTCGCAGATACTTTGGAACTGCTACATAATTAGCAATGAAAATAAAGATACATAATGGAAAACAAATTTTGAAATACTAAACGTATTATAATACAGTCGAAACCGGGTATAACGACATGGGTTTAGCGACACCTCGTCTATAACGTCAGATATTCTGTGGTACCAATTAATTTCTCACTGGTAACCATAACATTCTACTCGGTTACAACAACACTTGTTTATAACGATACACAATATTGGGTCCTCTTCATGACATTATAACCGATTTCGACGGTACTTCAAGCAGTGACACTGTTATTGATATGAACGTGACAGGTGACAGTATCTGAGTCATAATAAAGTAGTGACTCTATGTGGAGGAAACGGTCTTCTTTAGAGTCCTGGTATATATGAACGTAGCACAGCTAACTGCAACTATCCTGCTAGTAATAAGATTAATATGTAGCAATAGCAGTGCGCTGCGTATGGGAGCGGCCCGTCCAAACAGGCGAACTAAGGGTGCCGCCTAGGGTGCCGGTTTAAGTAACGCAGCACATTTTACGAAATATACCGAACTCACTTGCAGTTGTTTTAATGCCACGATGATCTTTAATTTGTAAAAGTAACATTTTAATCAGCATTGTAATGCGGGATTTGAGGCTTCGGCCGCGATGTATTAGAGATCTTCGCTCTTCTGGAATGTGACGCGGCGTAGGTTTGTAGTTGGTTACTGACGTTTCGGGACAACGTGTCGGTCCCGCCTTTAAGGCGCAAGCTTTATCCTTGAAGATGGGACCGATACGTTGTCCCAAAAGGTTGGCCACCAACTACCAACCGACGCCGCGTCACATCGCAGAAAAGCGAAGGCCTCAACATTCTAGTGCAATTTATTTCAAGCCCGATTTGCTCTTGGTGGAAGGGGCGTGGCTGAATAGATGGTTTTCTAGGGCGCCAGCCTCTAGCGCGTAAGCTAGGGCCGCACCTGACTCTGTAAAAAAAAAGTCATTTCTCATGTATAACAAAAATGTGTTGTTTTACCTTTGCCTTAATCTCTGTACTTGCGGATTCCCATATTGGCATGTAACAAACCGCGGTATTTCAGGGTCTCACAACGGTTTTGTAGAGTTCGACACAGTGTCGATCTATAGCGGGATTAATTCCACAAAATCTCCAATTTCAGGCGCAGATGATGTTGGCGAGCTTAGGATGAAGTAACAAGTCGGGAAAGTGTACCGAATAGCGTGCCTGTATATTGGTGTGTTTAGAATGAGATCAGAAAGCGCGATTCTGCCTTAAATCAAATTCGAGTTTTCATCTTTAAGCGTAAAGCTCAGATTGCTGTTCTGAACAATAGATATTTCTATCAATAGTTAGAGCAGTACATGTCTCGCAGTTTTGTTTGGTTTACTGTGTGATGATGTCTTCTGATTAAGTTTAAATATTTCAGCTGTTTGTCAAAATCCTTTCAGACAGTGTTGCCTGTTTTGGTCCGTTTCTTTTTAAGTTGCAGGTGTGAGACGGGACTGAGTCTGACAGTACCGCGTCCTCAAATGTGTATCTGATGTCACACTCTGTTTTAAGTTTCGGGTGTAAGTTGAGGCTGAGTCGCTTAGTATTGCGACCACAAGTGTTCGTATTATACCAGACACTGATGGTAGGGAGTATGGAGCATTGGTGGTCACTATACAATATGATCATGGTTTGTTTTGTAGTAGAGAAGCGATCTGCATCCACGTTTGCGTTGTTGCTTGGCAACCGTTTTATCCTGTAGTGTGACAGCCGTAACTACGCATGGCGCATGCTTTGACGAATGATAACGCAATACAAGTATTTAGCCCACAGAGTGTCTGTGTGGTTGGTTTTGTTCTCAGAATAAACCTCGATTATTTCTGTACCTAAATATTACATAGGCCTACTACTGTACTGGAAATATGATGTGTTTTCTTGGGGGTACGAACTAGCGTTAAAATATTATTCACTGGTGTAGAAAAACCAACTGAATGCACTTTTTCACTAGTTTGCATTTATTCCTCACTTCCTGCCACATGTTTCGGCACTCCATATTGCCATCTTCAGGGAGTGCCACGTAGATACTGTTTACTGCTGGGCCTTGATTGGGTTCCGTTGCTTGGTCTTCAGCCTTTTTGCCGCCGTTTTTTATGTGTCGCTTCATCTTGGTATGAAGTTTTAAAGTAATAAAAACTCTTTAAAATGTTAAAACACTTTTAGATAATAAAAGGTTCAGAGTTCGTTCCTCGTAAGGGCGTCCTGTATTTTCACTTCTTTATAAAAAAAATGGCATTAAAATAGTTTTTAGAAGAGTTTCTAATCTTAAAGTTGTAATATATAAAAGCCCATTCGTCGTCACCACGACGGTAAGTAACGAAAAATTGGTCAGGTTTATTTTAAGAACTTATTGCATGAATATTACAAGCCACACTTGTGACAAGAGCTTTTCACTCTGACACGTTTAAGATAGAGGTGCTTTAATACCTTAGGTGAAATGTGAGATTTGTGAAGAATATGATAGACAGTTAAATCTGTTCTAAAAGGTTTTGACGATGGTGTATAATATTGTGTGGTGATGGGTTTATGGACTTTATCCTTCGTCCGAAGAATAAAATCCAGTTATGGAGGCTAGCTCTGCTTAAGGGGCCCAACAGAATAGGTGTTCTTCTGTTCTCCCCCTCCAGTCACCTGAGGACGGAAGCAGAACCAGCTTCCGAAACGCTGTGATTTTAATTTTTAATATTTTTAATATTTTACTCTTCGGACGATGGATAAAGTCCATAAACCCATCGCCACACAAGTTAAATCTGTCTTAAACGAAATCTTGGTATGACGGAAACCTGTCTTTAGCGGGAAAAGGCCCTAGGGATCTGGAGTCCCGAAGGTCTAAACTTGAAGTATCTGTATGAAAGGGAACCTGCTTGCAGCGGAAAAAATGTCGATCTCTTGCTTTTCCGTTATAGGCAGGTTTCACTATATAATTTTTGTGTTATTTAATAGAGCAACGGAATTTACAGAATGTAATAAAAAATATGTAAAATTTTTCTGTAAAACTGAGATGGTGTGGCTTGTCATTTTGATGCAGCACGCCCTTCACTTATGGGTTTCGTAATTTAAAAACCGTCATAAATACGCATCTTCACTTCTTGAGTGGAACTGCTTACTCTTTAGAAACAACCCGGTCGAAAAATGAGCGCCGACATTCCTAGTGGTCACACTTCTTCCGAAAGGGGCAATTATCCTCTTCTTGTAAATTTTATCGATAATAACGAAATTATTACCAGAAGTATTTACCTTATGAGGTGAGGTCTACAGTGTGTAATAAATGTACATAAATATAGCCTTTATACCGCGATATCTTATGGGTAAGTCATACATAAATTTTATTGACGTTGGAATGAAGACTGTTCTAGCTTCCACAAAAATTTATAACACGTCGTACATGTGCCGTGTAATTGAAAATACCCGACCTATTAAGGAGCAAAGTAGTTCGTAAACAGTAACTGAACATGACATGCAAAGAATACTTAAAAAACACGATCGTTTGGCGATTACTCAAACTATTTCTTCTAGAGTAAGAGGCAATAGCATGTGATCATAAACGGTACTATGCTGCTATTCAGTCAGCCGAATTTAATTATCTCATAAATTCAACTTCAGTAGGCCGAATTAAATTATCTCGTAAATTCAAATTATTCTGAATTTTACGGAGCATTAATATATGAAGCATTAAAACATTTCTGTCTCTATTCTTCTTCAAAAAAATTACTGTTTTCAAGAATTTATTAGAGAATATTTTGGACGTGCCCCATTACTTAAGTTAAACGTAATATGAAACTTCTTGTTACAGGGTAATAATTTACCATTATTGTCATGCTAAACGTAGACTTAAAGCTCAGTCAGTATAGTAAATAAGCTGGGGTTGGGTTTGTGAGGGTTCATGGTTCCATTCCTGGCAGGAACAAGACGTGTTTCTCTTCTTCAAACGTCTAGACCTGCTGTGGGGCCCGACCAGTCTCTTACTCAAAGCGTGCCGGATACACGTTTCGCGAAAGCAAAGCAGCCGGAGAATGGTACTGGTCAATTTCATCCATCTGTTCCCCGGGTTAAGGACAAATGGAGCTATACCTCTACTGTCCCCTCCCACATACGCCTTCATGACTTCCCAACGGACAACTTTATCTTTCAGCTTATTAGTCACTTGTTCCTAGAGTGCCCATAATGAGCAAACTGACTCTTCCGAAGCTAGGCAACGCAGGTTCCTGCTGTGAGACGCATTTCTGTGCAGTTCAGTCTCTTGCTGTCCATTTTACACGCACAGCCTGTCTATGATTTTAACACAGATTGTGTTATCATGCAGAAGTTGTGAACTTAAAAAAACTGTATTGCTTTGGCCATTTGTTCGCCAACTAGTTGTGCGATGATCCCTGCCCTCTACAAATATATTACACGCGTTATGAAACTGCAGTACAACGCCAGCCATTCTGTATGTGTCACTCCGAAAATCCACCGCCTTTTTAACGCTACACCAATAAGGAAAAAATATAACCAGCGGCATAGAAGAAGAAGGTAGGACTGATTGTTCTCCAAAAGATATAGAAATATAGCATAGTATAAATAACCGTTGAAAGCCTAATGGTATCTGTAGGTACCACGTGCTGTAACATGAGGAAACCATGCACTTTGCCACATATTAAATTTATGTTTTTCGTATGATTTGCACAATACACACTATTTCCCTATACAGCATTCAGTACTTAGTCTTTATAATGGACACGAGCCGTGTTCTCTGTGAAGTACAAACTGAAGTTTCATATGTAATGTAGATGAAATTTAGTCTTCGGAGAGTTAAATTAATATTTGTTTCACTAAATGGAAACACTACAACACTAAGTACAAGCATTAATATGAAACGTGTTTTCGTCAGCGAGAAAATGTTTTATCATTAATTTCATATAACATGATTTCTTCATATATAATTATTTCTGGAGGATCAGCGTTTTTTATTTCACTTCGCAGCTGAATTTTGTGTGCGTGTAACCTCAGTTGCTAATGCATCACGTTTTGTGTCGCGGTTTTTTTGCGTTGTAAACTGCGATGAGTGATAGAGTTATTTGTACTCCACAAATCGATATCCTTGTACGTTCAACCACCTTTTTGAACTTCACGTCCTTCCTGAACTTCGTGCCCTTCCTGATGGTTTTTATTTCGACGCCCTTCGTGTTTACTTAAATTGCATATAGCAATGACGAATCGATTTTACACGTAGAGGGTCTCTTCCATTATTCGGTCAAAAATTTCATTTCACTGTTACAGTGGACTTGACACTGACGATCGTATGACGCATTCAGGTTCGTCCAGACTGCTTGTGCTCGTGTTTTGACTCTGTGTTCCGTAAATGTGGACGGTTTCACGAGCTGCAAAACAAGCAACACCATCAACCAGAACACTGCCCTCGGAAACTTCTCTACAGACGCCTGCCAAGGCTCAAGACAATATGAATATTTGAAAACACTGAACTAGCAGTTTGTAGTCAGCCACAGACTTTCGGCCCCAGTACACCAGAAAGAGTAGGCTGACTCCATATTTAGGATTTTTCTGCTTGTGCATAATTATGTTGAATGCGTTAGACATACAGCTGATGTCACCGGAACATGCACATGCGCATTGCAGCTGGCCAGCAGCAGAACTTCGTATGTTACTAAATGTCGCACAACAGATTCCATGACTGTGTGGCTCAAAGTGAAAGACAAACACAACTTTATGGCCAGGCGGTTTTTATCTACGGTCCGTATTGACACTTTTGTGGTCTTGATTGGGACATAATCTTCTGTTGTAATGCAAGGACTATAAACAATGATAAACAGTCTAACACAGAGAACAGAACAGTATTGCTTTTTGTAAATAAGTTGTGTGAGACTCTCTGTCACTATCTATGTTTTTTAATATCGTGTGGAAATCACACATAATGAGAAATTCCTGCTATGGCTGCACTCTTTGGCATATTTGTTTTAAAGCCTCGAATTAAACAAGATGTGAGATTGCCTTAAACTTGATTAACCTAAGATTTTAAAGAAAATTCGAGGTTGTTTTAACCTTGAATAATAGAAGATCTTAATATTTACAAAATTATTATTCTCAGCAAATGGGTATAAGTCATTCCAGGCTTCGTCCACCTTCATGGGTTGCTGATCTCACCGAAATGTAATTAGCCAAAATTTCAAGAACACTGTACCTACAATCTGGGCGTTTCCTTACGCAGTTGCAGGCAAAAGACGTTTGATCTAATTGCTACATACCAAATGCCGAATTCTCTTACTATAACCTTAAAACTACTTATTTATAAAATTAGATACTGATTACTACCAAACTTTCTTGTGTTGCTACCAGACTTGTTTGTTTTTACGTACTTCACGTAAGTTATGTGTGAACCTTCACAGTGAAGCGCCAACACCGACCACCCCTACTCCCATTTTATGTTGAAGATAAAAATAGAAAATCGTGGTTACATCAAAGTAACCCTATGATTCCATATTACTCATGGATCATTTATCTTATAAACTGACCTTCCACACACAAACATCAGCCGTAACTCTATCCTGCACAGTAAGCAGACTGTATCTAAGAGTGGCCAACCGCAGTGGTTAACAATTAATAAACATTTGTGCTATGGACTTCCATCCACTCGGTTACAGGTCCGAATAGCTCTTCGAACATAATTATAGTGATCTGTGTATGTTTGCGTTACTGGTAGTACGAAGCTATGAAACCGATAGTAGCTCGTCTAGTAAGAAATTCCCTGTCTTTTGTTATTTAAAATGGTTGATATCATGTTTACGAGGGCCCACCACTGCTGCCCATTCTAGGCTAGATGAATTCAGTCCACAATTCATAGCCTATACCTCTAGAAGTCATCTTAATCTCATTCTTCGATCTACGTGTAGATCTCCCAAGTGATCCTTGCCTTCAAGTTTTCAGATTGCATTTTATACATACGTTTCTTCTCACGTGCCTAATACTGGTCACTGCTGCCTTTTCCTCTGTGATTACTGTATAAACTTACCTAAGCCTGTGTTATCTGATGTCAAGCGGTAAAAACTGTGCCGCTGTACTTAATCATATGTACAACTATTACGAAACACTGACGCCGTTTGCGAGATTTCAAACTTCCGTCGCGGTGCAGATGAGGTCTTCTCTTCTGGGTTGTTGCGCAGCGTACGTTCCGTCTTCAAGGATCAGAACTGCTTGATCCCGGAAGACTGTACCCATAGTCTGTCCCGAAACGTCGTTAACAACTACCAACATACGCTGCGTAACAACCTGGAAGAGCAAAGACCTCACTGACGCCATTTGTTTGAAGCATAGAGTGGGGTAAAAGGAGCACAGCGATGGCTCTAAATGAAACGAGAGGAGAGCAATAACACCGCTGAAAGCATCGATGAAGCTAAGAGGGATTAGGAGAGGACTCGGGCGGGAATTATATCCCTTACGTACGGGAAAGGAGGATGCCAAACATATATTTTTAAAATCTTCAGGAACGAAAAGTGGTCAGAAGAAATTGTATGTAGTTAATAGTTTATTGTGAAGGTAATGATATATATAGACATATAACGGATATAAATGTTTTTGAAGATACCTATTTAAAACCAGATGCAAATGGGAAAATGAGCTGAGCAAGAAGCAGCCGTTATGGGAGGCTAACAGGATGTAGAACGAAAAAGACAATTATTGCAGAAGAGAGAATTAATGTTAGTGTGGAGTAACAGTAATAGTAATTGTGAAGGGTGTGAGTAGTAAAATAAGGGTGTGTGTCAGTGTAAATAGGTAGCCCGTATTTAAAGGTTATGTGGTTCTCAAGAACTTTTAACACGGGCGCAGATTAATGTAAATAACAAACCACAACTCAGTAAATAAATTAATAAAGAAATGAAACCGATTTTACATTAGCCCTTTTCACTTTACTCATCAAGTATGTGCAGCCCTGCGTTGGTGTCTGTCAGATTTATATCCTGACGTCTGGTGGTGTTTGTGCACCGGCGGTTCATACACATTGCTTAAGTAGTGCAGTGCGCCAAATCTGTTCCGCTTGTCTGACATCTGTGGCTAGTGTCTGGTGTGAATATTGGACTGAAAGTTAATCGCCGTCTCCAGGTTTAACTGCCACAGGAAGATAATTCTGAGGCAAACAGAATTCTGGTGCTTAATGTACGAATTGATTACCGCACATTCCGAAATATCTAGACTAATTCTTTATCCACGATTTATGAAGTGTTAGGTGTTGTATTTTCAATTTTATTATCTGTTATTTAATCCAGAATTCTTGTCTTTTACAACTCGGAAAGTAGGCATAAATGGTGAAACCTTTGTTGATCTCTCTAATTAGTATTTATTTAATTACTCTTATGTTAGATTTGAGTGGAAATCTAAGAGGCGCTTTTCTGAAATTTTGGCAAAAAGGTGTCCCCTTCGCTTCCCTTTTCAGAGCGCCAAAGTGATATTTAATTCATGAAAGAGTAAAACGAATGCCGGGAGATTCAATAAAGCTGTGCCATTTAGCTTGTTGCAGTTGGTACTCCCTGAGCCACAGATGTTCTTACGTTGTTAGATAATTGGCCTTATGCACTCTGAAGCCCCCAAACTCTCGAAATCCCTTCTTTGGTAAGCTTGTGTGTTCCTTATAATTTAAATTGCCATTATTGTCGTCATTACTATTAATTTTACGATTTGTGATTTACTGCAGGGTACCAGATGAACCAATTAATGTTTATGGCAACTGTGATCATCTTCTATTCGTTCTACCTAGAACATACTAAATGTGAAAAGAAGTTGATAGATTCTAAAACTGTGTAACTACTTAATTTGCCATTTCTTACGCAGTCATTGTTAATGGTGGGGGAAAGTAAAGAGTATATGATATTCCGTTAATGCGATGCAGTTTGTTATCAACTGAGAAAGTTGCAGGTATGGGGATGTGATCGCTTCTTTATCTGTCCCCACAGAAGTGGAACTGGTGTACCGGGACGTGGAGGGCGGAGTGACGCTGTTCAATGCAGAGAATTTGACCACAAGAGTCCTCATGACCAACTCCACTTTTGTAAGTACATTTCACATTTTAATTGATTCATATCCAATATTTTAAACAAGTCACATTTTTAATTTGTCACGTATCTTTCCGAGATTTACCCAACTTCTTACGGTCTAAAGTTTCTAACATGAAGCACAAAATAAAGTACGCAAAGCACTTACACATTACGCAGGAAGGTATGCCACTTTGCAACTCGTTTCAAAAAATGTCGTAAGAATGTTTATTAGATTTCCGTTTCTCTCTGTCAGACCATCTGTAATCATAGGGCCTACAAGCATACAATAATGCCAGAGAGTTCTGCATAAACAGCATGAGACCTAGCGTCGTTTAAGCAGAACCTTAGGGAAGAATATATACGGAGGGTACTTGAGAACAGCATGCTGAGGAGAATACTAACTGGAACTAAGGTACATGAAGGAACAGGAGGATGCAGAAAATCGCATAATGAGAAATTCATAGTTCATCTTCTCCTTGGTGGGAATATATAGCAAGCATGGGAGAGATATGGCGTGCATACAAAACTTAAGTCTGAAAATCTGTAGGAAACAAATTGCTAGGGAGGCCCACATGTGAATATGGGTTTTAAGGAACACATTATACGGTGCTGACTAAACTCTCACCTTTTCAAGAAGGGCTGCTTCATGTTGTTATTTTCGTAATTTTTATAATGTGTTACACATGATGTTCTGTGTGTATTTCATAACATAAAATTAGTACCTGCGTTCACAATTACTTCAAGAGCGTGTTTCAGTAGGGAGATTTTGGTTAAAGCTTTATATGGTAGGGTTATTAGGATGCAGCAAGTATCATCGCGGATAGAATTGTTGATGAAAGACAGACTCATTTCTTAGGTGTCGTTATTGTCACTATATTTTTGTATAAACACTGGATATATCGTATGAAATCCGTGTTGAAGCCGTATAACAGAAATATATGTTTTGCATAATGATGTACTCTGTTTCCATACATTTAAACTGAACAGAACTTGTGCCTTGGCGAGTTGAATTTTTGCTGGTATATGTCATAATCTCATGTACGGGTATTTTGCGTGACGCATCCCAGGCTGTTCCAGTCTGCTATATGACAGAATGTGCTGATGTTAACCACACTGGGATTCAAATCTTCTGACATTTGACAAGGGCCAGTATTAATTTACCGCCGTGTCAGCACTGATGCTCTCGAAAGGGCAGCAATCTAACAGAATGTTTGGGAGACAAATATTAATGTGTCTATCCTAATATACGAAATTAATGAATGTGTATAACAGATTCATAAAACATAGGCTACAAATACACTGACATTCTTCTGTATTTCGGACGAATGTCTGTTGACTTAAGTACAAAATTTGTCCAACCAATGCGCTATATTCTAATGTATTTACGTTGCAGCATTTACTATATTTATATATTAGTCCTACATGTTTTGATTCCGTAGGATCATCCTGAGGGACTCATTCAAAATTAAAAATCAAAAATTAAAAGTTACACAAACAGCATTAACAGTGTTGTGTATGTTGCAAACAGTCGGTGAAACATGACGTTCATCTTGTATTGGGTCGCTGTCTATAATATGGATTCGCAATTGAATGTTTTCGGCAGGAGGTAGAGACACTATTGACTTACCGTAATCGTCGCTGCCTTCTTCTGTTGCACCAGTCCTACTGTTTCATAACGTTCGATTTATTTTGGATCTTATTTTTCTTGCATTTTCTATGCGTGCTTTACACAGGACACACTAACATAATAAAATTACGTACATGAAGAAATTAAGAGCAGATTAATTTCAGGAAGTATCTACCACTGTTCGTTCGGGAATCTTTTGCTTTTCTGTGTGCTGTCTAAAATAATAAAGATTAAAATCAACAGAAGGATAATTTTGCCTCTTGTTTGGTATGGGTGTGGATCTTGGTCTCTCACATTAACGGAAGTATATAAGCTGAAGGTACTGGAGAACGGGTGGCTGAGGAAGATATTTAAACCTAGGAGGGACTAAAAGGATGCTGGAAGAGAGCTGCATAATAAGGAGCTTCATGATTTCTTTCTCTTTAGTGTTATTCGGGCGATGAAATAAGGAAGGTTGAGGTGGGCGGGGCATGCGGAAAGCATGGAAATAAGAAACAAGCACTCAGGGTTTTCGTGGGGAAACCTGAAGGGAAGAAATCGCTTGGAAGACAGGCGCATATGTTAGGATAATATTAATATCACCTTATAGAGGTAGTGTGGGAAGTCATGGAGTGGATTTATTTGGCTCGGTATATGGTGACTGGCTCTTACGAACACGGTAATGAAAATTCGATTGCTATAAATGCGAGAAATTACTTAGTAGCTGACAAACTGTTAGCTTCTTAAGGAGTTGGGGAGTTACGTAAGAGGTCCAGGAATTCTTTGTCATTCTGTAAATTCTGTTTCTTCATTCTGTTACGTTTTTTCTTTTCATTTTCCAGGTTTTTCTTCAGCACACACATACTTCAGCTGTTGGGTCCTTGTTCTTTAAAATATTGACTTCATGTCATAATTGGGGGGGGGGGGGGGGTGTGTATTTTTCGAAGAAATGGTAAACACGGAATATTCGTTTACAATTCCAACTGCGCGTGACACTATATCTGCCTAGAACACGACGCGTCATCTTACTGAAAAACGTATCTTATATTCAGAACGTCACCCACTGCGAACTTACCAAGCCTCTGAAGACAGAGAAAAAATTCAACTACATTATTTCTTTGAACGGTTTATGTATCGTGTGAAGTTTTAATACGCTGAAGTTTTTCCTTCCGTGAGGTTGTTGCCAGGGCTGTGGAGTCGGTACACAAAAGCTCCGACTCTGAGTGCGACCCCGACTCCTCGATTTTTAAAACTTCCGACTCCGACTCCTTCATAAAAGCTCAATATGTATTAATAATGGTAAACCTATAAGACATTTCATCGCCACCACGTCAATCATCAGGCTACTTTTTTTATTTATAACCTATATTTAAGTATAAGTCTAATGGTTACTGTAGCTATCATGGCTCTGGAGTTGGAGTATCTAGTTAATATTTTAGACTGAGGTGGGAGTCGGAGTCGGTACATTTTTACCGACTCCGACTCCACCTAAAAATTCCTTCCGACTCCGACTCCACAGCCCTGGTTGTTGCTTAGACTAAACAATCTGCAGCAAACTTCAGTGCTGGAGTGAGTCGTAACTTTTTGATTTCATATCTTTGTAGCTTTCTTGTTCCTTCGTTACAAGAAAATGACAAATTAACAGCGTGGGACTGACTCGGAATACAGCCTTTCGGAAATCATACGTTATACAGAATCTTCTTAACCTATGTTTTATTTGTATTATGTGATACGTTAATAAAGAACATAACTGTTATGGGAAAAATAAAATGTTAAGGATTACAAAGCAAAAGACGTGTAAAACAGACACTGCTAGGGCTAGAGCGTGGTGTTTGCTCATGCACCTTCAGGGACTCAGCGGTCCGCATATCCAAAAGCATTGCTTATTCAAATCACGAATAATTTATGTGAGCGTGGGAGGTATTACATTTGTCTCCCATAGAGACTGGTCAGACCTCGCCATTTTAGTACACCGCACGAACTGAGTGGCTAATTTGCTACAAATGAACATGCATCAGACGCGGGTATATTTGAGTCTTACTGTACTGTACATACAAACACTGTGAGACAGGTAGTAGTTCACTTATGAAATGAACTGTTATTCTTTCACGGAATCCCCGTTTCATTGCCGTTTATAAGAACTCGCCACTGGTCCCTTTACTAAAATTCATGAATGGATTCCATATCAGCATATGCTACTTACTGAAGGTCCGTTTAATATTTTCTTCTCGTGTATGCCTGGTCTGCCAAGTAGTCTCTTTATTATCCGGTTTTCCAATTAAAATTTTTACGCGTTGGCTATTCCTACCTTGCGTGCTGTATGACTCGCCCATATGTTCCTTTTTGATTTGATCAACGTAACAGTATTTTGTGAAGAGTAAAGAAAAATAAGTCTTCAAAACGCTGTAAAATGAAACATTCTTCGAATTAGATCTTAATATCTTCTTAACTCTTTAAAGACGAAAATTAACCTGAATTATATTTAAAGATTCAGTTCGTACCACGCAGGGAACACTCCGTCTCGGTTTTAAAAATAATCTGTTATTGTGCTGAGATTGTGAAAAAAAAACATAAATACACTGTAGGGCAAAATATATTCAGAGACTTCCTGATTCTAAATCTGGTGGTAAATAAAGTAACCAGTAGACTTTGAAGGGTTTAGTAGTCGTATAACTTTGATTTCTTCCTGGCATTCCCAGGTGTTTGAGTTTCGCCAGCTTTCGGCTCACAACTAGTGAACTGATCCACTTACGAAAGTTCCGACACTAAATGGTAATTCGCATTTACTTTTCTATAGGCAGGGTACAAGTATAATCATCCGTTGGTTCAGTACAGGCTGATTTTAGTTGGTACATTCGACGATAATTCTGAGTCTCCTTCGTTGCCTTCTGTGTTATTCGCTGAAACGGGTCGCCCTTTTAAATGCATGAAATACAGCGAACAGGTCATTATGAATTCTTCAGAAAAGAGGAACTGAAGTTCGTTCTGAATTCGTACTATATGACTTCTCTGGCAGGCTTCAGATAGCTTGGTCGGGTTATCACAACTGTTTGCATTTTATTTCTAATGGAGTTATTATAATTTTACCTGTTGTTTTGTGTGGGTGTGAAACTTGGTCTCTGACACTGAGGGAGGACCAAAGGCTGAGAGTGTTCGAGAATAGGGTGCTGAGGAGGATATTTGGGCCTAAGAGAGACGAGGTGACAGGAGAGTGGAGAAGACTACATAAAAACGAACTTAATGATCTGTAGTCGTCACTAAATACAGTCCGGTTGATCAAATCGAGAAGAATGAGATGGGCGGGGCATGTAGCACGTATGCGGGGAGAGGTGCGTACAGGATTTTGGCAGGGAGACCTGAAACAAGGAAACAACCTGGGAGACCCAGGCATAGATGGGAGGATAATGTCAAAATGGATCTTCAAGAAGTGGGATGGGGCATGGACTGGACTGAGCTGGCTCAGGGTAGGGACAGGTGGCGGGATCTTGTAAATGCGGTAATGAACCTTCGGGTTCCACAAAATGCGGGGAATTTCTTGGCTAGCTGAGGACCTGTTAGCTTTTCAAGAAGGGCTATGCTCCATGGAGTTAGTTTACTGCTTGTGTTTTCTGCATTTATTCCCTTTTCGTGTTTATCGGCTCAGCGGGACGTGCATGTCCCACTAACTGTAACGATTCACGGTCGAAAGGAACCGTGCTGTCCCTCCCAGGTGCAGGCATGGGCATTTAAAGTGAAAATAACTCTGGCCGTCAGCGTCTACATTGGAATTTAAAGTCCGGACCACAAAGCGTAACAGAAAAGCCACCGTTGCATTATTTGTAGGCTTCGGACGATGTCTGTGTATATAGCGACAATTGTTCCGGTGTACGTATTATCTGAAGTCACGTTGTCTGTATCGAATGTTGTGCATTCTTTGCGAAAGTCGCATTAAACAAATACATGCGAAGGACAATCTTGGTTTGAGATAATACAGGTGTGTGCGTAATGTAACATATATGAAATGGAAGTTCAGTCGAACGCAGCCGCTTTTATTGATGTAAGATGAGGATGAACTTGGCTACATGTTTCGGCTTAAATCAGGAGCCGTTACCCGTCCAGTTTAAACGTATACAGAGGAAATAGTTGCAACGACGTATTGTACCAAGGAAGGTTCTGAGATCTCAGATTCCTTTACATTGTGTGCTTTTATACGACAGGCAATATGTTACAGTTTATTTGATTTACCATTATAATAAAGTGTCTGTCACAACTTCAGTCTTCTTGAATATATAAAAATAACTTGGGCTATCACATTTCGTTGAGTTATTGTTGTTGAATTTTTTGTGTCGCAGATTACTGTGTTTGAGATTTATCCATCAAATTCTTAACATAATGGATGGAAATTATTGAACGGCACTTTCTCTTTGAAGACGTTGATTTGTTTGGGTATGTTTTTGTCTGTAACATGACCTCGTACGAGTATTTGATTTCTTAATAAATTATTTTATGGTGTGGGTGTATGTCTTTAGATTTTGTTTTCAGTAGGCACGTTTCGTCTCTGAAACTACTGATACGAATTCGATGAAATTTTATACTTTGAGCCTACACTAAAATGCCGCGTTAGCATACTCATTATAGTGACTAGGCTACGGGATGAACGTCCGAGGAATAGTGGTGTGATTCCCCGTCAGGGGCAAAAGGTTTTTCTCTCCTCCAAAGCGTCCAGCCTTTCCTTGGGGTTAAGCCGGCCACGGCATGAAGCTAACCAATCACTTTATCTATTGTCGAGTCTAAGAGTGAGTAGAGCTATACTTTTGCTCCACCACGTGCCCTCATAGTGTCCTCATAGACAGAATGGCTTCCTTTACTGGTCTGTTGTAATCGAGATGGGCCTATATCCAGTTTATCGATCCTCAAAAAACTGTCTTATCGTATAGTCTTTATACATTACGTGAAATGCAATCTCATTAGGGTTTCCACCATTTGTCAGAATATGTTTACATTGTATGAGTATTTAACAGGTTTACCCTAGTCTTGTATTCATCATGTATTGCGACTTAAGGGTAAAGATCACGATATTACAATGTATTTTGTATTTCAGAGACAACTGAATGCCGTAGACTTCAGGGTGTCCAGTGACCTCAATTACATACTGCTGATACGGGAGATCAAGAAGGTAAGGTTCTGTAGTACCATAGCTGTGTCCATTAGCGTTTCTTTGTAACTGGTGTTGTAGGAGAACCACAGTGACTAAGTACAAAGTCTAACTTACGAACCAACTCTATGAAAAACATAGCTGTTCTTGAAAAACTCGTCGTTACACCAATAGTTAAATATTTCCTGACGGGTAGGGAACGCCAGTGGTTATTACTGTTTTCACAAGAGCTAGACACTGGCTTCTATCCTGAGAGGCTGGATACTGATACTGACTGAAGAATTTGCAGTTGACCTTGGAAGTTGGTTGCGCTGGATAAAGCCGACCGTCCCTTTGGCCAGTAAGTGATGCATTCCAATTTAAAGTAAACTGGGCTGAAGTGCAGTCGTGTTTCGTGCGTACCAGATATTATAGTTATTGTGTGTAGTATTCTGTGTGGTTAGAGCTGTGCATACATTTCACTTTAGGCTTGTTATAAACGAAACACCTAACAAATGGCGACAAGTGGAATGAAGCCCATGCAGTGCTAGAGAGTCATTTTCTGTGTGTTTTCCCGGGCCGTCGTTGCGAGGGTTTAGGGACTCTACCCACGCCGTTCAGGCCAACTGCATTCTCTTGAGTAAGGGACAGTACATTTCACATTGTCAGACTGTTTCTCTAAGACCAGTTTAAATGCTATCCTTCCATTTCCATGTAGATCTCAAAATGATATCACCAGGTTTTCTGACTGAAGCTTTTTACACATTTCCAATTCCTTGAATGCCTATTGCATGCCCTGACAGTGAAAACAGGGAACAAAAACTGTCTTGTGAACAGATTCGTAATTTTTGCTCTGCGCAGAATGTTATTAAAGTTGCGAAATGAAGAAAGTCAAAATGCATAAGGCATGTAGCACACATGAGGAATATGCTGTTTGAATGAATACGGGGGTTCCATAAAATGTAGGGAATTCTTGTACGAACTGAGAAATTACCAGCAAGCTCAAAGAATTTTATTCCAGGACGTTACTTGCATTGCTTCGGAGCTATTTGTTGGTTTACCTACAGAGACAAAGAATCGGGGTGGTAGAGAATATTTCACTATAAAGTTACTGTACAGTCGGAGGTACTGGTTACGAAGTGTTAAAAGCTTCTTATTCTGCGGGTGTAAAGGAGACTGCAAAATTTCCAACCAGTGTACACAGTCTGAACTGTGTTACGATGCGTTTTATGGAGAGTAATACATTATATATATACATTTTTTTGCATGGCTCGACAGCCCTAGGGGGGCTAGGCCTCCTATTTTTCGAGGTTTCGAGATCACACTCAGACACACCACATTCGGTAGACTCCCCTGGACGAGTGATCGGCCCGTCGCAGAAACCTCTACCTGACAACACACAATACTCACAAGACACAGACATCTATGCCCCCGGCGGGATTCAAACCCGCAATCTCGGCAAGCAAACGGCCGCAGACCCACGCCTTGGACCGCACAACCTCCAGGATCTGCACATTTTATATTAGTATAGCCATTTACAGGGACGCTGTTAGATGTGTTTTAATGAGAAGGCGGTCATTGTATTGCGAATATGCTTCTATGAAGCTTTATTATCTGTCACTGTATTCTCGTGCGTGCGTAACACAAACGCGTCATTTATGGGGATCAACCAAGGCAGTGCAGTATTCTGCCCATATTCCTGCCATTCTCACTTTCTAATGGACAATTCCGTAATCGTTATACATACACACAAAGGGAATGTTAATGTAAGCGTCTGTAGGCTCAACAAGGTTTTGCGTCTGCTTTCGTGTCGTTATGTGATTTTAGCATATAGCCTCTCACTGCGACCGTCAGTGTTAGAGTGCCCTGCTTTCCATCAGAATAATTATTAGTTCAGTGATAAAATATTTTGTACTTAATATTCTAAAACGCTAACTATGCATCAAATACTGGCTACGGACTGGACGGTCCAGGGATCGAATCCCGGTAGGGGCGAAATTTTCCGCACC
Organism: Coptotermes formosanus; assembly: GCA_013340265.1. Classification (NCBI taxonomy): domain Eukaryota; kingdom Metazoa; phylum Arthropoda; class Insecta; order Blattodea; family Rhinotermitidae; genus Coptotermes; species Coptotermes formosanus. The sequence continues at coordinate 894,118 of BLKM01006607.1, forward strand.
CGTCCAGACCGGCCCCAGGGCCAACCCAGCCTCCTGTACAATGGGTACGGGGTTTTTTCCCGGGGGTAAAGAGGCCGGGGCTTAGAGCTAGCCACCCCACCCCCTTCTGTCGCCGAGGCTAACGAAAGGGTAGAGCTATACCTGCACTCCCCCTTGGGCCTTAGTGGCCTGTATAGGGTGCCTTTTACCATTGATGCATCAAATACGAGTGGTCTGGGAAGGACGGAGCTGGATACCAGCTTCCGATCCGACTTTACCATGAATACAGCACAGGACTGGATTTGATGTTATTGTAATTTTGTTACTGAAAGTCAAGAAGCAGTTCCGCAATACTTTTAACCTTTTAAAGCCTAGCGGTAACTTTACATACCACCAGGTTTAACATTAAAAAATTCTACGTGGTGCCCACATTGCGTTTATGTGTTTTGTACGTATCTCAGAACAAACAGCAACTTTTGCCTTATAAAACATTAAGAGACTGGTTTTTATAACCGAAGTGGAGAGTGTTTACAGCGCGGTACGCACTGAGTCCTTGTATAAAACAGATGGGCTTCGTCTTTAGAGGGTTAAATATTGTGAGCTGTGAAGTCTGATGTAAGACAGAAAACTTTGATTTCAATTTGAAACACCAAGTTTAGTTACACTTTCTTTTTATGTTCTTTTATATATGTTGTGCCTAAAGTTATGTACCAGAAAAGTTTGCATGACAGCGGCGAAACTGTTCCCTCAGTTTCATTAACGCAATTATAAAATTCTGAAACTCAGCTCTGCAGGTCAGTGTGTGGTACTGACAGGGCCGCTTTGTATGTAATGAATGCTGAAGGCTAAGGTGCAAACAGAAGTAATACAGTTGAAACCGGTTATAACAACGTCGGTTTATACGACACCTCGTCTACAGCGTCAGATATTCTGTGGTACCAATTAATTCCTCACTGTTAACCACTACATTATACTGCTCGGTTATAACAACACTCGTTTATGACGACACACAATATTCAGTCTCCTTCATGACGTTATAATAGAGTTTAACTGTACTTTGTATTGTATGAACGTTTACCATGAAGTGGTTTACTCCACGAGCTCGAAAACTGTATAACCGGTGTTTCTTTTCGTCAGAGGCGAAGACTTTTCTTTTCATCACTGTTTTCATACCGACTGTAGGGCCTGCCCACCCCTTGTTGGCAGAGTTCCTGGGGCAAGTTATTCATCGTGTGCAGCTAAGCATTCAATCCTTGCAATACTGGGGCTGTAAATACACCCTGACCTGGTGTTTAATTAATTAAACATAGAGAAACTTTGGAGTCAGAATAACGTAGTTGGTGTAGTGACTAGCGTACAGGCTGGATGTTCGACGAATCATGGTTTGATTACCGGGAGAGGTAAGAGATTTTCCTCTTCTCTCTAAAGCTTCCACACCAGATCTGGGGCTCTGGGTACCGGGAGGTCTTTCCCCGAGGGTACACCGGCTGGGGAGTAAAGCTAACCGCTTACTCTAATCTTGTACGGAGATTATGAATGAGTGGAGCGATATTTCCATTCCCTCATATGCCTTTATGGCATGCAAAGGCCAACTTTACTCTACGAGGTATTCACCAGCCATGTTACTAGTTCATGCTATATAACCTGATATACTGAGAAGTGTTTAAAATAAACTGCGTCTGGGTACAAAAGGCAGAAAGTACTCTGCTCGGAATATTAAAGAGTTGCATCCTACGCAGCTTTCATTAATGTGGATGAACTTGTCGTTTTAAAACGCTGGATTTGGATAATATTGGAATACCAGTCATCTCACTGTGCTCTTATCTACACACGGAAAACTTTCATGTGTGTTTGCTACTGTAAAAAGAATGTAAAAGCTCCCCATACAGGTCTAAGGCCCAAGGGGGAGTAGAGGTAAGCTGCACCCTTTCGTTAACCTCGGCGCTAGTTGGGGTTGAGGTGGTTAGTACCACGTCCCGGCCGCTTTACCCCCGGGAAGGACCCGGTACCCATTATGCAGGAGATTGGGTGGGTCCCAGGGTCTCTCTGGACAGGTGCGGAAAATCTCGCGTCCACCAGCATTCGATCCCCGTACCGTCAAGCCCGTAGCGAGTCGCTAACCGACTTCGCTATCCCGGCCCATTTGCTAGTGTCCAGAACACGAATTGTGTTGCATCGTCCTAATTCCTTTGAATCCATTTTCTGACAAAAATTATTCCATGTTACTTAACCAAATTTGATGTACAATTAGTATATATTTACTTTATTAGATACAGTCGTCCAAAGAAGACGCAGTGGATGCAATTGAAATAAACTGATTTCGTGTCACAAAACACAAAACACGTTGAAGCGTGTTGGGATGTTTTTATTATTAGTGTAGCTATACCGCCTTCAAAGTTGAAAAAAATTTAGAGAATAAATCACATATGTCATTTAAAGTATTACTAAAGAAACGCTGGCTATATTTACTGTTATATTTAAATGTTTCTTCAGATGGTATTCGATAAACTAAGGTCGCACATTTACTGTGTTTTGCGTGAGTGACTTCTGCCGTGCCTTATTAGTGTGGTGATATGAGAACCAGTGCCGTAAGGGCTATAGGTTTAACGTTTGAAGTATAATATTATAATTATTGTAATATTATAATGGCCTGTATGTCCAGACTCCATTTAAGACACGCAAGTCGAAAGAACATTCTTACACGAGAGCAGCAAATTGCTGAAATATGACACAATTTTTCCTTTCGGTATTTCTCAGCCTAAATTCTGTGTAAAATTTAGGGGACAGGATCCCCTGTTACTCGCACAGCATTAGTAAGCGGAACGTGTTAGTTAAATGCCTTAGGCCTACATCCCGTACACGACGTCACCACTAAACAGGTGTTCTCCTGCCACCCATCGGTTTATAAACCTTCTTCTAAAGCTTTCCTGTAACAAGTCGTGAAGACGTTGACATTCGGCACAACTAGAAGGGCAGGCGCCTACTGCACTTTACCCCAAGGAAATGTGAGTGGATCCCGGGGGTACTGAATGCGGACGGAAGTTTCGAAGAACCCTGACGGGAATAGAGCCCGGAACCTCCATTCTTGTAGTGCAGTGCCTCAGCCAACTTCACCACCGCTCGTCCCATCTTCTAGCCATTTGGAATACCTCACGAAGAATTATTTGAAAAATCAAAAATGAGTAATATCATTTTTAACTGCGAATTTATGTGGTTTTTTTTTTTTTTGTATGTATACAAAGTGTTCTGATATGTTACTTTTTCCATTTCTGCAGGTGTTCAGATATTCCTATGAAGCGCGATACTCCATCTTCGAAGTGCAGACTTCGTGAGTAACCTCTTATATTACTCTGTAAAATGCATTGTGTAAGAAGCTACGGTACGGTGGGCTCATTTAGGAACAGTGCGGTTCATATTGCTTTGAGTAATTTAATATATTTGTGGTTGTGTGTGCTGGTGTGTGCTTGTGCAACATGGTGCATATATATATATATGTATATATGCATGCCAATTTGACGTGAATGTAATCAATGGATTGTGGTGTTTAGTGGTCGATGGAGTTTTACTACTTTTTGTCCTTCAGAGGACGTGTTACGAAGAAGAATGCTGTTTGTTTCAACATTTGATGTCGCAAATGTGCCCATTTTTATTTTCCTTCTGCTTGAAGCAGTTGTCTGTGTGGGCTTCTCCATCCACAGAATGTTTCTTGTTGCCACCTTATTTTTAGTTTCCGTACACCTCTTTAGCCTTTTCGTTTGTAACGTAACATCATGCGGCATAAAAAATTTGTATCTATGTTCAGTAGTTATCAAAGTCAATTCCTCTTACTTTCTACATTCTCACTCATGTGTACGTATACTATATCTGTGAAAACATGCTTACAAGTGCATATTCTCCGATGTCGTCTTACATAATGCGATAATTATCCTAAACTTCCAGACAAGAAAAATATTTGGAAAAGAATACACTGTATGCAGCACCATGTATATTATGTTTGTCCGTCTAAAGAGTAGGTAGAAAAAGAGGAAAAAATATTACAGTGAGTGTATGGTGTACTGAAAGGCACCACATTTTTTGCAGGAGGAGAAACAGAATATGTAAATATCTACCGCAATTTTCCTGAATTATATTTAATGATACAGTTCGTACCGCGCAGTAAACACACTCACGTCTCCGTTACAGCACCAGTCGGTGAATGCTGTATATGGAAATAATCGCTTTTTTTTGTGAGATCGTGTGTAACATGCTTACACAGGGGCGGAATTTTAGTTAAACATAGCGGTATATACAGTAACCGCTGGACTTTGAAGGGTTAAATTAAAAAGGGGTTGCTTTGTTCATTTTTACTATGACCACTTGAAAATTTACAAATAAAAATAAAATCCCAACAGAACACGCTGCATATGACAGGACGCCTGGCAAAGGTCTTCAGTAGATCAGGTTCTCGACCATAAACGATATCCGTGTAATAAACAGCACTATACACCGTCGTCAGAACTTTTTGTTATTATTAAACTCACTGGTCACAACATCTCATAGCTATGAGATGTTGTGACCAGTGAGTTTAATAATAACAAGACAGGCAGTGTGCGTGTAAGCGTAACGTTGAGACGCGTTCGCGTAACCATTGTTGTTGAAAGCAAAAAGTATTACACATTCTGAGTGTGTGTGTCTGTAGCATTAGTTACCCAGCATGCAAAGCGCACGCGCTGTATTGTTATCTGTGGCTTGTCTGGCTCTACCATGTTTTTCCACATTATCTCATAAACGGCACGACTTTCGGAAAAAAGTTATCGAATATAAAATGTGTGTTTCGATTTTCTGTGCAACTTTTTATCTGAAACATTTCTCATTCAAAGAAGAATTCATCGAGATATTATCGTACGTGTACATAAATCTTCATGTAAAGTACCCGTTATTCTTGTCAGATTTTAATGAAACTTGAATTTTCTCGACAGATTTTCGAAAAATACTCAAAATATCAAATTTCATGAAAATCTGTCCAGTGGGAGCCGAGTTGTCCCATACGAATGGACGGAGTAACGAACAGACAGACAGACAGACAGACATATCAAAGCTAATTGTCGCTTTTCGCAATTTTGCTGGCGCGCCTAATAAAAAGTTGTGTTGGCGGTGTGTAGTAGGTACTGTTTATTATTACAGATAACACAATGGGATGCCAAACATCAAAAAGATGTCTGTATTATTTGATTCGCTTTGTGCACAGACAAGTGGCACTGCAGTGTAGTCCTTCAGTTATGTTCCTGTGATATCAGATCAGAAATATTTAAATGATTCCGATATGTTTTCACGATCACTTCGTGTTATTGTTCTTTATTTATTTTTTCATGACTCAATTTGTTGTGGAGAAGTGAAAACGTTCATTCTGCTATATACTCTTTTCATTTACTAATTTCCTTAGTTCAGATAGTGAATGCTCACGTTGCACTTTGATATAATGACCCATTACTAGTAAGCAGTGGCGGTAGACGAAGCAGAACGACAATCACGTTGCTTGTTTGGTCTGATTTCACGACCTAATGGAGTGAGCAGTGGCGGTAGAGGCAAGAACTTATTGTCTGTTTAATTTTGTGCCCCATTGTAACTGAGCTGTGGCGGTAACAGGAACGAACTTACTGTACTTTGGTTCTTTGATTTGACGATCCGTTTCATGAAAAAACGGCGGTAGAAATAAAAACAGACTACATTTTTTGTAGTTTCTTGGGCAGTTGTGGATATTAACGTGGCTGCGACATTGACGATTCACAAATCAGTGTTATGTACCCTTTCAGTGACCAAATATTAACTACTGTTACGTTTAGAACTAAACAAGACGGGTCCAATTTGTAATCAGCTGTTCAGATATGCTCAAATTTAGCTGCGTGTTTTACAACAGTCTGTTCCTTCTAACAAAGTAAGGTTGGAACAATGCGCACTCTGTAGCGTTTACGGGTAATAATATATCTTGCTGGTAGCTGTACATCTCCCCGCTCGTTCTAACTTTCGAACACAAAATGGAATTTACACATGGCTTACGAACGTAATTAGCGTAATCAGAGCTATGAGAATAGCCTGATAATATAACTTTGCAGCATTTGTTCATATCTTAATATTTCCACAGACAGCACCCATTTTATATGATGTGCGCTCTTCTGGGATATTACGCAGCTTCGAGTGGTAATCCTTTATCGATGTTTCGGGACAACGTATCGATTCTATCTTCTTTTTCTTGGACTTCTTGGCCCTTGAAGATGGGACTGATACATTGTCCCGAAAGGTCGATAAAAGATTACCACTTGACGCTGCATAATAGCGCAGTTCTCTTCAATATCGCGGTGGAAACCTGAAATCACGGACCCATTTTAGGATACATGTTCTCTGCGAATTGAAAGTGAGAAGACCTTATGTGGCGACCGCTTAAGTTCTTCTGTGACATAATATCAGCGTCTAATCCTTTTGTGGGATTTTTATGAAATTCTTTGTAAAAGTTATTTACAAAATTTTGTCAACAAGCGTGAATTTCGTGCAAACGGCTCAGTAACTCATAATTTACTTAGAAGCGCAAATCAATAATTACTGCTTGTAGTTTCCGTATTTATTGACCGAATTGGGTCAAATTCGGCTTTCAAAACTCTGTACTTCATTCATATAATTTTAATATGATCCATCCCGTTGTGCATTCACTCTAATACAGTAGTAAATAATTAATGTCAGTACAGCACAACACAGATTCAGTATATTTATTCCATATTGTCTATTAATACACACGACATGTTTCGGTCTTGCAGACCATCTTCAGGTGTGTTACTTAGCAAATGTAATGAAGTTGACCTGTAAGACCGAAACATGTCGTGTGTATTAATGGACAATATATAAATAAATATATTGAATCTGTGTTGTGCCCTACTGACATTCATTATTTACCATTGAATGCATATAAGCAGTTGTGAGTTTTTTGAAACTCTTTGCAGTGAAGGAAACATTTTGGGGGTGTAAATGAGTTCTTTCCCCTATTTTCTACATTTTTCGTCCCATTTGGATACAATTCGGTACGGGAAAATCCTGCTGAATTTTTATTATGTAAATGTAGTTTCGTGAAAGTCGGTGTAGCGGAAGCCAAACTTTACATAAGGGTGTAAATTAATTTCCATCTGTACTTATCCTATTCATTTTCCGATTTTGGTGCAACTCGATGTACTAATCTTTAAGTAATTCCCAATAGCATTTATTAGTTTTGCACAATCGGTTCAGTGAAGCCCTTACTTTATTTAAGGGCGTAAAATAATGTCCAACCATACTTCCCACATTTATTGCCCGATTTAGGTTGGAATTCGGTGTACTAAATACCTACGTAATTTCGAAGGGTAGTTGTGACCTTCGTGGAAATCGGTCCAGTGAAACACATAACTTAAAGGCCTAAATAAATGTGCATCCCTACATCCATATTTATTTTCCCGTTTGAGTAAAATTAGGTGCAAAAGATCTCCACCTAATTCCGCTGAGTAATTCCGGGTTGCGATGCGCAAGTGAATTTTCTCCTATATTTTCTGTACTTTTCATCTCAGTTGCGTAAACTTTGGTAATAATATTAATTTAATCCACAGCTTCTCTTACTACGATTTTCACAGCTACCCCTTCAATTGACTTGCTTTTTCGTATTATAACCCTAGAAGGACACTCAAGTCACAATTTCCAGAATACTTAACGCCATGAACCCGACAGTGCGTTAAAAGGCAGCTTGATAGACGTTATCGGCAAAGTAAGACGCTACAATAGCGACCGAAGCATTGGTACCTCATTACGTCTTCATTACTTCATAACTATAGATACTATCTGGCATAAATATTGTTAACTAATAACTCACTCACGCCCTCTCAAGCAAACACATTACATAATGTACAGTTTTCTTGTTCTAGAGTGTCACAAAGTATCCCCTTCAACCTGGCCCGTTCTGGTTTTTTTAGTATGAAATAAAATTTTCTCTTATCCTGTCAAGATGAAATTTTTTAGGTTTCTGTAAATTAAATCTACAAACCAATGTGCACATATTTTCTCATGGTACAAACACGTCTTCATGACGGCGTTGTAACCAACCTGTTCACAACCGTATATAGCGCTTATATTGGGAACATACTTCTGTTCGACACGGGAGAAGACTGAATAAGAAGACAGTTTGTTACTGAAAGCGTCTGTTTTGCCCCCCCCCCCTCCGTCCCCCGTCCCCCGCCCGTAGCTCTTATTTGTTACTCGTTTGCTTTAAACTTCTGATCTTCTTTATTCGAATCAAATTATATTATTTCCTGGAGAGTTTCGTTGGAAACGTTAGTACATTTAAATCTAAGGAGACTGAGAATAAATGGCTGCAATTCAAAATTTTATTACATTTGAAATAATGCTGAATTGTAAGTGGAAGCGTCTTTCGTCTCCCTTTAGTCCTAGTGAAACCCCACTTGGATAGCTCTCCCTTCCACTCTCTTTTCGTTTCTCTCATTCTCAGACGCGCCCTAGAAGAATAGTGTGCCTTGAATTAGGATGCAGGATAGACGAACGCTACATTTAGTGAGCAGAAAGTTAATTAGTTTGTGATTGGAACTGACAACATGTGTGCCAACTCTACTACTTGAGTCACTTCGAGCAACACAGCTGCCGAAACACAATCAGAGTGTTGCCACGAGTAGGCGCGAAGTGTGTGTACGAGAGGCAGAAGAATGCGCATGCGCAGTACACTATTCCTGTGTCACATAGGCATACATAATTTATGCCTGGTTACTTTCCCCTGTAGTGCAGGCAACTGCACTAGTATTTCTGGGCTACAGCGAATCGTGAAATTCTCTCGTCCCGGCCGTCCAGCTGTGACGACTACTCGAGGCATGGCCATAGTGCATTTTCGTGCTTTTAAAACAAAACATGACACATCTAGAGAACTGAATGATGTATGATTAAAACGTACCGGGGCAGGCTGCAACGTGACACAACAGTGTGTAGTGCAGAATCCTCCAGGGGCGTGTAGAGTGAAGAAGTATTTTGCTGTGATTTTAAAATCGTGGAACTGTCATTCATAAATGGCGTGTCGTTAAGTAGTGCCTTATGCAATTGTTTCAATAACGGGTTATAAAATAATCATTTGTGTGCACCAATTGTGTTTGGAAGCAGGCAGACTGCAGATTCAAGGCTTCTGGGGTTTTACGCTATGTCGGCTACTTACCGACTTTTCGAAGGTGCCTACGTCTTCAGCTTCAGGAAATCCAGGAAGAATGTCATGTTGGTTGACCGTAAATATGAAGGCACTAGTTCCTTTAAAACGTCTTGATTTTTACCAGCCAACACGACGTAACATCCCAGAAAATTTAAAGCTTCAGCAACACTTGTATGGTAACTCTGAACCTTGCATATGCACAAATGCTACAGAAACTCACTAAGTACTGAGGCGTTATGCAGTTAGCATAAGTAAATATTCGTGTGGTGGAACACGTATGGTATATGTAAATTATGACCTTTACCTTACATTTTTACGTCCTTAAACTTTAATTAAAGAAATTTGAGTGTCAACGACCGGGCGTAATCCTGCAGAAAATTACCACTGCTTATACAGGTTTACTAATTTTGAAGTTCAAATTCGATGTTCGACACTGAACTTTTTATTTTATTCATTTAAATATTTATAAATTTTATTTTATATAAGTTTTAATTACGTGGGCCTGTACCCGTGTAGCACCAGGCTCTTCATAGAATTAAGCGTGCTTGGCTTTATATGGGAATAAATCGGACGAAACTGAAGCCTTGGACAGAAAGGAAATGTCGTGCCCAACGATAGTGGCAGAGGCATGTCGAAATATCGCGTATCTTTCGCACTTTGTACGTCTCATTATTAGTAAATAGACTAAAGGTGCTGCTGAATTTTCCACAAAAGTAATAATCGTTTCATCTCAAATTCAATATCGCGAATATCTTGCCACATAATGTAGAGTTTGTGGCAGATCTACGCTTTGTGGACTGCTTAAAGCTTCTTCTTGTGTGCGAAATTAGAGCGATAAAACGTGAATTTAATTTAGGGAGAGAAAGTTTTTCCTGTTCGTGACATGTATAACACTCCGTTCCACCCAGTTTTGCTGATCCAACGGACGATAAACGCGAAGCGTTTTGCAGCATAATGCAGCGACAGATATGACAGAGCTCTTTTATATCCCCACTAAGGCGAATGGCTGTGTGGCGAAAAACGGAACTATTCGTTAAACAGAAAATGTTGTTCGATCTCCCAATTCTGTTTGTTAAAGATGCCCTACAGCGCCCCCACATTCTATATAACCACTGGCCTTGGTGGGCGTAATCCTACTGGCTCGTCCCTGAATCTCTGTCCACTTTGTTACCCACACAATACATTTAAAAACTTTTCTAGCCCATAACAGACTACAGATATCAAAGCACTGTCGTATTTTTGGAATAAAAGAGACGGTAAATATATTCGTATCATGTAACACGGAAGTTACAATCCTGCTGCAGGAGGAATATGTAAATCTCGCTACAGAAAATTGGTCATCGTTTCATAATAATGCGTTTTCCAGAAAACATTTAGCCTTGTAAGTGCCATTATCTCTCATTTAAAGAGTACTTAATTTCTATATATCTTATTGATGAGATTTTGGAAACTTTATTCATTGTCGTATTGGTACCTCCACTCATCAGATGGTAACGGAATACAAGATTTAAGGAAGAGAAGGCTGTTGATACATCAACCAAAATATGTACTTAATAAAATACAATTCAAGACAAGCACAAAACTCGTACATGTTTCGGCGCCGGGCTGCCATCTTCAGGGAATTATTTATAACAAAAGAGTATAAGCCCAACACGCTATTCTTGATACTGTGTCGCACTTACTGGAATGATTAAAATATTAAGGCATTAAAATTCTAAAATACACAATGTTAGTAAGTATAAATTACAGTGTTGCAATATTAAACGTTAGCCGTTCCAGGTGTCAAGTCGTAGTTGTTTATACTGTGTACGGACTATTGCATACAGACATTTGTTTCAATCTTATATGATCTGAAGAGATCTGGTCCAGATGGAGCGTGTGAAGTGTGTCGTGTCGGGCGGTGTGGTTGGTATCGGGCGGTGTGGTTGGTATCGGGCGGTGTGTTTGGTGTCGGGCGGTGTGGTTGGTATCGGGCGGTGTGGTTGGTATCGGGCGGTGTGGTTGGTGTCGGGCGGTGTGGTTGGTATCGGGCGGTGTGGTTGGTGTCGGGCGGTGTGGTTGGTATCGGGCGGTGTGGTTGGTATCGGGCGGTGTGGTTGGTGTCGGGCGGTGTGGTTGGTATCAGGCGGTGTGGTTGGTATCGGGCGGTGTGGTTGGTGTCGGGCGGTGTGGTTGGTATCGGGCGGTGTGGTTGGTGTCGGGCGGTGTGGTTGGTGTCGGGCGGTGTGGTTGGTATCGGGCGGTGTGGTTGGTATCGGGCGGTGTGGTTGGTGTCGGGCGGTGTGGTTGGTCTCGGGCGGTGTGGTTGGTATCGGGCGGTGTGGTTGGTGTCGGGCGGTGTGGTTGGTATCAGGCGGTGTGGTTGGTATCGGGCGGTGTGGTTGGTGTCGGGCGGTGTGGTTGGTATCGGACGATATAGTACCTAATAAGCGTGTTGGCCTTGTACCGCTTTGTTCTAAACAACTCCCTGATGATGGCACCCCGGTGCCGAAACAGGTAGGAGTTTTATACTTTTCTTGAATTGTATTTTATTAAGTGCATATTTTGATTGATATATCAATTGCAAGAATAGGCACGGTTTGAATAACGCAGAAAAAAGAAAAGAAGGCCAGTTATAACACCCTGATTTTGAAGTTGGCCAAGTGTGTTCAGTCAAGGAACAGCCAAAGCGTAGACTTGAACCGATAGGCAGTGTGTGTAATGTGACCTGATTTGTTGTGGTTTTTAAAATCACAAATTTGAAATAAAGGAAGAAGCTGGCGCTGTGGAAGTTTCTTCTTCACGTTTCTGTAAAACTGTGAGCCGCGAAAGAAGCATAAACGTTGTCAGTCAACTCGACGTCGACTGTCAGTAGCTGCTGATCTAAATTCAGCCTGTTACTGTGCCTGTGGGCCTACATCTGACAGTCAAGTGTCTACAGACTAATCGGTCAGCAACTCGCACCTTGCGCCCTGTAGTGTACGTTTGGTTGTGCCGCGTTCGTCGGCATCTCTTCTTCTCCAAGGCTGTTGACACATGGAGCAAGCATCCTACCCTTGATACATAACTCAAGGACAGACAGCTACACTGCGGGAAAGGTTGCATATAATTTAAATGTCAGTGTACACTGCGATGGCTCGGCCGCAGTTGCTTGGTGTGTAAAATGGCCAGAGTTGACAACAGTCTAAGGAGCAGGGCGTCGTAGCCGAAAGGGGGGTATCCATGCTGTTGTATAATATAGGAAACATGGGATGACTGTTCACATGTAGCCAGTGAAGAAAACATAGACCCTCAGTAAGTGAAAATCAAACAAGACGTTACAGTAAAACTGCCGTCGGAATAACCGATGGGCCTTACCTGCCATGTCACTAACTCCACTGCGCAGGAATATTTACTAGAACATAGTTCCAATAATTTGGCTTGCGCTTGTAGAACTCGAAATATCTTGACATTGATGAGATCTGCGATCTTCTGGGATATTACGCGGCGTTGGATGGTAGTTCTATACGGAGGTTTCGGGGCAACCTATCGGTCCCAAAACGTCGTTAGAGAACTACCACTCAACACTGCATAGTCCCAGCGGAGCACAGATCTCATCAACATCTCGGTGGAAGCCTGAAATCACACATGTCGCATTGTTCACAAGAGCATGCCTTTTTTCTGCATCCTGGGCCACACAAATTCAGTCTGTACCCTGCTTATTAAGATTCGCATGAATAGTGTTCCCACTTTCACACTTCTGTCCCCAGCGTGATCTCCTCCATTCAACTGTTACGGCCAACATTTCATATGCATATTACATATCCCACTCATCTTATCGTCCCTGATCTGGTTTCCCTAATGATTTTTGGTGAAAGCACGATTATTGAACTCTTTTTCACTTTTCTGTGCTTCTGTGTTTCTCAGCTCTCTGAGGTACAAATGTACTCCTCAGCTGCCTGTTCTCAAGCATTTTCCACGTACGTACTTTATTTAGGATGACAAACCACCTTACGCCCACGTAAAACAGAGAATGTAATTACAGTCTTGTACATTTTAAGCACGGCGTTCGGACAGGCAAGACACAAAATATGAAGGAAGCTACGCAACAATATTTATTGTCACCTTTGTCTTACTGTCGTTTGTTGTTCTGTTTGTGTTGGAGTTGGCAGAAGTAACACTGAACACGTGAACGTGCCTGAAATGTAGTATCATTCGCGGGGTCATAACATAACATAACGATGGTACCGATAACTTAAAATGCGTTTGTCAGAACAAGAAGCGTGGAACAAGAGTGAAATTCGAGTAATTAGGCACACAGTAAAGTTAATGAACTGCATTCAGCGCGGAAGCTGCCGTATTGGTTTAAGAACGTTTCAGCGTAAGCTGTATGTTCTCTGTTGTTTCCTGGCTGTGAATTATGAATATTCAAGTACATGGAAGGAAGTGACCATGGTAATTTTAATGTGGGGGAAATTACGAAAGCCCTTTGTCATGTTAGATTTTCTTAGCTGGTAATCGAAATCGGGCACTCATTTGAAAAGGCGGGTTGTGCATAGGCATGTACGTTGGCGTGTACGTGTGCATGTGCGCGTATGTGTGTGCGTGTGTGCACTGCGCAGTCTGCATACTCCGCAACAAATTGCTAAGGTGTATATTCAAATGTAAAAGTGGTGGAGGGACAGTTATTATCATAAATCTTGCAATATTCCGGACGTAACCAGCCCGATACCGAACATAAAAGAAGCGCTTCTATAGACCCTATAATTTATGTAGGAAGCTACTTAGAAAATGATCGCTTGAAAAAAACCGAGATGGAGATTGGATTGCAATACTAAACTTAATCTTACGTGACTGAGTTTTGGTAGTGGGAACTGAATTGTAGGGGATCAGAATCAATATTTTCGTTTTGTATTAGTGCGCTCTAAGAACGTGCAGTTCGATGCTTTGCTAGATATGTTTGGTTTTAATTTGTTTATTCTGTTTTTGTTATGAATACCGTGAACGTTTCTCAGTGAACTGTTGGCGATAACAAACCTACAGGTTAATGGCCCCTGTTATTTTAACGTTCACCTTATGCATTGCAATTTTTCGTGTCCAGGAGAAGGTTCGAGTTGAATCTGGGGGATGGCGACGTGGAGAGACACCCGTTTCTCCAGCATGTCGTGTGGGCGCCAAGGGGAAACGCCCTAGCCTTCGTCTACCGCAACGACATCTACTACAAAACCAGTGCATTGACTTCCCACGTCTATCGTGTTACAAACACTGGCCGACCGGGAGTCGTCTTCAACGGTGTCCCTGACTGGCTGTACGAGGGTAAGATAACAAACAGCGTCTTATGAGTCATTCATCAAATGTCATTTCCAAGAGGGTATTTCCATTACATAGCAGTGTAATTTAATTCGATGAATGAGGTTCATATTGAGAGGCGTATATATGCTACACACACAACCGTTACATATTAATTCTGTGAAATAAGAAAATAATTCACTATGCGAAACTGAATGCTAACTAACGTTTATTGAAAATGAACCCTCGGGTTCCATAACAAGCAGGGAAGCCTATTTCTGGGCCAGCGGGACGACTTTCTGCTAACTATGCAGCAAAAAATGTGTTGCTTAAAACATAAACTTTCTGTTTCACATGAAACACAGTAACTATTGGAAGGTGGGGTGTGAGAGACAGTCGTGAAGTAATTCGTTTTTCTGTGATCTTTTTGCTCGCTTTCAGTATCTACCAAATAATTGTAATCGAGTTCATCCCGTTGTGCCGTTACATGTTAATATTGGTCTGTGTATTGCCGTCAAACGGAACGAACTTTTATTAAAATCCATCAATAAATGCATACATTTTTTGGTCTTATATACCATCATCAGACAAGAAAATACATAATATAAAAAATAAGTATGTGTGCATGCAAATGGTGGTTTATGAAGACCGAAACATGTAGCATTCACTGATGAGTTGAATAAGTTTGTTGTATTTTATGCTAATACACATATTAATATCAACACTAGACAATATAATCCGCTGGAAACACATATTACCTGAATGAATGCGTTAAACTGTAGGTGACTTAATTGTAACGTAAAGAGTACAGCACTGCTACGACTACTTTTCGGTCTTCTAGCATCGATTCGAAATCGATTTGTATGAAACGTCTAATAAAACAAACTATTACAGGTGAAGTTCCGACGTTTGACATGTCTGTGCATTGTTATTGCCTTTCTTTGTAGCACAAAATTGTTAGTTTTAACGACGAAATTAGTACGTGATACAGCTGAATCTAGCAGCAGCTTTGATAGGCCTACCGTTCGTGCGTCGCCGGGCTCTGACGGCAACTTCTCAGACACTACTGATGTGCGGGTCTGACAACATAGAATCTGCAGGCGCTTCTATTTGGACGTACATTGCTGAAATATTACTCGTAGCACACGCAAATGTGTTTCAGTCTGAGACTGTCTTGACGTTTTAATGCGGGCCAGCAGAAATTTCACTAGTAAATACTACCGGACTGTAAGTTTAACCCTCCCTAACTCAGTCACATTAAAAGTACGTTTTCCATATTGATGTTTTATAAATACACCAGAGATCGTAATGACAAAATTCTCGAAGTCCAACGTGCTAAATTCTTGATTTATTCAACGACACATTCAACAGCTCGGATTATGCAGCGATGCATGATAAAATGACTAGTGAATAATGAATTGACAAGTGTAAGGAAAGAAGTGATCATGGTGTAATTACATATCACGTCCGGGCATCTTTAGAATGCGCTGAGATAAACATGAAAACCCCCTCAGTCAGGATAGCCGTCATCCGAACCTCTGCAGAATACAAATCGGGAAGCCTGCGCAGTCGCCGCGACGCTTAGTAATGTAGTTTGATGCAAGGTGCGTACTTAACCTAAGTGTCTCAGGGTAGTCTCATGTAGCCTCCGTATTGTCAACATCGTTATCAAGTTTTACATAAGTATTTCTATATAGAGGTTTGTTCAAGTGAAACCTGTTCGGGGTTTGTTCTCGGGAAAGAATTAGAGACCGTTAGAAATAGTGCCCGTGGACGCTGAATAAGGCGTCGTTTTGTCACAACAGGCGATACAGCCAGGTGCGCACCCAGAAATTTTCATTTGGAGCAGGGCGGGCTGACCCTGAGGCTATGAAAAATTTGTGTTTGATTTTAAAAATTATGTTATAAAAATCATGTAAGTATGACTGAAACATAACACTGTTTGAAACTACATTTATATACATACAAATATAATAACATGTTCCATTACTCAATCACAGTTGCCAGTCTTGTTTTTTTTTAATTTTATTAATTTATTTCTCAAAATTCTAATGTGCTAGTCATCAGTCGATTTCAGTGGCTGATTTCGGCTGACTGGTAAATCACGTAAAAAAACTTTTGATATAATCATGTCTACAAAATCTGTGTCTTTTAGATTTCGGTTTTGGGGGATATGAGGGGCTGCAGGGTTACAGCCCCCCCCCCCGCCACTGAGTGCGCCCTTGTATAGATCGCCTCTGCAAGTACTTTCCTGTGCTGCTGTTAGAACCACTGTACTACCGCGGCCTTACATCATCGTCCGATATTAAGCTACGGGGCCAAACACATGGGCATCACACAGTGAAAATTCTGGGCTGTGTGATGGCAATTTCAGTATGTCTCAGAACATGGAGAGCAGTGTCCCGGACAAAGCGGGCCACACTGGTGAGGGCCTTCTTTCGATGCGGACGAAGACGTCAAAACTGCGGCTGTACAGTGTTTCCAGCAGCAGGTGTGGTATTATTGCCAAAGGAATCCGTTGGTTGATTTGTCAGCGGGATGCCTACCACAGCGACACGAGGACTATTTTTAACTGTCATTAATCTTTCTGTCAGAACAATCCCTGACCGACCGATCGGGTTAGCCCAGCCTTAGCGCTCTGGACTTGCATTCGGGGTTAGCCGTTTCGAATCACGGCCGAAATACAGGTTATCCTGAATGGCGTTTTGTGATTCTCCTCATTCCCTGAAAGCAAACGCAGGCATGTTGCCGCGATTAGGTTACTACCGCTGCCTTCCTCTTGTTTTCCAATTCATCCGTCATCCTATTATCCGGTAAAGGTAAAGCAATTCCATTAAAGGCCTGGACAGGCCCTTAGGGCTCCAGGAGGTTTAGGCCCCCAGATTTCTAAACAATCGGCATATGAAGGTGGTAAGTTTCAGCCCACGCACCGGCCGCGTTTACCCCCCAGGAAATATTCCCGGTACTCATTTCTGTTAGAGGCTGAGTCGACCCCAGGGCCATAGTGTGACCGAAAGGATTACGTCAATAAAAAATTCCAATGACACCATCGGGAATCGAACGCGCGCAGTACCTCAACCAACTGCGCCACTGCGGCCCCTCATCCTATTGTCTGTCCCTACATAATCCAAGTCGTAGACACCGACAGCGTCATAGAATAAACCACCTATACCTCCCCAGATCAGGGCCGGTATAAAGGGCGGGCCATTCGGGCAACTGCCCAGGGCGCCAACCTCTAAGAGGCGCTAAGACTTCCTGGAATAGTCGCAAATATGGCGTTGTAAACTGAGGTTTCCAACTGCGAAACAGTTTCTCAGAACATTATCCGCAGTTTGGACACGCGCCCTGAAAACTCTTCACCCGCCATGTTCTAGGCCGAAAAGGTTTAAAGAATATAAGTTCGAAGGGGCGCCAAATTAATGGCCTATCCGGGGCGCTCACATGTCTCGGGTTGGCCCTGCCCCAAATGATTTTCAGTTAAAAGGCCCTTTCACATGTTTTGTTAACTTTAGGCCCCCTCTAGACAAAATTTGCGGACTTTGTTTCCCGTCCTTTGCACTATACAAATTTACTTAGCGTGTACTTCATATAATTTGACCCCGTAAAATCAACACAAACAATATCTTGTTGTCAACGCCACTTCGGTACGTCGCAAAAAAACAAAATAATGTTAGAATGTAGACCTGTCCCTAACCTTTCTTTGTCAACACTATCATGCCTGTCTACGTTAAATTGGCGGAAGTCATCACCGAGCCCTTTTCCTTTTGGGCTTCTTGACCTTTGAAGATGGGACTGATCCGTTGTCCTGAAACGTCGGTAAATGATTATCACTCGACGCTACGTAATATACCAGAAGAGCGCAGATCTCAAACAGAGTTTGTATAACCCTCGTCTTGATATCTTATGTTTTAGACATAAGTGTCTTCACGGGGACTCTGGATTTTATTACGTCTGTACGCCTTAATGGCCCTGCGTTGAATGGCCATGGCGCTGTTCACCCCACGAAAGGAACCTCCACATACCACAGTTATGGCTGATATTATAAGCAAGTGTATGACAAGGCGAAAGCCTCTGTTGCCCATTTTTCGTGGTGTACGTGTACAGCCAGTACATTTCCCTCATGTTCCTTTTCGTCTAATTATTTTAGAGAGGCAGTTTGAGCAAATTATGTTTCTTGACACACGGAGACAGATAAGACATTAACTGAATCCATGGAGTATAAGTCTTCTTTCAGAAACCGATAGTCACTCAGGTGGTCAAGATGCTCCTATAGGCCTGCCCAGTCTGAGTTATCAAAAGGTTTCTTACTGTGTTTAGAAGAGCACACCTAGACTGGATCGTAGATTGGATCCTAGACTGAACTTGGTGAATCCAATTCAGCCTCTTACATCCTCTTTTAACAGCATATTTAATATTACAAACTTTGACATACGAATCTAAAATTACTTAACGTTTTGAAACGTGATATTCACGTAAACAATTTAAAATTACCTACCTTGCAAAAAAACACAGAATCCCTGTTACAGTGACCAGTTGGTTAATACTGTTGTAGGGAGCAGGAGAATCATATGAAATTCATAAATACAATCTGTGGGGCAAAATGCAGTCATATAATATTAAAGAATGCTGTGTTTGCGTATACGGGCTGGGCCAAAAGGTATGGGACGAACATGAAGTTGCATTAATTACTTGCGCTGCCAAGTAGGGCGGTGAAATAGCTTCATGCACAGGAAGAAACTCTTCAAGTTTCCCGCTGTGAAGTAGTAGTTCAATGCTTGACCGCTTCAGCGCTGTTACGCCCCCAATCTTAAAATGGCGTATTAATGGAAACAAGCGCTGTGCTGTGTGTGGCTCCACGAGGCAAGGTCGGTAACTGCAGTTCACCGTCATTTCGGAACAACTACTGGTGTTGATCCACCAGACAAGAAGTCCGTCAGACGATGATATGACGACTTTGTGAATAACTGTTACTTTTGTAAAGGTGTGAGTACTCGTTTGCTGGCAACACGTGAACAACACGTGGATCAAACCAGACAGGTGTTTGTCCGAAGTCCAACCATGTCAACCCGAAGTCCAAATCCCGAAGATAACAGTACGGAGGATTCTCCGTAATTGACTTCTTTTCAAGCCTTACATCTTCAGGTTGTTAGAAGCACTGTCAGAAGTGGGAAAACCGGCCTTTTGTGCAGACTTTAGTGCGAGATTACAAGAAGAGGAGACACTAGATTCTTACCTCGTTTTTAGCAATGAAGCTGTTTTTCGCCTGCATGGAACTGTTAACAAACACGGTGCGTATGTGGGGGGAAGCGAGGTACCGAATGCCACGGTGGAGTGTGCGCAGTACTTTACAAAGTGAATGTGCCCTGTCGAAGACTGATGTTTATGGTGTCTGTTTCGTGACAGCCCTACAGCTAGGCTCCTGTTCCACGAGCGTGCGCTGCTAAATCGGCAGCGCTGCTGTCAAGGTCACGGCGCTGCTAATGCTGCCAGCCGCGGAGACCAGCGCTTCTCCGCGGCTGGCAGCGGTTGTGTTATGCCGCGCTGCTAGGTGAGAGGCAGACTCGTGCCGTTTCCCTGAGGGGCTCTATCACCCGCTGCTCGAGCGGGAAGTTGCTGTGTTGTGTCATCTAGTTCAGGCTTTTCAAACAATGTCGACGCAGTCGACACTTAATTCATTCGACGCGGAATTATTTATTACTGAAGTAGAGTAGCCGCCAGCCGTTTGGGAATCCAGATCTTCTTCTTACAGCAATAAACAAGAAAAACCCTATGCTTGGGCGATATTGTGCAAGAAATGTATTGAAAACTCTTTTCCTTTTTATAAATTAACTTGCGCAACAATGCAAGCGTAAGAACTTCCTCCTCGACGTCTATGACATCATCTGCGTCGTGGTGGGCGGTTGGGCAGCAGCGAACGGCAGCGCTGCTAAAAACCACTCGTGGAAAAGGAGCCTTGCAGGCATAGTGTATATAGACATGCTTGAAATGTGGTTGTGATCCCAGTTAAAGAAGGACTTCCCTGGCCGGTTACTGTTCCAGCAGGACGGAGCCTTTCCACATTATTACATACGCTTCTTTCACAAGTCCCGGTTTTCACCGGCCGGCAGTTTCCGACACTCGCCGGACAGATTTGTAAATATAAAAAACCAAACGCCAGCGATTTCAGGCTTGCGCCGCGATGTTGATGGTATATGCACTCTTCTGGGATATAACGAAGCGTCGACTGGTAAACCTTTACCGACGTTTCGGGAAAAACTACCGGCCCCACCCCCCGGGGGGGGGGGGGGGGGGGGGGTAACCAATATGCTGTACAATTTTCAAGGATTACAGGCTTCTTGGCAACGTAACCACGTGGTTGAAACTTTCACTGTGTCTCCTGAAGTATAAAGAAATATAAACATGAGGCATGTGAAGTGAGATTCTGTGTTTTACTTCATAAAATCTGAAGGCCTGTTGGAAACTGTTATCATTCTCACAGTCTTCCAATGTTGCTTCATTTCGTTCATCAAGACCTGCCATTGTCTTTTCTTCATGGATGTACTTGCTGCTGCCGTCATTAGTGAATAAAAAAACTATGTGGATTTCAACACAGATACAAAAGTGTGGCTTATAAATTCATGGTTTTTGCTTGTTACAGAGGAGATTCTTAAGTCTCCTAATGCCCTGTGGTTTTCACCTGATGCTCAGTTTCTGCTCTATGCCTGTTTCAATGACTCTGAAGTGGGAGAACTCATGTACCCATGGTATGGCCACATACAGGAGCGGCTGCGATACCCACAGATACGCATGCTGCGCTATCCCAAGGTAAACACCGACTGTATCTCTGAGGAGGTACTTTTTATTTTGCTACCACTACAGTGGTCTCCAAAAAATAAATATTGCAGCTGTATAATACTGAAGTTATGGTCTTTCTGGGTTTCTGAATCATGTAGTGCAATGTATTTGTGCTTGTGTTTTGGAGGATTGTGCTACCTCCATCTTCAGTGCAACCGAGTTTGGTTTAGCTTGATGTTGAAGTGTGTCAGATAAGGAAGTATATATTGGAAGGTTTGCAAGATTTTGGCCAATCATAGCTATAGAAATGGTAGTGGGTAGAGAATTTGCACAAAAGTGTCACCCTGAAGAAGGAATCAATGCGTTCCTTTGAAACGTCTGAATAAACATGTTGCAGTATGTGTTGTAGAAACCCAGAAAACCATCACAGAGGTAAAATCTGCTGTGAAAACTTGAAATCTTATACATAGGGCTGCCTAGTTCTGCTTATGCATTTGCTGAACTTCAAGAAAGACTTCAGGAAACATAAAAATATCAGAAGTATCTCTTGACTTCTTGCCTAAAATCCACAAAAACATTAATGAAGTTCAGTGAATTGTTCTTGAGAAGCCTGGTGTGTGTCATGTACTCATCACCGCTGTTATAACTGGGCACTTGTTAGGGGGGAAGTGGTGCCTGGGATTCACTGATTTGGTAATTAACAACAGAGAAAGTAAGATTTTCTGCTACTGCAAATGGGTAACTTGAAAAGTTGAACTGAAAATCCTGGTTACATTAATTCACAATTGTTTTATGTGATTTTTTAAGCCTGCAGGGGCCATATAATCAGCTAGAAGTGTTATAACATATAATTTACTTCCTGTTGCTGCAGGTTGGAACAAGGAACCCAACAGTGACATTATGGGTGGTGGACCTGAGCCGACCCTCACGTGTAAGCCAGGCGGACCTGAAACTTTCACAGGTTCTGAAACGTGACTCACAGTCAGAGTGGTGAGTTAAACATTGATTTACAGAATCTGAAGAGGAATATTGTAATTTTCTCTTTATCGTTCATGATATAGGAAGTTATGAAAGCATGTTGCTAAATCTATACATTACCATGCTGCAAGTCAGTGAGTAATAATAATTACACCTTCAGGTGTTGGCACAGTAAGAAAATTAAGCAGAGAGCTATATCAAGGTTTATACAAAACAAAGCTTTTGCATCAAATAATTCTAGTCTGTTCTATGTCCATATCTTTTCTACATACAGGGGTGCACAAATTTTAAAAAAATCTAGGCACCACCTTGGAATTCAAGGTATCAGAAGAGTGACATTAAGCAAGATATTATAAATCACCTTAACAAAATTAGTCGCCACAGCAACCTGATGTCTGGGATTTGTGTACCCTTACCTACACACCCACACACATAATCTAGCTGTTTCGGCCCAGCTTGGCCCACTTCTTTCTGAATATGAAGGTGGAAGTTTCTTCCAGAATGTTGGTAGCCGCCTACCAGAGGTGTCATAGCCTGGAACACTGCAGCATGCAAGAAGAGTGCGACAGACACTGCGGTGGTACTCTTATCTTTGAATGTTCTTCTTTTAAAAGGTACCATTACTTCACAGCAGTAACATGGCTAGTCCATCATCAGGTAGCTGTAATATGGATGAATCGTGTACAGAATGTATCCATTATCTCACTCTGTCAAGGACCAGTGTGGAACTGTGACCCTGTGAGTACTGTGGTATTCTATTCAACCTGATCTCAAAATACTTTATTAGTTACAGTTACCTGTTGTGTCAATATAATTAATATTCATACCTTTCACTTGGCACGTTATCTAAAACAAAATTTCCAGAAAATTAAGACAATTAATAAGCTGCTTATATACCTTTAGAAAGAACAGTTATGTAAGATTAAAATGTAAACAAAAGTGAAGATGTGAAGTATGGTAGATAAGCACCAGTGTTTTTGGAGGAACATTGATACTTGGTTATGCTGCTGCATAATATCAAATGCCAGCCAACTATAAACCTCAACTACAAGTCTCAGTAATTTTGTATTTGCATTGTAACACACAAAAAAAACAGAAACAACAATAACAATAACAGTAGTAGTATGTTTAATTAATCTTTGCATAAGTAACTAGTGAGGAAATGTGCATGGTGTAACTATTGTAAATTCAGTTCGTGGTTCATTTGTATGTTTGCAGCAACGCCCCACTTAAGTGTGTTGTTAAAATTACCTGATTTAAATAAAAATTGAAATGGCTATATAAGTTTCTGTAAAATTCTCCAGTATCTTATTTAATGCACATCAGCTCAGTGGTTCTCAAGCTGTTACATGTGATCCGACAGAAGAATCAACAGACAGAACAATAATAACAGGCGTGCCACACTGATGCAAACATGCTTAAAAACAAACTTTATAATATCAAGACTGCCAAGCAATTACATTTTAATCATCATGTCAATATTCCACATCACATGTATAGATAAATGTCTTGAACATCGTTACTTCTGACACAGCTGTTGCATTGCAGTGTTACATGTTGTATAATATTTAATGTAGTACAAGATGTGGAGTGAAGGCAGGAACACATGCAATGAGATCATAGGTGACATATTTCTGAGAGGCAAAGTAGCAATCAGGGATAACCATACAGTAGCCATGGGAAAGTTTGAAAGTTTGTTATAGGCTCTGTATATAGAAACCTTCTGAATGATTCATTTTCTGTATTCACTGTGAAGTAACAGATGTCTCGAACATTGGAAGTCAGTAATCTGGCAGAGGAAAGTGACACTCCTTGCCCCAAAAACCTTACTAGACAGAACTGCAGAACTATTGCAGCTGAGTGCCCTGACATGGCTGAGGCAGTTAGTCACCAGCATCCCACCACAGAAGCTTGGGTTCATTTCCAGGCTAGTCATTGTGGGATATGATGTGGTAGATAAAGCAGCACTAGAATAGGTTTTTTTCTGTATGCTTCAATTTTCCCTTGTCACTGTAATTTCATCAGTGCTCCATACTTGTCTTTCATCTACCACCGAAACTTTAACAGTTATCAGCATTGTGAAATATGACACTTCTGTCTGTCTGTCTCTCTCTCTCACTCGCTCGCTCTCTGTCTCTGTATTGCAGCCAAATAAAAACGTTAAAATCTCTGACAGGATTGTTAACAGGACACTGTCATGCTTAAAAGGACACCTATTGAAATTTGGATTAGCTGATGATCCTACTTATAGCTGGTGTCACATTTCCAAGCACATGTCCTTACATATCTTGTGCTGTCATGAGCTCGTGTAGAACTTGAGTACAATTGCTCCAGCGCTCACCTGTTGATCCCTAAGTGACTATCAGCAGGCCGTAGTCAGTAAACTAATACAGTTTATTCAAGGTGTAGGGCTGTCAATGAGCTAATGTTAGTGGTGCCAATAGACCACACTTGATTTCAGTGCAAGGATGATTTGGTTTCCACCCCTCTTTATCCTAATTCTAGCTCTTAATTTTAGACAGTAAAACTTGAAGCAGAGCCCAATGGATGGGTGGAGCTGTATGATGCACCATTATTCAGTTCTGATGGTAGCTACTATTTGGCACGCCTGCCAGTTATGGAGGGAGAGCATGGCTACTATAAACACGTGTGTCACGTACATGTTGCCAGCAAAACAAACACACCTCTCACTCAGGGCAGGTTTGAAGTTACTCAGATCCTGGCTTGGGATGAAGAGAATCATTTTATGTAAGTAGATGTTTACACTTGTAGCATGACTGTTATTAAGCACAAATAAATTATGTGTAAAGGATGTTAATATGGAAGAAAGCCTGATACATAAATATTAGTTTACAAAAGCCCTAAGAAGGGAGTATATAATTATGAGTAATTCACATATACAGAATTTGTGTTAAATAATACAGTGCATCGTAGGTTATGTCTGAAAAATGTAATTAGATCAATCTGTGTGTGACAAATTATATAAATAAATAAAATTAAATGACAAAACAACCATAATAAGTGTGTACAACTTGAAATATCTGTAAAAGGAAATCAGGTTTATGAGTTATACTTTGAACTCCACATATAGGTAGCACATGAATCTTAGATACAAAGATTACTGGGATTGTTTGTGAGCTTGGTCTAACCTACAGCTCTGAAACAGCATACTGCATTCTTATTCATCAAAACATACAAATTAAATATATAATATCCTTCCGTGCTGATTGGCAACTTCTAGCATGTTTGTGGAAGCTTGACCATAGAATTCTGTCAAATTTTGGTATACTGCATGTTGTCTGTCCGTGTCTTGTAATATTCCTGGATTCTTGACAACTGAAACTTATATCTGGACGCTGTTAATCTTACTAACTCAGAAGACTATTGTGTTTCCAGATATTTTGTGGCAGCACCTGAACACAAACCAGGGGAAAGACATCTTTATCGAACAGGTGACCTTAACATCAGCTCCCCGGACACCCGAGAGATGGACTGCCTTACATGTCCACCACCAGAGCCATCTCAAAGCCCAACCCAACATGTGGTGGGGTCATCTCCTAATACAGTCATGAGTGGGGACATCAGGTGAGATCACATATCCTTTGTGTTTCTGATAACAGTGACTTGAATCAAAATTGTGAGGAAAGTATCAAAATATTTGGCGGGAAAGAAGCCTAATATTGCCTGCTTCTGCTTCACTGTATAGAACCTTCTCCTTTATATTGTCCTACAGTTCTAAAAGCCTTCTGATTAGAACACTTTGGCAACAGATTAGACCGTCAGGGTGTCAGGTGGCTTATACTGTCAATAATTTGTATATCTGATGGTCATGAAATTAACCCTTGAATGCCACTGGAGTTTAACCCTTCAACCCCAGCCTCTGTATACTGTTTGATCTTTAATTCCTCACTTGTTGACCTCTGCACTGTACTGCATGAGTGTGTTTTGGGGTAATTTAAATTTAATACTTCTTTGTCCTGGGCAGGAGTTGGAATTTCGATACAAGTGTCATTGACAGTTAAATTCCAGCCACTGCTCAGGATGGGGGACATTTTAAAATTTATATTACCCTGAAATGTGCGTGTTTAGTATGGTGCGTAGAGGTGAGAAACGTGAGGATTTAAAGAGTGTGGTGCACAGAAGCTGGCAACATGTGAGGATTTAAAGAGTGTGGTGCACAGAAGCCAGCAGCATGTGAGGATTTAAAGAATGTGGTGCACAGAAGCCGACAACATGTGAGGATTTAAAGAGTGCGGTGCACAGAAGCCGGAAACATGTGAGGATTTAAAGAGCGTGATGCACAGAGGCCAGCAACGTGTGAGGATTTAAAGAGTGTGATGCACAGAGGCCAGCAACATGTGAGGATTTAAAGAGTGTGGTGCACAGAAGCTGGAAAACATGTGAGGATTTAAAGAGTATGGTGCACAGAAGCAGGCAGCATGTGAGAATTTAAAGAGTGTGGTGCACAGAAGCTGGAAAACGTGAGGATTTAAAGAGTGTGGTGCACAGAGGCCAGCAGCATGTGAGGATTTAAAGAGTGTGGTGCACAGAAGCCGGCAACATGTGAGGATTTAAAGAGTGTGGTGCACAGAAGCTGGCAACATGTGAGGATTTAAAGAGTGTGGTACACAGAGGCCAGCAACATGTGAGGGTTTAAAGAGTGTGATGCACAGAAGCTGGAAACATGTGAGGATTTAAAGAGTGTGGTGCACAGAGGCCAGCCACATGTGAGGATTTAAAGAGTGTGGTACACAGAGGCCAGCAACACTTGAGGATTGAAAGAGTGTGATGCACAGAGGCCAGCACTGAAATGTTATATAAACCAAGGAACTTAATTGGCTAGTTATACCAATTTCTGGCTTTATCTCAGACTTAACGGTTTGTTCAATACTACCCTTACAGTTTTGAATATGAAATAATGAAATAAGAATTAAAATAGTATGTGGCATGAATATTCCCTTCTGTAGGAAAGTATTATAAAAAACTAAGGTAATTTTGATGTGCAGGGACATTAGCAGGTTGTGATGACAAAATATCTGTGTGTGCTTTCGGCACACTGAGTTACTGCTGCAGTGTGATGCACTATGAATTCTGTTTTATGCAACTGCATTTTTGATTTTGTTATAATGACATTTGTTAATCAGCATCAAACATGCATTCACTTGTCATATCATGATAGCACAGGGTGAAATAAGGTGGGTGTGTTTATGTGTCATGTGATGAGCCCTCTTCTAATGCACCGCAAATACCTCAGTGCACCCTGGATGTAATCCCCAGGCCACTGGGGGGTGATGTAAGCCAGCAAGCGGTTACATATCACATTACAAACTGCTCACAGTGTAGCAAAAATGGAGAATGAATGCATAATGAAACCACTTATTGTGCATTTTGAAAGCTGTGTCACTTAAAAGCACTAAAATCATGTACTGAATGAAAACCCACTGATGTCCCTGTCATCTCAAATTGATTTAGTGATATACATAGTTACGTATGAGGAGCTGAATATAGGATGGAAATAATTCTGTTTTCATACAGTATAATTCTGTGTGTTAAATTTTCTGCCCAGTATTTATCAGGGCAGTCACCTACATCAGCCTGGAAATTTTCTGTTTATGTCTCTAGGTGAGTCTAGGCACCACTAAACTTCTTAATGCAAGGCACAGGAAAGCTTGATGCAAAGACATTCTTAAGTGAGTGTTGTAGCTGTTTTGTCTGTGAGCATTGTTTTCAAATACTTATCTTCATGTGTGCCATTCGCAAATTGATTGTAATTTGCACATCTTACAAGAAAGGTGAATTGTGTAGAAAGAACTCAAGCATATGCTTTAGTAAGTTTCTTATAAAGTAAGCAGGTATAGTTTATGCTGATTTAAATACAGGCATATACTGCTTCTGTATTTTGTTTTTCTTTAGAATTCCAGAGTCTTAACTTAATGTTTTTGCAGTTCAGGTCATCAGTAATATGCAGTTGAAGCTGAGACATTCAGTTAACATTTTATGATTCTTACAATGTAGATGATAGGTACTTGAAAATGAATAAGCATACTGTAGAAGCTTGTGTAGAGAGAGTTTACGTAACACAGTAATCTTCATAACTTTATTTGTCCAATTATCATGCATGCATTTACCTCATTCTTGCAGCAACCAACAATAAAAGTGTAAGAAGTTATATAATAGCTTTAAGTTACATACATTAGAACCCAGTTGAAAGAAACACTAAGGCAAGCTAAAAAGCTAAGAGGTTTAATGCAGGTTTCATATAATATCCATCCATTCACCAAGCAATTAATAATGCTGTTCTGCCATTGTTTTGTAAAATTCCTGTTGTAGGTCTTAACTTTACCAAGGACATTGCGTATTTTAGAGCATTTATTTAAGTGTTTTGTGTTCTGCACATTCCTTTACCTTGTCTTTCATATTGACCAAAAATACTATGTAGAAAGATCAACATTAATTCTGTATTATTATTATTATTATTATTATTATTATTATTATTATTATTAATGTGGTTATGTTTTAGCTGCACTGATTACCGGATTCAACCCTCAAAACACAAGAATAGTTTACAATTTTCCTGGTTGCAGTCTCAGTTCAAAATAGCAGGTAGCAAGCAATAATGGATAAATTTACAAACACCTAATATCTTGTTACTTCCTGACTTCGTCCCTTGGGCTAGTGCACAAAACACTGAGTCACAGGGTATTCAGAATACCTGTGTCTTCCACAGGACCTTAAGCATAAGGGTGTGTGGAAGATGTATACAGCTGTGCAAGTTTTTAGGCTCTTGCAGCTGTGCACTTGAGGTTGCCATTCTCCTGGGATGTGGCTTTATTTTCAAGAATAATCAGTTCTTCTTAGACAGTGCAACCCTTAAAAATGAGACCACTACATAGTCTTCAGTTGTTAGGGGCCAGTTACCCAGTAACATGATGCCACAGCCCAGAAAAAGAGACCTCACATACAGTTATTCCTAATGCATTCATAACTTGGATCTTTCAGATGATGAGAATACAAAAACTTGATCAAAAACAGTTTAAATGTCATATTACAGGAAATTTTTGTAGGCTGATTAGTGTGATACGTAGTCTTATATATATATATATATATATATATAAATAAATAAGAAAACACAAATAAAAAAAAATAGTTTTTTCATAAGATAAAATTGCATGTTACAGTCTGCACAAACATAAAGCTTGCATGTTTCTTGAAACACAAGAGATTCTAGTGGTAATCAAGTCAGATTAAGAAGAGCATGGGAGTCCTCATTAGAGTGTCAGCTCCTCATATGTTTAAGTGATTTATAAACCTTCCTACCAGCCCTGATTACAATGCCAGTGAGCTAGCCTCATGGCCACCTTGCTTGTACGTGGCACCACACCTGAGCCCAGGTTTGAGTCCTCGCTTCTACGTGTTGGAGTGTTTGGGTCCAGACCCCCCCAGTGCTTCCCTTGTTGACCTGTGGAGCAACACAAAACTTGCCATTCTGGACACACAGCCTGCTCTTAGGGACCGCCTGGCAGCCATGGCCTCACCTCAGGTACATGCTCTTATTTTACATAAGTGAATAGTGCAGGAATGCCATAAATGTGACAGCATGTTACGTGAGACTGGGGACTGGCTCAAGCCACTAGGCAAACTAGGAAGTTGCCTAGGGTGGCAGAAATCCTTGTGCTGGTCCTGGTGAAGCATGTAAGAAGTAGGCAAACTGCACAGTACAAACATTGTATTTAGTGACATATGCTTTTGTATGCACATGTTTGTGCATGTGAAAATGGTCGTTCTTTGAGTAGTATATACTATTATCATATCATCATATTTATTGCACGTAAAAAGTGTTTCAAGGCCGTGTGTACACCTTGTAGCTCACTGTAGTGGTAAAATTCAAGACTTATACACAGGAGGTGCCCCGTTGTAATCTCAACTGGGACACTGATTATGCTGATGAAGCCAGGATAACACCTTGATTAAGCCATGATCACATCCTTTCAGATCCTTTCCAGTTTAGCATTCATCAGTGATACATGGTATGAAATATTGACAGCATCATGAAATAAACCACAAGAAAAGCATTTGCAAAAATGTCTGTTAATGAATAAAACAAGAAAAATTGTATGTATTTGCCAAAGTAGGCCATGAAATTGACAAACAAGCTTGCAGAAACTAAAATATGTTCTGATTTTCAGGTGTAATTTATACTTCATAAATTAATCTGTCATGCCAGATGTTATATATGAGTAACCATAAAGCCGTGTATTTGAAACATGTGGATATTTATAACCTGGCCGTCATTGTTCTGGAATTAATCTCATTGTCTGTAGGAGAACAACAATTCCACTCTTGGTGCTACTCAGGAAGACATCTGTATCCCTTCTGACACACACACACACACACACACACACACACACACACACACACACACATGAAGAGTAGTCCTGTGTAGAACTAAAAGTCCCAGGTTTTTTATTTATGATCTGGT
The DNA here is from genome assembly GCA_013340265.1 of Coptotermes formosanus. NCBI lineage: Eukaryota > Metazoa > Arthropoda > Insecta > Blattodea > Rhinotermitidae > Coptotermes > Coptotermes formosanus. The sequence continues at coordinate 924,771 of BLKM01006607.1, forward strand.
AAACACGTTTTCCTGAGCCCAGTGCAAGCTTTTGTTTATTGTTCAATCACATTAATTTAGCCTATATTCATTTCCATAAAACTTAGACACAGGTAAACTGAAAAGTGAGGCCTACAGAATAGCTACTTAGAAAACATAAAAATAGTAAGAGTTTGAGTATTTAATCTTCTGTAGCAGTTCTGCCCTCTTTGGAAGAGAACTTTTTCACAGTTGATATTCTTGATTTTTGAAAAACAAAACTCCTGCTTTGTCACTTGCGAATGGCATATCGTGTGATGATAAAACCAACACCTAACACATCAGTGCATTGTTGGAATTCAGTATTAACCTAGGTATTGGCGACATGATAAAATGTAGAAACATTTTATTACATCCCATGTAATAACATGTCTTTCTACAGGTTAAAACTATCAAAGTGTTGGTGGAGGGCGGTTATCATGCACAGGTGCGCCTTCATCTGCCTCCAGGATTGAGAGAAGATGAAGCAATGACGTTTCCTCTCATATTGCATGTGTGAGTATTTCGTTTCTACTCATGTACGCAGTGTATCATTGTTGTACTGAATTTATATGGCACTTCACTGTCCAAAAAGTTACATTAATTCACGTGAAATTATTGCATTCAAAATAATGCATTTTTTCATTTTACAAATGACACACTATTAAGTTTAATTCACATTATATTTCAGCTTCTTGCATCAGTAAATGTTAAGGTTGCAGTCTTCTGAGATATGACAACAGATAGCTTGATTGATAGGTAGTAACATTTTGGAGTAACTGGCTTCCTCCATCTTCAGGACATAACCTGTTCTGTCCTTTGAAATGTTGGTACCCATGTGCTATCCTCCATGGCATCACATCCCAGAAGAGCATGATCTTCAGTTATGATGTGTTTTACTGTGTAGATGTGGAGCACCTGGATCGCAGCTTGTGTCTGAGCAGTGGTCTGTGGATTGGGGTACATATTTAGCCAGTAATCGCAACTTCATTGTGGCACAGATAGATGGTCGGGGCTCAGGTTTTCAAGGTGACCGCCTCCTTCATGAGTTGCACTATCACTTGGGCGGTGTTGAAATTGAGGATCAGATTGCTGTTACCAGGTAAGTAAAATGTTCATAACATCATTATATATATATATAGTTTAACTTGTCCTTAACCTCAGCACTAGACCAGGGTGACCAGACATCCCATTTTGCACTGTTGCAACCCATTGTCTTGATCAGTGTAAGACAGAACATATATTGTCTGGTTTATTTTTGTCCTATTACACTTTATGAAAAGCTGGAGTAGTTTTACTTCAGTACCTAATGTAGAGATTAATGCTTGCAGACTTTCAAAGCCAAGAATCGTTATTGAAAAATGTTTGTTGCCTGGGTTGGCCACAGTTTGGGAGTAGCTCAATGGTCAGGACCCAGTACAGTAGGCTTCTGTAGTGATTTCTGTAAACTGTGATAACAGAAAAGTCTACAAAGAATAGCATTAGTCACAGATTGAGGGTGTCTGAGAACAGGACACTGAAGAGATTGTTTTGACCAAAGAGGAAAAAAGTAAGAGAGGGGTGGAGAAAATTCTGTAATGGAAAAATGTTGTAATGTGGGCTCCTTACCAAATAGTACAAGGGCAATTAAACCAAGGAAAATGAGATGGGCCAGACATATGGCATGTATGTGAGACAAAAAATGCATTCAAGATTATGGACAGCAAAACTGGAAGAAGAGACTACTAAGTAGTCAGTTATGGCTAGTTGGCGTGAAATGAGTACAAGAGAATTGTTTTCAACCAGTATGACAGTCGAATCATGTCAACTCACCATGAGGGGTGTTTTTTAGGGTTTTAATTTTTTTGTTATTTTCATTTTCTTATAATCTGCTTGAAAGAATTAGGCATAGATGGGAGAATGTTACACAGATGGATAAAAAAGACATAGAGTGTGACTGCATGTACTAAATTCCTCTAGCACAGAACATGAGACCAGTGGACTTCCCTTCATGTAGTTAGTTCTCAAGTATAGAAAAATGTGGAGGCATGATGTAAGAAGGCGTCAGGTAATCAGCTAATCTAGATGTAATGGCTAACTCCAGTTCTGTACATCATTTAACCATTTGTTTTAAATACATATTTTACTGTACCTCAATGTAATGACATAAAATTATGATGCCATTGTGTATTCCCTCTCCATGTGCAAACTCTTGTTTACTGAAATTCATTCTTATTAATACTTGTCTGCTTTTAGGTATTTGCGTGATCAAAAATTTGTAGACAGGGAGCGTATAGCAGTATGGGGGTGGAGCTATGGAGGTTTTGCAGCAGCCATGATCTTATCACAAGATGCCGAAGTTTTTCGATGTGGTATCTCTGTTGCACCAATCACCAGTTGGACTCATTATGGTAAGTCATGCCTACTGACCCTGCTGTTTGACTAAGCCCTAGATATCTTAAAGAATCTATGAATCTGGTTGAATAGTTGGTTGGTCTTCACTCTTCAAAACATTGGGTGATTTTATGTGTATGTGTTTAGGGAGGAAGGGAATAGGTGGATGTGTTACAGTCTTCAGCTCTCGCAGTCCTCTGAAACCTGATTCTAAATGCTTATGTGTAAAATCAGATTCAGAAATAATATTAAAGAGTAAAAAATGTAGCCTTGGGCACCTAATTTCTGTCACTTGCTAATATCTCAGCTTTCCCAGGTTACCCTTTAAAAATTAAACGATGCAAAAGTACTTTTGTCCAGTGCTTTCCGATATCCAAACGAGCATTGCTTTTTTTCAAGGTTCACAGGCTCTGCCCTCATGGCTTCATGAAAAGAGTAATATTAATCTGAAGCTGAGTATGCAGCACTGGCAAAATGGTACCAACAGGGAGGAAGAACTGAAGTATTCTGGTAACTTACTGTCCCAGTGCCACTTAGTCTACCACATATCTCAGATGGATTGTCCCAAGATTGAACCCAGGACTCCATGTTAACCTACAGTATACATAAAATTCAGTTCTACATCACAAGAAGACACACCTTTTCCTTTAGAATGTTATGGAATACATCAGTACATTATGTTGGCAAAGCTGGACTTTCCGTATGTTACAGCAGGTGATACCTGTAGTAATCACTGGCCTCTAAAGAGGTACAGAAGACTGACTGTTGTCCTAAGTAGGATAAGTGAATGATGACTCCACTAATTTTTCTCCTTACTGATCTGTTTATGGACAAGGACATGTGTTCCACTGTATGCACACATGTGACAAATAGTTCCTTCACCCATCACATCAATCCCTGATGGTGGAGGCACAGACAGTTCCTGAGAAGTTGTAAGTTTGTGCTATACTGACATGATTGATTGTCTGAAGAAAACATCACCATTTTCAGGGGCATGAAGACTTAAGTCTTATTTGTTGGACCTTGGTACATTTATGTTGAATTAATTTTGTACTTTGGCCACATGTCTGTTAATATATTTTCAGCTACCAGACCACTTGCTATGTAGGAAGCGACCTCTTGCATACAAGTAAGTCAGCCGTCCATAAAACGTATAAACACTCTGACAACCTGTCCAACCAACACACACTGTACCATCTGAACAGAACGTCAGGCACTCTTCAAGTTGCCCTCCTTTTTGGAAAGTTTGTATGCAGTTAACCTCAACTAGTAGTTAATTACCCCCTCCCTCTGTTTTAAACTACCACAGCCTGAAATAGTAACAAGCAACAGCAAATTATGACCACCATGAGGAGAACTGTAAAGGCTTGGCCAGTTTTATAGCTCAGTTTTATAATATAAGACTTTAATTTCCATTGATTTTACATGTTTACCCTAGACTCAGTATATACAGAACGCTACATGGGGACACCTAATGTAACGGATAACTACCGAGGATATGAAGAGGCAGATGTCACCAAGCGTGCTGGCAATCTGCGTAACAAACTCTTCCTGTTAATACATGGAACAGCTGATCACACAGTACATTACCAGCAGAGCATGATGCTGGTTAGGGCTCTCACTGATCAGGGAGTGCTGTTCCGACACCAGGTATGAGCAAATATCATTATTCTGCATATAGTAAATTAATGAAAATTTGAGTTAAGGCAAGGGAAAAACATTGGATAGGAGCCTGTATAGAAATCATATAGTACAGGGAGACAGGTAATCATAGAAATAGGGTACAAGGGAAATATCAGAGACCTTCCTTGCAGCTGTTATGGCCCTGGTTTCTTCTGTGCCTCTGGACACTGCTCCTCGTAACTTAAATTGTACATATTTCGTTGTTTTGCATGCATTTGCTTTTCAGCTGTTTGAGAAATTATGTAGCATGTTATAAGTTTGAGATCAGCTTCTGATGATGTGTGTGTGTATTAATTAACTCTGAACAGAGGCAGCAGTGAAATTATTGAAAGTTGCAAAAGGAATGTCTTCTAATGGTAAATTTGACTTCTAGAAACAAGTACCACTGAATTAATAATAAATTTAAAAATTCAGTTAAAATTGTATATTGTTTTGTCTTAAAAATATCTAATTGAACTGTTTAACACAGTAAAAGTTTCTTTCAGCAAGTAATTCCAGTATTACATCAACATAAACACAATAACAATGTTAATCACAATACAGTCATGTTGGATGGTAAGTGCATTATGCTCCTATACAGTTGTCCTTGAGCATGCCATGAAGGCGTATGATGGAGTGGAGGTATAGCTCCACTCAATCTTAACCTTGGCACTAGATGCAGGTGAGTGATCACCTTCACGCCCTGGCTGCCTTGCTTCCAGGGAAAGAAACCCAGTTATCCAGTGAATAGGAGGCTGGGTGGACCCTGGTGCCAGTCTGGATTATTTGAAGAAGAGACGAATATCTTGTCCCTGGTGGGTATGGAACCATGGTCATTCATGTGTGCAGGCTGTAGCCTAGATCCTCTTACCAAGATGCAATGAATTCACACCACACTGGCTTCAAGGGTGGTTTGTTAATTCAAATGTACAAGTAGGCATTAGCTGCCAGTGAGTTAGAATCCAAAACCCAGTGAAGGAATTAAGTGATAAGATAGAGTTTCCAGGCTGTCATTCTGTTCACTGAGACATGCTAGGTGAGTGGGTTGCTGATTTTCACATTAAGTTATTTGTGTGTTTATTTGCAGACATACCCAGATGAGGGTCACAGCTTCTCTGGAGTTCAGCACCATTTGTACAAGGCCATAGAATCTTTTCTGGATGACTGTTTTGGTCCACTTGATTTTGAAGAATGGGAAGTTGGTACAGGTATTTTCACATTCAAGCAATAGCAAGTAGCCAGATGTACCAGGACATGTAATTGCGTATGTCTGTTTACTCTGGGCCTTCACTACGTGGTGTGAAGAGACTTGTACATTTTGTGAGATTTGAGGTCCTCACAGATGAATTGAACATTAAAGTCTTCTAGGATGTTATGTCGTATCAACTAATAAACAGGTACTGACATTTCAACGGATTGTAGTGCCTGTATCTTCAGGGTCATTTCTTTGTGTGCTGCTTAACTCTGAAGATGAAGGCTCTATGCTCCTTCAGCATTGGTGTTTACCAAATGACAACACAGCATAACAAGCCAGAAGCCTTCAATTGTACATTCTCTTTATGAATAACATTTACTTAAGGGAGGTAATAGGATGCAAGGGGTAACTGTGGAGGAACTGCTTGGACAAGGCATAAGAATTATCTGTCTCCGGCACATTCTGTTAGAAATTTAAATATAGTATAATGTGACGGAAAACAGTCAGTGTTCCATGTTGCTGTTGTGGGTGATTCATCCAGTTACAGTCTGTTCAACTTCCCTTTCCCCTGTCCACCTCTTGAGACAGGGGCAAGTGTCAAAATTTATATTGTATAGCCAACTGAGAAATATTGCAGACTGTGCTGGGCTTCATTGCATTCACATTTGTAAGAGGTGAGGCAGAAGGAAGACATGTGGAAAAGTCCAAACTGAGTCACTGATCTTGAACCCAAGACAGACATCCAGTGCCTTACCCCTAGGTAACTAGGTCCCCTCATTCTGAATGTGAATTATTGTTTCTAATGTCAAGTGTTTGAGCTCACTGGAATACTGTACAGCAGGGAGCTAAAATTACTTTCGTTTTATGTCAGATTTGATGTAAATATGAACTGTGTTCAGAATGTGTTTGCATCAGCATATGATACACACAACATCACTGAACCTGTCAGACTGCTTTAGAAAAATTTGTTGGATTTTTTTCACATTATAGAATTCGTGGTTTTGATTATATACATGTTTAATGAAATTATGTTGAGTCAGATTCTGCTACAGCATGGCAATAAATGGCATACTGGTCTAATGGTTACATGAGTAATGAAATGACATGTGTTCATGATTAGTAGGAATATATTTGCTTAAGCAGCCTGTACTTCTGTACAGTATCATCTCTATTATGTGAAACTTACCTTTCAGTCCCTGTGTGGCATTGCAGATCTTCACAGTCACTGTGTTACAATCCACAATGCCACTCAGGGTGACAGGAAAGTGAGTTTCACATAACACTGACGTTCCTGTACTTACGTACAGACTTCTTATGCAGCTGTAGTAATTATGAAAAAATGACATGCTGAACAGTAAAGTACAGTGATGTATGAATGTTAGTCATCTCTCTCAAAACACGTAAGAAAATACTGATGTCTTGATTTTGTCAATCCTGTGTTTGAGTTTCAAACAGAGGGAACTTGAGATTGATATAAACTAATGGTAAAATCACAACCTGAAGAGATCCTTGCAGTTTTAGGGCATTTTAGATGCATTTGAGTAGGCAACAAAAAGTGGCTGTGAACTGTCATGTCTGTCCATATACCTGCATTTATCAACTCAGCTCCCACTGGATGGATTTTCATGAAATTTGATAGCGGACACTCTTATGAAAATCTCTCAAGAAAATTCAAATTTAGTCAAAATTGGAGTAAAATATCGGGCACTTTACAAATTATGCTTATGTTGTTGACAGTGACCCTAAATCACCATAAAATCAATCTCTTGGAGCCAAGTGGTATTGGGTCGCATATTTCCCAATGCTTTTTGCTACACATGTTTAAGAGCGTGAGTTCATTAAATGTTCCAACTTCTGTGTTTGTTGCAAAATGTCACACAGCTTGTTTAGGTAATGTGTTACCACTGTCCGTGCAGATCATCTGAATTAGGCTGATGTCATATGTACTCATAGTTCCATCAGCCATGTGATGTAGGGCAATTGCAAAAGCAACACCATTTTTCCATCTCATAATTCCCAATGCTTTGGTCCTGCTAAATTGGGTCAAATGACGCTATGTGGAAACTGTACCTGCCTGCAACTAGACAAAGTTGTCTGAAGTAGCTTAACACAGATGTTGTTGGTCCACTGACATCCTTATTTGTTGTATCATCTCTGTAGAGTTGTTGGGCACCAAGCATTCAAATTTTGCAAATTATTGATGCCTTGACATTCAAGAACTGTGAGGCAATGGTGTTGGCCACATGTGCTGAAAGTACCATCATTTTATTGCCAGTTTGGCTTAAACCCCTGCACTTAGATTAATTTACGCTGTCATTTCCAGGCAGCTCAATTTAATTGTTTTCAGGAAACCTGTTTTATCGCATATTTCAACATGACGGTATTTTTAAAATATACTTTACATAAAAGCGACCAAAGTTAGAGATGCTTTACTTATACTGTCTCTTGAGTGTGATATTTTTCCAGCACTCACCAGGGTGAAGTCCTGGATTCCTGTAACATCTTTTACAAAGGAAAACTATTTCCTCTGAACCATCAGCCCTTTGGAAAGATGGGGTTTCCACTTTCATATCGTCATTTGATGTTTCGGTAATCAATTCCAGATTACTTTTGGATTTGTGGGACAGATTACTGGTGGTAAGTACAGTGTGCTTCGAAAATGTATATTGTAACAAATAAAATATGTAAATAAAGTATGACAGTACAAATAAATGACTCTTAGAAATGCATATACTTTAGCACATAAAATAACTCAAGATTACAGCCAGTCTCCCAGCTGTTGGCTGAGTGTATTAATCAGAGCTAGGATGGAATTCATAACACTGATTGTTTTCCAAGTTCCAGCCTTTAACAGACAGTTAAGGGAGGGAAGGTAAACAAATCTGAATGTAACTAGAACTTGATGGCAGGAATGCACCTTGTTTGATATAAAATGTGTGAAAGATGTAAGGTATCAGATTTCCTCCACCTTGTGACACCAGAATTTTCCTTGCATATTTATATAAAAGGATTACTTTAGATTTTCAAAGAGATAAACAGATGTTATTTATCAGTAGAATTATGATGTTTACGAATAGTTATGTGACTGGAACTGTCCAACAGTAGTTCACATAGTGATATTACAGACAGTAGTGCATTTGTAAAGGTGTCAGAGGAACTAAACATAAATGTTGTGCAAGACTGAGATATCATGCTACTTCCATGAGTATCAACAGGTTCAGGTGTTGCAAACAGCGACAGCTGCAAATGTCAGGCCTGAGAATGTTCATTGATGAACTCATTGCTACATGTGCCTGTTGTATGTCTCTTCCTTGGTTCCACTTGTTCTTAAAAAATAAACCAACATCCATATGTCTGTTATGAACTGTATTGTTACTTTCCAGATTATGATCACAGATACTGCAATATTTATTCCTATGTTTGAATTCAAAGACAATGTTTCAAGCATTGTAACGTAATTGGCTATACCATACATGGGGCATTCTTGTACTTGGGTATAGCACATATGCAGGACTTCCAGCTTAACAGCATAAAAATATAGAACAGTTTTTATTTTTCAGTTGATATGTGTAGGTCAAGATAGCATAGTAGGTGTAGCAACTTGCTATGAACTGGGCGGTTCAGGGTTCAAACCCTGGTGAGCACAAGGTTTTCCTCACCTATCCAGACCAGCCCCAGGTCCCACCCAGCCTCCTGGGTCTTTCCTGGGGTTGAAGCAGTCGGGGCATGGCATTGACCTCCCGCCCCCATCTAGCACCAACATTCAAGAAAGAGTACAGCTATACTTCTACTTCCTTTCTGTGCCTTGATGGCATTTTATTGGGTGAAATTTCCTTTTTTGCATTTCAAACTAAAAGAACGCTAGTGGTGTGGAACATGGGGCTTGTTCATTTGCCTTTCATTAAACTAGGTGAATTGTATGAGGTCTGAGGTTCTGAAAGCAGTATATATTAAAATTCACTCATGAAATCTCACCAGGTTTCTGAATTTGCCATCTGATTGTGCAGAATTTAGTTATATTACACCAACATTTTTATGATATATATGAAGATTTTCACGTATGTTGTATTAAGTCTTAAGGTATGTTGTCACTTCTCACTCGTTTATGTGTTTTGTCTAACCAAAATAACTTTGAAAGCCATTAAACACAGACCACATCAAGCAACTGTCAAAATCACAAAACTTTCACCTCTTTCCAACCAGTGCTGAATCTTCACAGCCTATCGCACATTCAGGATACAAGTTGATGCTGATAAAGATTCTTTCAAAAATTTATTCAAATTATATTTGTTGGCATGATTTTTGCAATTTTATGTGTATTTTGTGTACAGTAAAATCTACAATATCTGGCATCTCCGGGACCAAAGGTTTGTCGGATATTGCAATTTTCTGGATATCAGAATACTATTAATAATATTATTCGTATATCGTAGATGGTCGAAGATCCACTACCATACTCTTTTATTAATTTGTTGCAGTTTTCGCCATGCTGAAGTCTATTACATATGTCTATTTTGCCTTTATTGTTAACACTACTCTAGTCCACTTTTTACCAGCCCCTTTCATGACAAAAATGAAATATTCCAGGCACTGCCCTGTAACACCCTGTAAGAGGCGAAGGCAATAAAGCAACTGATTGTACCACACTACAGTATCTGACCATCACTCAGAGTAACGGGAACAATGTGTGAGCAGGTCAAATTCTTGGAATAGGGGCTGGTGGTGCAGGTTAATGCAAGAGTGAAATATAATGGGTCTCTTTGTCAATTTGCTGGTTAATGGAGATTTCCGGATAATCCAATACCAGATATTGCAGATTTTACTGTAATGTTTAATGAAGTTAGTAACTTCATGAATACTTACAAAAGGCCTAACTTTACATCATATGATCTTGCTTTGTATAAGTACATTTCTAACTTACAGGATATTTCCGAAATACTGCAAGTCCTAATCATCAGAATGCCAGTGTGGTACAATTTTCTGTACATATTATGAACTAATGACAGAGATATAAATGTGGTTTAAACAGATTAAGGATGATAACAAGTGCAAAAAGGTGAGGTATTTTGAAAGACGAAAATAAGGGCTTAAGATATGTTTAATAAATGAAGCTGTGAGGTGAAAATGTGTGTAAAAAGTCTTTCATGTGAAACATTGATAGCACTGTTCTTGTTACTGGAATATGAATACTTAATGTTCAGAACCTTCATACTGTGTTAAATGAGGTGCTTTGTATGAAGCTGCACAGTGTTTATACTGTGCATTGAAAAATTTATCACCTATGTAAGTTAAACCCAACATAAAAGTCTCCAGTTTAAAGCTACTTGCTTCTAAAAACAATTCCTTTTATGCCCTTTGTATGTTGAGCATCCATTCAGAATTGCACTAATATGTATGTAGCTGCAGCAAACACAGCTGTGTGAAACTTCACTGCTGAACATGAAGTGTAAAATGTTATGAAATCATCCTGAGAACTGTCATAAAAGTAAGACTTTCACACCAATGGAGCATCAATCGCCGTTCAATACAGTCGCTGGGATACTGAAATTTTATACCATCTTTAGCATGTGCCAGAGCCAAAGATCCTGAAGACACGTAATTTTAAGAAGACCATGACAAAAGTGCTCATCTTTTGCACTTCGTTAAAATCAAGTAATAAGTCTTCTTTCATTGGGCCTTGTTCTGTTCTTTATTGTAAAGTAACAAGTAAATGAAAGTGAGCTTGAGACATGGTAAACGACGATGACGATGGTGATGACAACCTTAAAAATAATTACTTTGCAGAAAATTACACGACAGTTTTAAAATGCCCAGTCTTCACCCTGGTCTGTATATTCTGGTGCAGAAGCAGTAATACTTAATACATGCCATATAGTTAGAAAGTTTTTAGCAAAGTAATGAATAAGAAGTGCTTGGTCAGTGAGCTGTACTCTTTGAGCAAAGTAATGAATAAGAAGTGCTTGGTCAGTGAGCTGTACTCTTTGAAAACCAGCTAAATTGCTGTGAATTCAGAATGCAACGACGACGACGATGATGAGAACAACAATGACAACGACAGTAGTGTTTCAAGAAACAAAGAAGCCTATGTAATGGATATTGCCATACTAAACAGCCGAAACACAGCAAAAAAGTACAAAGAAAGGATAAGTACACTGATCTGAAGATTCAGATTTGTGACTTAAGAAGAAATCAACAAAGTTAGCATCGTACTAAGGACTGTACCAACCACTGTTTTGATCCATAACACACTGATCAGCAACACACACACACACACACAAAATTGTAGTAGTATGTGGCCTGGATGGCATGCCCATGTAATTGTCCTCATAGAAGAAATTAAAATTTAAACAAAGAAATTACAACAGTGATGCCAGTGACAATGATTGTAACAAAAGCAGCAGCCATAACAATGCCCATGCAGATAGTTTTCACTGAATAATTTGTTTTCCCCACATCCTAATAATGGCACTATAAACAAAGACTGGGCATGTAGTCTTCATTGGCTAGCAGGAGTTGTGTTTTGGGTTTACCGCATTCCTAGCAAGAGCACAATTTGGGTTTTCCCTTTCCTAGCATAATACAAGTAGAAGATAAAGTGCTATGAAATCATGCCCATGCTTGTAATAGTGAAGTTAACAAATGCACCTGTTTTTCTTCCTAAAACAAATTCTGTATCATTATTGCTTTCAGAGATACAAATGGGCAGACAGACAATAATGGTATAAATTATTTATTTGTTAATAATAATAATAATAATAATAATAATAATAATAATAGTCATTGATATTATGTATCATGTTATTTACAATTTTTTATTAGTCTTATTATTATTATTATTATCATCATCATCATTACCACCACCACCACCACCCATACACACACACACACGCACGCGCACGCCCACAGTCAACCTCGGTTATACCGGCCTCGGTTATACCGGACTTTGGTTTTAATGGATCGTTTTCCCATTCCGCACCCATTTCCCTATGCTTTAACACTGTAACTACCTCAGTTACACCGGTCTCTTGTATATCGGATCTTCGGTTACATCGGATTTCTCTGACATTCCCCAACAGTTGATTTTCTTCGGCTATACCGTTTTTGGCAAAATAATGGCAATTTCACAAAGGTTACAGTGTGTTCGAGCGCAGGGTGCTCACTCGTCAGAGCAACTTGATGACTGCAAATGTAATTTTGTAGCATGTTGTACCTGGAGATGCCGTGGAAACTTGTAAATTTTGCAGTTTGTTTGGCTTTGCTAAGGAGAAGGTCAAACCATTAGCAGTTATAATGGATAAGCCAGGGCAGTCTCTACCTGTTTCTGTTATTCATGCAGCAGGGAGTCAGTACTGTAATTGTCACATGCGAGCATGTTTATGGCACTTGGGGCACAGTGCCCTGTCATAAATCAATTACGGCTTGACTTTAGCGCATTTACTTATAACATTTTAGGTAGTGATTTTGTAAGACTTTTACTTACCATACATACACAGAATTCCTTTTCTGGCAAAGAAGTGATATGTGTCAGTACGGTCCAACCAACCGGGTGCGAATATGTAAACAGGTAAAGCTATCCCATTACAGACCTGGACAGGCCCAGAGGGTTCCAGGAGGTAGAGGGTGCCAGATTTGAAGACAGTTGGCACATGAAGGTGGCAAGCTTGTCAGCCCTAAGCACCGGCCACCTTTACTCCCCAGGAAGTAAGTTAGTATTAAAACTTTTATGGTTTTAGTACTAACTTACTAAATGTGTTACCATTTAAGACCAGATTTTATTAAGTACTCAATGTGACACTATTTTTAGTTATTTTACTTTTATAAGTGACGTGTGTCTTGTGAAGAAAGTGACAATGTGCCCCTGAAGATGATGCAAAGAAGCATCGAAACATGTCGGGCTAGTGTGATGTGAATGATAACATAAAATTGTATACTAGTGCATTTGTTGGTAAATGTTATTATTATTATATATGAAATGCATGGTGAAGACAGTGTAAAAATATTTAAATGTTATGTTAAAAAGTAGTTTAACCAAACCTCGGATATAATGGACTTTGGCTATAATGGACATTTTTTGGATTCCCGTTGGGATCTGTTATAACCGAGGTTGACTGTATACAGATATATAGTCCATCTGTGCATCACACTCTTCTATCTCCAGAATTAATAGTGAAGGTAAAATGAATACAGAAGTGATCATTTTATGAAGAAAAACATGGAAAATTTGTTAACTGTGCTGTTGTTATGGGCATAAATTTGAGTCAAGGTCAGTTTCTTTCTCCATAGGTTATGTTAGGTTAGGTGACAGGTCTATGGGGAAAACCCAAACTAGCACTGTTGCTAAAGTATGGGAAAAAACCTGTCCCTCATAGAAAATGAAACTGAAACCTTTGCTGGTATGTGAAGAGAACCCAGTGCTGAAGGAAAACACATCACCTGGGGAAGACCCATTGTAGTGCCGCTGCTGTGATATGGGGAAAACATAAATCACTCAGTGAAGCTTTCTGCATTGGCATCCTACTTAAAAACAACAACAACAGCTGTTAGCACCACCACCACCACCGTCGTCGTCATCATCATTGTCGTCATTGTGTGTTATAAACAGCTGAGTTTAAGTACAAGAGGTTTTGAAGTCACATACAGATGCTGGATATCATGTGGGCAGTGCATTTGTGTTTAACCATCAGTCGAAAAGAGGGTAACCATACTGTAGTCATACCATTAACTGTACACACAAGGACACTTGCTCAGCGCATACAGCTGTTTCACTAGTTATGTACTTTGAGGATTTATTTAAATTACGTTCATGTTCTGCATGACCCCATCAGGTAGTCAAATGACATATTTGGCTAACATCATTTGTTTGTCATGACTGAGCTTACAATAGACGTCCATTTTGAAGTAATAATATATTTAAGAAATATACATAATGTATTTTTCATTAGATTTTTGATGTCACAATCTCAACATTTTGCAGTTTCCTAGTTATTATGCATCTAGGTAAGCATATGCTTGTATTCATGAATTTCTGACATAAAATTAGGCCCTTTTAACTGTTGCAAATGTGCATTCTCAGCTCACTGATCAGGTATCACTTTCATACATTCCTGTTTTATCAGACTCAAGAATTTAATACAGGAATTTTGAGAAACCATGTATGAAACATGTACATGAACATGTCTAAATAGGAATAATGTAGCTTGCCTTTGGTAAATTCCGAAGTGTTTATAGCCCATGGTGATCTTTTTTTTTAAGCTGGGAGTTTGAACCAGGAGAAATCAGGCTTAGTTGAGAACAAGTTTTATGAATAGACATTATATAGCAGTAATAACATAATTCATGCTTCCACTGTGCAAAGTAAGGAAAACACCGCAGGAAATTATAAGCAGAGTTTGAATTGTTGCTGCCTTACAGAATGAAGTTAACAACATACTTACCAAATCTTCATAGCCCTTTTTCTCATATAAATGTTAGCCTAAGCGACTACTATGTGAAATCAGATCATTAGAAATGGCATAACATCAACTGACCACACCCACAGCCACACTATAATACCCATGTCTCTCAGTATCTTTATGTTAGAATATTAAAGTAATCAATATAAATCATCAGGTAATGCTCAGATGTATTGATGATTTATATTATGTACTATCCATGTGTAAGGAGCTGGGGTTGCTTAGTCTGTATACTGATTAGGCTGCAGCCTGGATGATGCAGGAATTGGATTTAATTCCTTGTACAGGCAACATATTTTCCTCTTCTCCAAAGTGCCCAGAGTCTGAGGTCACCCCAGCTGCCTATCCAGTGGATACCAGAGGCTCTCTTCCTGGGTATAAAGCAGCCGGGGGCATTAGCTGACCACTAAATCTAGTGCATAAGTTAAAAGTGCATGCACAGATACCTCTTCGCTGCCGTGTGCCTTGTGTGGACAACATCCCCTTTACTGTCAGTTCTTAATTTATACAGTATGAGCAGAGGCCCAGGTTCAATCCTGTGCCAGTCAATGTGGGATTTGTGGTGGATAAAGTGGCACAGAAACCAGCTTTTCTCCAAGTACTTCAGTTTTCCCCTGCCATCATTCCATGAATGGTCCATATTCATTCATGTTATCAGTGCTATATAATTTCAGCAATTGATACTGTCATTAAATAACATGCTAAAAAAATTGTGCAATATGAATTAATCAACATATCTAAGACAGTAACAAAACAACCCAGGTTTGCAGTTGAAAAGTTCTTAAAACTTTACATTTCCTACAATTCAGAGCAGATAACTAGTATTAGCAGTCAAACTATCATTTTTCAGCATAGCACATGCAGTACAGTTAAGGCAGGTGCTCCTGTTGGTTGTTTCATATCCAATGCTTATAAGGAATGGAACCACGAAAGATACTCAGTATAGTGATGAGATTACAAGCTTGGTGGCTGAGGTTCAATTCCCAGCAGGGACAGGGACTTCTTGTTTTGTCACCATGTCCAGGTCAATTCTTGGTACTTGTAAGTGGGTACCAGGGACCAAAACATCCTGGGCATGAAACTCACCACTCACCTTTATTTAGGGCTAAGGCTAAGAACATGCCAGGCTGTACCTCCTCCACTCTTCCATACACCCTTGTAAAGTGGTGCTTAACCCTTTAGGGCTGGAATTAAATGCAGGGTGTACCATGCAGAAGCTCAGAATTTAAATGGCTGCCATTACTTTGCATGCTGTTGGCAACATATTCATACAACTTTCAGCATTTTAGCCACACACTGCACGCTGACTGTAAATGCCAGAGAGTTAATTCTGTATATCAATACATCTTCTTGGCACAGTGCATGATTAAGCATGGGTACAACTTTACATTTTTATCTTTACAAAAAAGAAATCTGTATGTAATAACAGAGAATAATTCAGTCTAATATTTGCATAACCTACAAAAAGAAGAGACTCATAAGTAAAAACGGGAGCTGATTTTGCCATGCCCACTGTGCCCAGAACTAATGTCATCTTTACATAACAGGTTAATATTCTTTCTCTGACAATTTTTCGGTAATTTACATTTCCTCACAGATGCTTCTAACATGATACTGTATTGAAAAGTTGAGCATGCTGTGTCTGCTTAAATCACTTTATATGATTTTGGAGATAATTAAATTTTTAGCAGCTGTTTGAACCAGGTTCTCTTAACTATACTTGTTACATTTATTAAATTACAAATCACAGACAGCTGCAGAGTTGGAAACAGATATATAAAACATGACTGTGGAACAGAAATGCATGCAGTTATTCATATGAAGATTCAGACAAACAGAATACATATTACAACTTCAGTCAAATTTTCATTATTTCATGAAACCTACAATGATTTTCTTATTCTTGAAGACGGGAAAGTGTAGTTGAGAATACATATGTTATGATTTTCATGTTGACATGTATGTAGATGTCATATAAAACTGATCACCCATTGGGACTAACCAGAAAATTGACAGGTGAAAATTGGCAATGACTTTTATTCAAAAGAAAAAAAATTATATCAAGGGTTATGATTTTTTTCATGTGAATATATATTTATAAATATTTTATTGTAATAAACAAAACATAGTTTTCTGTATGAAAAATAAAACTGGGGCATTTCAGGACAACAGTGCAGCTGCATGTGGGAACAGCTATCAGAGGATATTTTGAGGAGAACAGCTTTTAAATGACAATCTGTAAGCAGTCCTGGAGAGAGCCTGAAATAAAATTATATGCAGTGACACATGTGTTTGTGTGTGAGTATGTTTGATGGCATGTGGTGATAGATCATTACTTTGTTAAATGTTAATAATTATTACTTATGTCACTGTGTAACAAAATCTGTATTTGCCATGATGGTAGATTGTTTATGTGTGTGTTCGATGCATATTTAGTAGAAATGTAACTTAATTGGAGTTAATAGCCTACAGAACTGTAGACAGTATATTGTTTTTACAGTCACTACATTGCAGTGAGTTATTTAATTGGCTAAATGTGATTCTTAACATACGGTTGCTTGCAGGAGACAAGTATGATTTAACAGGATATAAGCCTGCAGCAGAAGTGCCTCTTTTGAAGTCATAACAAATTAGGAAATGTAAACATACCATCAGTTCTGGGCCATTCACTCCCTTTTGTTTAATTATGTCAAAAACCATATGACTTACAGAAAAAGTGTTTTACATGCCTTTACAACATTTCTTCACCACACTGTTCACTCTAAGAATTCTTTACCAAGTTATCATCATGGTATATGCAGACATACATGTGTCAAGTGTTGATTCTTTTTGTCTGAGTTCACCAAAAATTAGAAATCATTGACACATTTTAGTAAAGCACCCAACGAAAATCCATTCATTGATTCTCAGATGGACGTTCAGAGAGAAGGATATGACAGGCTAATACATGCCACAAGTTAACATGTTGCCAGACTCCAATGAAGCACTAATTAAGAGATGTGCCCTTAGTGGCAACTATATGTACTTCACACTTACCTAATGAGACATATACCCATTTCCTTTTTTGTGCGCCCCCCCCAATAATTCAGTAAAACTAAAGGAGGCTTCAAATTACCCTTCAGTGAAGTGTGTCACTTTAAATAACATGACTCATCATGTTGTACTACTTCACAGTGTCTCTCCTTAATACAGTATTCTTTTATTTGGAGCTGTGACTAATTTTTGTATAAAATGTTACTTAAAACTGTTCATATCTAGATGAGAATTCACATGATACCAAGTTGGAATGAATTACTCAGCAGTTTGATCTCTTATTTTACAATGTAAACGTTACAAAATTATTTGCATCCACTGTATAGGATTTTCAGGAGTCACAATTTGCCAAAACATAATTCCTGTATTGTATTTCAGGCACACTACACAAACAAAACTGATGGACAGTCAAGCCATCTGTGATATGACATCATGCCAACTGGTAAATAGTTATGTTTCAGAAGAGCTGGCTGCCTCAGTCTTTAGGATCCGAGTCTAAGCACTCCAAGAAAAGTGGACTGCTTAGAACCAGAAGATGAAGGCAGGAAGCTCCTCCAAAACTTAAGTAATTACAGTATTTACCAGTTGACAAGGCATCATATCACAGATGACTTGAATCTTTGTCAATACCAGTATGAGAACCTCAAGTCTTGCAAAACTGATGTAGCCAAAGTGTAGTTGCAGTGTTCCTCATTGTCAGTGCTTTGTTTTGCCATCTGCAAGCTGCCAGCTGCATTTGAAAATGAATGTTCAGCGATTTACAAAATTGGATTTATTTGCAAGTATGGCATTTTGTTTTGGCTACAGAGACTCACCACAGTATTAGAATGAAGATAAATTATTTATAAGGATATGAAAAATCCTGTTAATATCTGTGCAGCTTTATATATCCTAATATCTCTAAAGTGTAAGGAAGACTATTTATTTCATTGAAGACATTTGAAACAAATTAATATCTGTTTAAAATTGTCTTCTGTGGTTTTTAGTATTATACTGTGGGATATAAATGTGCATATGGTACCTGCATTTATGTTATGACAAGATTGTAACTACTGTCACTGAATGTTGAAGCTTCTAGTACTAATATAAGGAATGACATAATATGCTCTATTACATGTTTGTTCCTGAAGAAATAAATGAGTGTGATAATGAAAGCATAAAACTGCATGCCACTCAGTGGCATGCACAGTGTTGAAAAATGAGGAAAACATGTATTTGTTATGAAATTTTTATGGGGTAAACTGTTATTTTATAACAAAATAAAAAAGTTAATTTAATTTATTGTTGTTTATTGTCTAAGCATATAAGAAACTTCCCAACATCAGTAGGCATCCTAATAATGTCTTGTTCTAGATTTCAGTGACATTGGAATGGCAAGGGCTTGCAACAGGCATTGATGACAAACTGCCATCTGTGTAGGAATAACTGCATGTCACGCGTATGTTATCTTTTGTGTCACTTCTCTTATTTTCTCCATCCTTCAAGATATATATCATCTTACATTGTAACATAACACATTTTGGAATATGTTAAGATCATCTTTGGCTTATTACATATCTTTTTATCTGGTTATAAAATCTTACTTCATGTCATTTGTAGGTGTTTATTTCTGAAAATAAAAAGTGTAGAGCCATCACTTGCACAAATTCAGGTGATGTAAGTCACAACCAAATTTTAAGGTAACATACATGGTGATGAATTGGTACATAAAAGCACAGTTAACATCGTTCCTGTAACATCATCAGTACTTGTACTGAACCAAGTACAATGAAATCCATCCCTCCTCCATACATTCTTTGCCAACACAACCCTGTCTTCTGCATTTGCAGCACCTCATTTAACTATTACTTTTCACTCCATCAGCTAGGATAGCATAGTCTGTATAGTGCTATGGGCTGGGCAATCTGGGGTTCAATTCTCACCGGGGGTAATAGATTTCTCTGACCTTGAAAATGTACAGACCAGCTCTGGGCCCACCAAGCCTCACATTTAATGCATTCAAGGTGTACAGCAGTCAATGTGAAAGAGACCACTTACCTGCATGCTGTGCCATGGTTAAGTATGAGTGGAGCTATACTTCTGCTTTTCCTGTGTGCCTTCATAATTTGCATCAGGACAGCTTTACTTCTTTACTTATTACAGTAAAATATGTGATATCCGGTACTGGATTATCCGGAAATCTCTATTAACTAGCAAATTGACAAAGAGACCCATTATATTTCACTCTTGCATTAACCTGCAGCACCAGCCCCCATTCCAAGAATTTGAGTGGCTCACATGTTGTTCTCATTACTCTTAGTGGTGGTCAGATACTGTAGTATGGTGCAATCAGTTGCTTTACTGCCTTCGCCTGTTACAGGGCGTTGTAGTGCAGTGCCTGGAATATTTCATTTTTGTCATGGAAGGTGCTGGTAGAAAGTAGAAAAGAATGATGTTAACAATAAAGGCAAAAATAGATGTATGTAATAGACTTTAACATTGATAAAACCATAACAAGTTAAGGAAGGAGTATGGTTAGGTCTGTCCATGAGGTTGCTAGGTACACTAAGATACATATCAAGTATAATATTCTGATATCTGGAAAGTTGCAATATCTGGCAAACCTTTGGTCCTGGAGGTACTGGATATCACAGATTTTACCGTATTCTTCACTCCACATTCCTTCTTTCTCTCGGCTTCACTTCTGTACTACTAAAATATTTGTGTGTGTGTGTCTGTGTGCGCGCGGTGTGCGTGCACACAAAGACCATACAATGCAGTCACCCACCAATTCAGTTGGCTAATTATTGTATTTTAAAAACACAGTTGTGTTAACTGAAAGAGTAGTTTATTTACTGTATATACTTGTTACTAAAGCACAGTAGGATTTCACTTCTGGAAGTTTTATTATATGTGTACTGTATATATTTATATCTTCCATGGCAGGCATGGTCACATGTGACTTAGTATGTTCTCTAAATTAATGATTGCCTGAAGAATCTCTCAGTAGGAATTTTGTTGATATTTTCTTTCCATTATGATGCATTCTTTATACACATTACATAAAGGTAATGAAATGAATGTGGGAAATCATGGAGGCCTGTTAATGAGTTACCTGTCCACATCGCCAAGACTAGTGAATGGATTCTGATGAAATTAGGTGTTTAGGGCATCAGTCATTGATCAAATTTAATTTTGATTCATATCTGTCAAACATGAGTCAAAACCCACTTTAAATTAACATTCTGATATTTATTCCCTCATCTAAGCTTAGGTCTCCCAAGGGTTGGCTGCCATGATAAAAATAGCCCATGACCAGACCACCACCTGGGCCAAATGAATCCCGTCACCATCCTTACACTCTTATTTCTTCAATGTACATCTTAATATTACTTTGCCATCCATTTGTAGATGCCCTGAGTTGTCTCTTCCTTTCAGGCTTTATGATCAACATTCTATAAACATTTCTCATCCTTCCTGTGTATGCTACATATCCAGTGCATCTCATCCTCCTTGATTTTACCTTTCTAGGACAACAAATAAATCATGAGCACTTGGGAACCATAATGTAAGAATATAAAGATATTGTTATGGCCCCCCCCCCCCCCGACAGTTGTGTAGCCACTGTTTTCAAAGTAATGTTTGTAATGGTAACAACATGATAACCTTCGCAAGTGATTAGCACTTCAGGCTGGTTGATATAGGCCAGAGGGTGCTGGAGGAAAATATATGCAAACTGAATAAAATAAGCCTTGAGCACTGTCACCCACATGACTTATTGGGCACGAGTATCTTGTATAGATGGCAATGCTAGTCCATGGTAACAAGAGAATGTTGTCCCTTCGTGATCAAAATACCACTTAATTTTTGGGTGCACGGTTTAGACAGGCATGACAGTGAGGATCCATTCAGCACTAATTTTATATTTTGACTAATTCTATATCCTAAAAGGATGTCTTAACCTGATTAGATTTATGGAATTTCAAGAAGAAATAAAAAATAAATCAGGGGTCCCCTGCCATCTGATTTGCCTAATTATTGTGTACACAAAACATGATCACATAATAAATATTGAACAGAGAGACAGGAAATAACTGGGAGGTAAATATACCAGGCATCTGGTAACACCTAGTGCTATTAAGTGATATTTCAAGCAACCTGTATTATCAGCCCAAGGTGATTTTGGCAGCGTGCATGTTAATGTGAACTGAAATATATACAAAAGAACAAGAAACTTGACTGCATTTATCACAGTCTCCATTTTCTTCCCCCATTAAAACATGTTTCAGCTTTAGTCTGATGTCATCAGCATACATATCCATTATTTCATTGTACCATGACCCCAAGTTTTGGCAGTTACCTTGTGTTTTCTGCATAACCAATATTAATAAAAGTATTACACTTTATATATCAAAGAACACCGTCATGATGCAAAAAACATTTTGTAATATCATTTAGTAAATCTCCTGTGTGTTTTGATCTGTACAGATGTTCATCACAGTGACAAGTCAAATGTGACACCAGATGATACATAGCCACAATGGTAAAATATGTACGATATCAGTCCCATAAAGATATAATGTTTGTATATATCCTTATTTAAAAACTGTACTATTCAGTACCCATTCTTATATATCATGGAGATTTAGAATTGTCAGTATTGTGATATTTCAGGTAATTATGCTTTCAATTACCAGTAAACAATGACAATAGTTTTTAATTTGCACAATTTGTTATTCCTGTGTCAAACCTACAGCAATGACACGTTTCACAGGAAAACCATCTGGCTGGCCATCATCAGGTTGCACACCCATACACAGAATACAGTGTTGGAGGTATCATTGGTTACTCTTTTTCTTTAGCAGTACATAATGAGATCCTACTGCTTTTAAACTTTGGCTTAACAGAATCATTTATAAATGTATTCAATGTGGACATTCCTAACCACGTATGTGGCATGAGATTTTGGACTGCTGTGTGTTGGTCCATATTACAAAACATTTGTATGTTGTGGGTAATTATATCAAAAAAGTTGATAATTTTATTAGACTTTAGTTCTAATATTTTTAAACCTTTGAACTATAACTGATAGTCCCCTGTCCTAGAGTCATGCACTTGATAACATACATGATTTTCCTGTTTTTATGACATGCTACCCATTGCTCTCTTTAGAAGTCTTTTGTAAGTTAAAATTTCAAATGTTTGTTTAGATATGTGGAAGAGCTGTAGGCTGTATATTTTAGTTATTAGTGTGTCTAATATGTGCAGTATGTATCTAATGTGAATTACAAGCTTGAAGACATGATGATGATGTATAATAAGGAAAATTAAAATAACTATAACCATATTTGAATGGTATTGCAGTGTGGATAGGCACTATATGCAGTGACCTGGGTTCAAAAAAAACCTGCAACCAAACTTCTTTCTTTCTTTCTTTTCCATATATGTACATATTTCGAAACATCAGTCATAAAGTTCATATGCAGCTGTCCCACCATGCTGGTACTATTCTGGATTTGTTCCCCATTTTAAATGTTACAGTTTTGTGGAGGTTGTTGAATTACTGACGTGTGTTTACATTGGCTTTAGTTTTGTCAAGGTCTAAGAAGGTGCTATCAACATGCTGGAAATATCATAAACTCTTACACTTGTTCTATGCATTGTATATCCTTGTATACTGTGCTTGGTAGAGGATACTGAAATTGGTATAGGTCAACCTTTTCTGATGCTCCAATATTACTGGCACCTGTCCTTATCATTTGTGTAGTAAAAAAGGTGAAATTTTCCACGTCCACGCCACTAAGGCATATAGGAGGAGCAGAGATACAGCTCCACTCATTCTTAACCTCAACACTAGCTGGAGCTGAGTGGTTAACTTCACGCCCCAACAGCTTTATTCCAGGGAAATGCCCCAGTAACCATTGCATAGGAGCCTGGGTTGGCATGACTGTACGCTTCAATAGTGTGGTGTAGTATAGCCTATATGTACAGTTCGTGATGGTTGCAAATTATGTGCAAGTGCTAAGAACTTTCTTATTATATCTGCCAACATTCCCAAGTAATCCACTGCTACATGTTCATCCACCGTACTCATCTGTGCACACCACACCATTACTGCCATGTTTGTGAAATACGAAACATATTCCACAGCATGGAATAAAATCACATCAAAACCAACACCTGAAATATGCAATTTTCCTCTGGAACCCTGTGGTTTCTAAATGGGAAACCATAACTACGATTCTGTTAACTCATTTCTTCCATCTAATGCTATTTTCGAAATAACAGAATTGTAACATCAACGGCACGGTGAAGAGGATGTTGGTGACCCTGATTGGCAAAGAAATGGCTGGTGTGGTGAAGTGTGTTGGCCGTCATGTGCATAGACAATTTATAAGAGGTGGTGTGTGTTTGGAAAATGTTCGTGTTGGACACTCAGTCTTTCAAAGAATTGACCAGGACATTAAGTGTCTGAAGACACAAGCAGTTGATACTGCTCTTATTGAAGAAGCTAGTGCTGCAAGTAACGAACATGACGATGACACTGCAGCCAAAATAGAAGAAGAGATTGAAAGGAAAAGAAACAAGTCGCGACTGAATGCACAACATAGAAATCTAGTACATGGAAAAATGCCCTATTCCGAGCCCATAGCTTGGTATCATGAAACCGTGAAGTATAAGCGTAAGATGTATGGGCGCTATGGTCATGCAAGCGGGGTTCTTCCAGGTATAATGTGGCCCACAAGAGAGGAACTAGAAGAAATCAAAGAATATGAGAGCGTGGCGTATCCGTATACTATCCAAGAACTAATGGCGAGAGTGGAAGAGAAGAAAACGGAAGAGCAGGAACTATTAAAGGCCAGGTATATTTTGTTTTCATAAGCAGGGTGGTTTTCAAATTACTGGTTTCCTGTTCTGGTACGCATGTTGTGTTATTAACAGTAAGTCTATAATGCATATCTTTACAGATGTAACCATTGTATTAAGTGAGGGGGCATGACTTGTATTAACTGTAAATGAAACCCAAAACAGTTTTTGATTAAAGCACCCGTGATGTTTGGGAGCTTTATATTATGTCTGGTACTTGGGGATAAAATCATCAGGGACATACGTCTGTGGTTACTGTAGAGTGAAGTTGGTCTGTGTGAAGGTTACATCACTTACTGTAGTCCATCTGATTCATGTCTTTCCCACTTTCCTTAGCATATATATCGCTCGGATCTGTAGAAAATGATATGATTTTTCTTTTCACTTGCTCCATTTTCCTCCTGTCTTATCTCTTGAAGAGCCAGTGTATCTACCTTGTATCTGTTTCATTTGTTAGCATCTTCATACCTCCAGGTGTGCATAATGATTGTACATTACAGGAGCATAATTTCATTCCCCATATTTGTGTACATTTCCATTTGCTTGTCCATCTCCAGCAGGCATGTCGAAGGCTAATCCTGTTAGGTTTTCTAACAGTTAGGTTTATATGGGGTGGGTTATGAGCCCCACATCAAACCCCCAACTTAGAGGATCAGAGTATCCGTTTTTATCTGGGCAATTACTGTTGACTTGTCCAGTATCAGAGGCCTGCCAGTAGCTATGCTACTGCCAGCATAGCTCCGAGGGTCATGTGGTCATGCAAGCCTCACCACTACATCTAAGTAGGGGCAGATGCATTTGATCGGACATACAATGTATAAATCCATTAATTTTTATGCAGTGTTTCATGTGGGCTGTATTTTTAGCTCAGTACATACCCTGTGATCTTCTTGAGAAGCTGATAGTTGTTCAGCCACTAAAGACATTTCCCACGTTTATTGAGCATGAAGTTTTGTTACTGTGTTTGCAAGAGCCTGCCGTGGAACCTTATCCTGAACCATTAAGATGCTCAGTTACTTCAAACATGAACTAGGTAGACATTGGTGTACTGCTGCTGACCATGATGCATGGTGCTTGCTTTAGTTGTCCAAAACTCAGAAATGCAGATATACTGTTGTACAAAGTTTGTCTTCTGACAGACTTGTTTTTCAGATGAAATGGCTATGCAGTAAATTTACAGTTGACACCTCCACGTCAGAATGATACTTTCAGAACTTGTGGTGTAATTTGTCCACAAAATTTTTATCCAGGATTCTGTCATTTTCCCCAGAAGAATATTATCACTAGCTTTCCAGTCAGTTATCAACCATCCATATCTTGAAGTTAATGTGGTATAAATTTTCAGGGAAGAAGATCTGTTAAAGAAGTATGCTAAACTAGAACAGTGGAAGAATGATGTTAGGGACAATGCTGCCAAAAAACTGGCAGCCATGGAAGCTGCTAAGGTAGGTACAAAAATAAGATCTATGTGTAAATACATGTTTGCTCAGAAATTATCTGATGGAGACAAAAACACTAGTTCATATTAGTCCTGAGCATAAAGATACAGGGTGTTCCCAGTATCAATTTCCCTGCATATCCAAAGCCAGATTTCTGAGGGAAAAATGTGTAAAAGTTCTCTGCACTGTCAAGGATCACATCCATGGAACACAGTTCTGAAACAAAAAACAGTTTGGCTGTTTTCCTGTGTACAGTGGGCCAAATTTTTAAGGAACTTGGGGATCACATCCATGGAACACATATTTACCAAAAGAAAATGATTTGCATCTGACATGCATGCACCACATCTGTCTTTCTCCTGCTCATGATCGATGCGTTTGTGCATGATTTTTGAACAGCCTTTAAGACATAACTCAAGCAAGTGAATAACTGATATAAAATTGGTTACTGATGATGATGATGGCGACGACAGCAGTAACAGTAACAGCAGAATTGCGCACTGTATGTAGAGTCAGCAGTGTTCTTTGCAGTAGTCTGCGAGAATTGTTATTTTTATTGTTTACTTATAATTGTCTATTGCTGCCATTATTTTCATTTTTAAATTAATAGCTCACTGTGCTCAACATTTATGTTGTCATCATATGTCATTGCCAGACATTTGATGTTTAAAAAGAACTGTGATGTGTTGCATCCACTCATGGCTGATAGTGTGACGGGGGAGGCACAGAAAGAGTGGTTTTAGTCATTTCAAATTATTTGGCTGTGCACTGCATTAAAACTGGCTGTTAACATAATGAGTTGTCAGACCTCAGCATTGACACCTTTTACAAGCACATTTAATTAATTTTGTACCCACTGACTTGATCCTCATTAACACACAGTTACAGTATTTCTTAGGGGCAGAAATTTCATATGTCTGGAAGACTAACTTTGAGTGGCTTTTTCTGGTCCCAACTGACTACAGATAAGGAAGACCCCATACTGCCTAGTTTTTAATATTATTATTAATGCATAGTACACTCATCAGTTACCTGAGGTAGTTGGGAGGAAGTGCAATTAGTCTAAATATATTAGTGATACATAGTTATTTAATTTATTTCCATGTACATATTATGTCACAGACTATAGATGAACCTTTAAATGACCTACACTCATGTGTGAACACACAAAAAAAAAAACGCCCCTAGAAATTCATTTTATATATTTGGGCAACAAGGAGATTTACTACACGTTTAAGATGTGCTGCATAATCTCTGTTTTATCTTACAGAATGCTATTCATTTTGTAATCTTTTCCTGTTCGAATAATACTCACATTTTTCCTAAACAATGCGCAAAAGCTTAAATACAGCCTGGTTGTTTAATGGTTGAGAAGATTAATACTGTAATGCATTTTAGATTGGAGCAATGGTCAGAATAATTGTGTAGCCACTCATACTGCATGGAGTCATGAGGTATTTTTCCTTCTGTTACATAGTCATTCAGTTCAAATACTGAAGCAAAATTAATTGTAATGATTAGGTTTATTTTAAATGTGTACAGACTTTTTTTATTGGACCATTTGTAGAAGAAAGTGTATGAAGTTTAGTTTGAGCATCATATAATGTAGGAGTTATATTTGACCAATGTGAACCAAAACTAAATTCAGCCAGCAATTTTTTTGGTATAAATCTGACGTCTTGTTTTGTGAAGATACTGGTAGTAGTTTTAGATGAAGCATGGAGATGGAAAAACGCATCCTCCTCCTCATGCATGTTGTGTATGCACTTAGAGCAGTGAGTGCATTAAAGGTTTGTGATGATTTTCTAACCTAATTACAGTAAAATTTTAAACTGTTTACTTTAAACATTGTCATCCAACTTGCAGTGGTGCAGACCCCAATGGGTGTGTGGGACGGGAGCAAATGTACTAACATTAAAATTTGTTGCGGGTTTCTTTGAACTGACTTCTGTCTTTGTGACAGAAGGCTGGGAGTAATATTGCTAGTAATTATGGGTAAGAGCCAAAGTTGTGCCATACAAGCCACAAAGGCACAGAGGGGTGGTAGAGGTGTAACACTACACAGCCTCAAACTCAGTGTTAGATGGAAGTGAGTAGTAATTGTAGAGGGCCTCCAGTTATTGGGTTACTTGGGGGATGTGACCACTATTCTATGCCACTGCAAATATTCTTTTCTTTCTAGGCAAAGAAGGATAGGTTGGTAGAGGAAGTGCGTCGTCACTTTGGGTTCAAAATTGATCCTCGGGATGAGCGCTTCAAAGAGTTGTTAGAACAAAAGGAGAAAGAAGAACGTAAGAAGGCCAAAGAGGCTAAGAAGAAAGCCAGACAAGAACGTATAACAGCAAAGCTGGAGGAACAGATACGACTAATGCAGGAGAAGGAGAGAATAGAGACTAATGATGGGCAGGAGAAGGAGATAGTAGAGACTAATAATGGGCTACAGAAGACATGAGTCCCAAGTACTTGCATTACTAATTTACTCCAAGTGCCATTTCATTTTACTGTGTAGTGAGCAAGATCCAGTGTAAATTATAGTATCTCCCTTTTGCATTTCTTCATGTACAGTAATTTTGTTGTCATGGCTGTTATTGAATTGCAGTGAACAACAGAAAGAACAAAGGCTGTATATCTGTGCATCTTTGTTACAAGTGAGAATAAAACAGTTAAACTTAGCCAGTGATTACTGTGAAAGATATAGACAAAGGCCTTGTTTTACAGCTGTTTTGTTTTATGCCTTTTTGCTTTAACAGCACTTACCAATTTACACCACTTCCTACTTTATGCCCTCTCCTTTTCAGTTTAATGCTATGTGGCATGTTTATTTCCATTTATTTAAGTCTTTTTTATGGGAGTATTATTTATCTATGCCCACTTTTTTAGGAACACAGCTACAGTGTAAAAGGAGGCCTTGCTGTAGTTGCACTTATGGGTGAAATAAGTTTTTACGGTAGAGTCATGCAAATAATCAGTAGGGCATATTTTATGGGGGGGAGTAATTGATAGGTGACAGAAATTTAAAGAAATAAAGTATATACTTCTGTTGTAGCATATGCACTGAAACAAACAGTGCTCCACTGAACAGGCTGGTGTAGCAGTAAAGCTGTAGATTTGCATACGGAAGGTGCCAAGATACTGGCTATTGTAAGTGGCATTTTTCATGGTTTGCTGAGTCCTGCAAGAATAATGACTGTAGTACCACAATTATGCCACCACAGCTTCTGGGTCATTTCTTATTTGTCATTCACCAATCACCATGTCATTTGATTCTGTATAGTTCGTGATACTGACAGCATCATTAAGTAACCCACTCAAAGAAAATACAGTGCACCATTTTCTCAGTGAGGTGCTCAATCTGGGTCATAGAGAATGGTTTCATTATGCCAGTTTGGGAAGTCATTGACATCATCCATCATCAAAACTTTAATAGAGAAGGATGTTAAACATCATCCCAGCTTGCAGATTATCATCCACACACTATTTTCAAGAAAAGGAGAAATGCATCAAGTCTTAAATACAAATTCATACCAACTAATGCACTGTTGTTATGCAGTATTTTCTCACATTACAATACTTCGTTCCAACATGTTTTGATCGCTATTGGGATCGTCCTCAGGGATACGTTTAAAAGCTAAAATTACACAATCAGAATGACAGTATTTTGTTATAAAATGTGTATAAACACAGTTGATGCAAAGTTCACTTGATCTACAAGTGATCAAAACATGTTGGAACAAAGTATTGTAATGTAAGAAAATACTGAATAATAACAGTGCATTAGGTGATACAAACTTGTACTCAATTGATAACTATGCGCAGTATGAGTAATATAAAGCATCAACCTTAATTAACCTACTAGTTCTGCTTCAGTGCCTGATATATCTGTTCCACATTATTGTATTTTATCAAGCCCTTTCTAGGATTATTTTTTTGTTATGTATTCTTCCCTTAATCCCATTTTCCCCAGGGTGCATGTAGCATGCAGGGTACCCACTATTCTAGACATCACACTCATTCAGCACATCTCCCTGAAAGAGATGTGCCCTTCAAGATTGGTTTTGGGCCATCGCAGACCTGTAACATGTCTTTTATTCTAGAAAGACAACTGAAAGAGCATTCTGCTTGAGCCACTGTTACTCGTATTCTGCTGAAGAGTCTTGTGGCAGTTAGGATGAAATGAACCAAAACAACACTAAAGTTGTAATATAACAAGTGAAAATTTATTTAAAGGAGTGATACATCCCAGAGCATGTCTACTTCAGGGCCAACAAAACTCCAGGAAAAGTCTCTGCAGGCCGGAATCCAGGTGTAGGGTGTAACAGCCATATGTCGGAATGGTGGTTCCGTTTACCACAATTAATTCAAAATCTGCCTTGCTCCAGGGTCCCCCAACATGAGAACGGGGGTTGATGCAGAGTTTGGTGCTGTTATCGACCAAGAAGCGCATCTTGCTGTGCTTGTTGGTCATATAGAGGCAGCTGGCTGTGGTGGTGGCCATGTCTACCTGTGGCCATGTGCGGGAGGTGGCCCATCCTTTAGTCCTGTATTTGAAATGGCGATGGTAGCAGCACAGGTTGGCGGCGAGGGATGCACCCACATGTCGGACGAGTTCGTTTATTCGGGCCCTGATATCATTGATTCGGACACACTCGCGGCGCGAGGGTTGGGCGTAACTTCTGCCACTCTCTCTGCCAATTGAGGGATGCAATCCAGTAACAGCCCCCTGACTGTGTAGCGATGATGGCGTGCATGTTGGGTTGTTGGCGACTGGTCCACTTGGTGCGCAGGAAATATATGGATTCCGATGGGTCTGCAAGGGTGTGGAAGAATTGTCTCGGTCTCCGGTCCCCCAACTCTGCTCGGCATATAATGGCTAACCGCGATAGCTGCTATCTTTTACTGACAGTCGTACGTGGAGAACAATACGTGTGTTTTTACGTGTTTCAAACAACCCGCTACCACTTTTCAGGCCATCGTATCACGACTTTCCACTTACCTTTACAAGACTGCCAACCACGCCTGCTGCGTCATTGCCAAAGACACGGCAACCCCTAGTACCTCTGATCCACGGTACCGAATATGCGCGACCCGTACGTAAGAGAACAAACACACCATTCCCTGATGTTCGGATATGGGTACTCCATTATAGTGATAGAAGTTACATTCGTTATTTACGTAAACGGCAGTAGAAGTGCCAATACACCTGCGGGTTTTGTAGCATGCTCTTTCCCTAACGTTTTACACGTCCGATGCTGCACGTACACAGCACACTGCAATATGTACCATAAAGGCACTTCACGGAGATCAGACGTCTCAGCTGCATGCTTGCTCTGTGAACACCGCCTGCCAACAAGTTGTCCGTGATCTTACCTGTAATACGTGGTACTATCTGCTCACAACAAGGAGGGCGCAGTTGCAGGGTAGGACAGGCACAGATTAGCTATTACAGATCTTACGTCCGTATTAGCTACCCAAGATCATCCGTGAGTGTTAGTATGGTCTGTCGTATGAATGTGTTCTTGCATCATATTCTGCGGTGGAAGCAGCTGCCAGTTAAAACACCAGGGCAGCGCGGAAGGTAGAGTGGGGCACTGCGTGCGGTGCAAGGTAAGGTCGTGGGGCAAGATTCAAGTCGTGTGGGTTCTGGCACCGTGTGGAATGGTAAATAGTTACTGCCGTTTCGGTGGAGTTGGCAGTCTCGCATTTCCAGACACTGTAGTCTCCGAAACGATGATAAGTACCAATCGACAAGCCGTCGCTGCCGGGCAGATTTGAAACTGTACCAACACCGCAACTGAACTTCGACTAGCCCAATTTTTGGCCAGATTGTATGGGGAGGTACTCTTGAATTAAAGTGGAAGAGCGTTTGTAGATTTTGTAGTCCGCATATAGTATACTGTTAACGAGTTTTATATATGCATGGGATCTGCCATAAACATGATACCAGTATGTATAACATAATGGAAGATTTATAATTTATTGTCATCCTGAGTTCGTAGAACAGTTTGTTGTGTAAGTCCTGTGGAAATGATGCTGTGTAAGTCTTTATAATGTGGAAAGGATATAAAGGGATAATTTTACATTAAGGCAGAAAATACTTGTGAACAGGTGCCATTTAGTACAGCTTAACAAGTTTTATATAACAGTCTGTACCATGTTAACGTGAACACGGCTGTTCTTTCAATGAGCATATTTATATTTTACTCATTTACCAGTAGTCTGTAACACAGGCTGTGTGTAATTCTGTAGTTCAAATTCAGTTGGTATACCAGCTGTCCTGATTGATGATTTTATTGCTTTTGACAATCCTGCTAAGTCATCATTCTTTCCTACAAAATGATTTTTAATTTACCATTTATAAGCATATTATTTATTTCATGTCATATCACTTTTTAGTTCATATAATGTCATCATGTAGCACATTAACCTTTTCAAGCCTAGCGGTAACTTTACATACCACCAGGTTTAACATCAAAAAATTCTACGTGGTGCCCACATTGCGTTTATGTGTTTTGTACGGATCTCAGAACAAACAGCAACTTTTGCCTTATAAAACATTAAGAGACTGGTTTTTATAACCGAGGTGGAGAGTGTTTACTGCGCGGTACGCACTGAGTTCTTATATAAAACAGACACGCTTCATCTTTAAAGGGTTAAACTAAAAATGCCCCTTTTGACACAGTGTCTATTTCTGTATAATTCATAAAAGTTTTTGTACAATTTGGACAAGGTTAAGGTCTCTCAGAGAACTAGTTCATATTTCATGGTTGAGTGTGTCATAGGATTGAGCTGTTGACTGTGCACTATTTAGATATGTGAAGGTAATCATTATAATCGTACATCGTGGATTTTGGTTAGAAGTATAAGTGTGTAGAAGTACAAAAGTAAGACACAGACTCAGAAAAAACTTGCTAGTTTGTTATTAATGACAGTTGAGAAAACTCTTCATAAGGCTTACAGTCCAAACATCTGTGACTCCATGATAGATCATTTCACTGAAAACAATCACTGTACGTAACTGAAGTAAAAGTTGTCCGTGCTCACACCATGAAGGCATATACGGGGAGTAGAGGTATAGCTCTACTCATTTTTAACCTTGGTGTTAGATGGAGGTGAGTGGTCAATGTCATGCCCCAGCTGCTTTACCCCTGGGAAGGAACCACAGCCCCCTTTATTATATAAGAGGCTGGGTGGGCCCCAGAGGCAGTCTGGATGTTTTGGAGAAAAGAGAATGCTCCTTCCCCTGTTGGGATTTGAACCCTGGATGGCCCATCCCATAACATAGTGGTTATCAGCTGTATAGCCAGAATTTTTCCTTGGGGGGCACTGACCATGAGGCTATATATAATTTATGTTTGATTTTAAAAATTATGTTATAAACATTATGTTGTAAGTACAAGATAGCACTGTCTGCAGCTGCATTTATGTACGTGCGAATTTAACTGCATGTTCCATGACTTGGTCACAGTGCCCTGTCTGTTTGTATTTTTTTAATTTTATTAATTTATTTTTCAAAATTATAATGTACTAGTCATCAGCTGATTTCAGTGGCTGATCTCAGCTGAAGGGGAAATCACGTGCAAGTTTTGATATCATAATATCTACAAAATCTATGTTTTTTAAGTTTCAATTTTGGGAAGTTTGGGAGGGGGGCTGCAGCCTGGCAGCACCCCCCACCCCACTGGGTGCACCCTTGTTGGTTATACCGCCTACTTCACCCAGGCTTCTGTGTACCTGAAATGTAATTTGTAATTAAGAAAATGAGTTCAGTGGACACGATTTTTATTACTCCCCCCCCCCCCCTTTTTTCCCCAACTTCATCATTTTTTGTACGAATTTGCATAGCTGCCTAGTATGACATACATATTCAGTTACCAAGGATTTCATGATCCCTCCCACCTTGGGATTTGGCTAACACCTTTGAAGAAGCCTTGCTCAGCCATTTCTTTCATCAAAACGCATTCCAGCTGTCAGTGTCTTACCACTGCTTTCATTCAGTGACATGTGAGTATGTCTTACCTTCTTATGATCTTTCTTCTGTCTTGTTGCTATGTATCTTCTCCAATAACTTTAAATAAAAACAAACCATTTTCATTAAAAGCTGTTGATCTTAACATGATGTATATTGCACATTATGTAAACAACTTCTGCACGATGAATCATTTTTGTGAGAATTAACAAAGTCTAACTTAGAGCTGTGTGTGTAAAGCAAAGTTTCATCCTTTTTTTTTTGATGCAGTGGACAGTTCTGGAGATGAAACATTGGCCATATAATCTTTTCATTATGCATTCATTTTGTACATAAAAAGTGTGTATTGGGATCATTTCCACATTTTTCATTTTAGTTTTCATCTTTTTCCTGTTTTGCCTTTCATGTTACATTCCTAGTCCATCAAAGTTCTTTGCATCACTTACTATAAGAACGCTAATATAAGGTCTTCAGTCCTTAATGATTTTTTATTATCTTAAGTAATTTGCTTTAAGCCTAAATTATGTCTCTCTGTATTTTGTGATGTTTTCAGTTTCTGTGATTTCTTCAGAGTAACACATCTGTAAGCCCAAATTATCTCATATTCTTCAGATTGTTTCAGTCTGTTATTCTTTCAGAACAGTGGGTAGAGACAAGTTGTCTCCCCTGCTGCTCCTTAAAACTTATGCTACCACTCTTAATAAGACATCACAGTGACATTCTAAATCCTGGCAGCCAATGGAGTATGTACTAGCTGTTTTAGACTGTGTGGGTTAAATGGTGAAAAAAATTAATGGATATGTTTATGCTTCATATTTCCAGAAAATGGACCTTAACTTTATAAAATGTTTTATTATAACATTTCTGCTTACACTGTAGATCTGTCATGAAAGTAAGAGTTTTGTGTACTTGCGGTAAGGTGTTTCAGAAGTGAATGCTTTCACATTCTCAACACTTTTTATAGTCGTCATATACCATTCTAAGAATATGTAATTGAGTTCATATTCCATTATGATTTAGGTTATAAAATTTACTCATTTATACATCCTTATTTTAAATTTTTATGTTGCGTATATATGATTCATTCATGTAAATTAGAGTAACTTTTATGTGCTTGTTAGTTCTTGTTCTACCTGAAGAACTGTGGATACAGAAATACATTTTGGCTCCTTGCCATGTCACATGGTGCAAACATGTGAACTTTATCGTAGGTTTGACGTGTTTGGAGAGAGAGGGTAATGCTCTTCAGCTTTTCAGAGAAGACAGACAGCAGGTAATTTTAAAAGTACAAATTATTGAATCTTACTTAGTTCTAAATTAGTTGTATGTCTTCTTATAAATCAGCATCTCATGTTTAGGTCAGACTTCTTTGTGTCAGTTACTAATATTAGGCATGGCGTAAATGAAGCGATTGCCCTTGTGTTACAGAAATTTAGTTCTTGAGAACATAATTCTTAAAAATTTTATTTTATTTCATATTCCAAACATGCTGCGTGTTACTGGATTGTGACTTTGACAGTAATTTTCACATTTTAAAAATCAATTATAATTGTCAGTTGTAATATGTTCTTATTTTGTTTGGCATGTTTGATAGTAAGTAAACAATTAGCTAACCCTTGTGGACTAACAGTACTCTGAATTATATTTAAAGATTCAGTTTGTACTGTGCAGTAAACACACACTGTCTCAGTTATGAAAACCATTCCAGTTAATGTTGTACAGGGAAATAATCACTGTTTGTTCTGAAGGCTGTACAAAACACACAAATACCATCTGTGAACAGAATGTACAGTTTTTTAATGTTCAGCCAGGTGGTATGTAACACAACCACTAGGCTTTGAAGGGTTAATCATATGCTGATCATCAGACCATGAGCAGTTCAGTTTAGTATAACACTTGTTAGGTTTCATGGTATGACAGTAACTTTTGCTGTAATATGGTTTGTCTGTCAGGTGAGTGTTGTTTTCATTAGTTCTTGTGTTCAGTAATTGTGCATCTTAAAGGACTGAGTGTTTGTTGTGTAAAGTTTCAGACTCACACAAGTAATGAATTTGTCATAAATGTTGTCAGCAGAGGGGCTTCTACTGTAGTTTCTCATTAGAGTCCTTTCTGGGAAGTAGATTAGATTAATGTATTGAGGTCTGAGGTTGTTATAGTTGTGCTGATGAAGATTCACAGTTTCTGGAATGCTGGACCATTTGGCTAGTGAGCTTTTTATTTTTATGTGATGAGTACTACTTGCAGTTGTTTTGCTTACGGTTATTATGAGAGTATTAGCTACTCTGGTGTAGTTGATGCAATAAGTTGAGTATATGAATGTGTTTCAGTTCTGAACCACTCTGGCTATAGAGGTGAACCAGAATAATTTGGTAAAGTGAGTGGTGATAGGCTAGACAAGTGGAGTTGAATTCCAACAACTCTGTCTCATTGCCAAAATGGCTACAACATGAACATGACCGTCTTTTAAAGGATTCTCACAAGGGTATATTGCAGAACTTGTGATGTGTAGGATATTGTCCATTGCGTTAGGTATATTAACCCTGTAACATTTCGAAAACTGAATCTCTTTTCATGTTTAGATGGTTAGTAGGGACAAGTATAGGATACCTCCTCTTTCCAGTCCACCTGAAGTGAAAATCTGGTTTTGAAAACATTGTAAACCTGAAGACAGTGGGCATTGTGCAGACATTAGTTAGACTTATGAATAAGATCGCTTAACCACCATCTGTTGCCAAGACTAAAAATGTTAGCAGCTGTCCTGTGCACCTACATGCCTTCATAATGAGGAGATTAGACACAGAGACAAAATTAACTACTTTGGCACTTGCAAAACCTGAAATTTGCACACCTCCCCTGTTTGTTGCTATGTCACAGACACAGAAGCGTATTTAGAAACAAAAAAGATCTGTAGAAGAAAGGGTTCATTTGGGAAGCATATGAGAGCAGCCCCAAAAACAGGGTTAAGGGGATGGTGTGGCTCCAGTTACTTCACCTACAAAAGGAAACATAAACCACTTAAGCATGCAGACACATAATTGTATTATACATGAGATAGGTATATGTATAATGAGGCACCAAATGTATATGCCGTATAACACTAGATAAAGAAGAGTTAATGCACACTGACTCTGAAAACAGCAGACTAAGTCCTAACAGAGTGATCCTTCACTAGAGACAAACTCTCTTTACATACATGGGAAGGGCAAGGAACCTAAATGTCAAGGGGTACCAGTTTGTACTACAGCAAAACCCCTCAGAACTGACATGAATTCCTGGATCACAGCTCAGATTGCACATGTGCAACCTTGATCAGAATCTGTACATGTTATCTTTGTCAACTGGAAGAATACTGTTTTCTGCTGAGTAGAAACTGCTAAACTTGCGGAGCTCTTGGGCATAATTCGTGAGCTCCCTGTTGAGAAACGCTGGTGTATGGCATCAGATGCCAGAAAAACAAAAAGGAAAACCAGCTTGTGGTCCTTGGTGTGTGCTAGGATTGCAGGCCTCCAAGGTGCCCATGTGGGATGATGTTTGAAGGACTGTGTCAAGTAGTCAAACGTACAAGGGTGAAGCTTTTGGCTTGTACCCCATCATGGTTGAAAAATGTCCTTTCTGATCAAGTGCAGGGACATGAAGTAGACAGTTGTTTTGACAAGGGAACACCATTTGATGGGTCGAGCTGACATAACGTCAAGTGTGTACAGAGTTCTGTACATTGCTTCTGATAAAAATGTTGCACACTTCTGTAATAATAACCTTTCCATATTGTTTTACCCCTAGTGGATATAAAATGTAGGGCAATATAAATGGCCATCTTTTCTTTTTTGTCCCCATTCTATATCTGGAAAATCCAAAAAGTGTTCTGTCATATTCTGTAGCTCACCTAACTGTATAAAGTATCTGCATGCTTATGATGGGGTTAAAGTGCTTGGATGTTACGGCATTGATTCTGTGCTGGTGTGTGAATTTGAAGCTGAGAAGCAAATTTTTCTCACAAATATGTGTCAGTCACACAAGATGAGAGTCAGTGTGATCAGATAAGGTATGATGTATTATGGCAAGATGCCAGCTTCATTCTTAAAATGACCTTTAGTTATGCAGTATATAATGGCAAGATTAATAATCACTTGACTTCAGTATTTACATGATTGGGTAAGCTGTCAGTTACACCAGTCAAGAGCACAATGAAACAAATTGAAACTATAAACCAATTTACCAGGCACAGTCAGAGTTGCAGCACATATGAAGCGAAGTATGTTAGTTGCTGACGAGCTTGAACTTATTTTGTCTGTCTAAGAAGCAGCATTGATCAAAGAAAGGAAGGTTCAGTACTCAGGTAAACAGCAAGGAGAGTGTGCTTCAAAATATATCACAATGTCAGTGGACCTCGAAACATTTTAATAATGTTACCAGTAAGATGACCATTTGTCCTGGATTTTTGGGGACAGTTCTTGAAATAAGACTTATGTCCTGGACTAATTTTATTTCCATTTTTTAAATTTTTTCAAGTCTATTCCGTCTTCTGGATAATGTTACCTAGAATGGAGACTTTCTTGAATTTTGTTAGCAACTTTTCCAACAAAGAGTTGGTTGCTGTGCTGCACATTGAGCAGTAAACAGAAAAGATGAACGTAAGATATAAAAACGTGACTGTTACTGTATCATTTTAATTGGTAGTGCAGTGCTGTCCCCATCTCTGGATAGGACAAGGGAAAAAATTATCACTTTAATTATAAGTAACCTGAATTTACTGTAGTCAAGGGAATTTTTCAGAATGTTGTGGTTTATATTTGTCACAAATTGACATCTGTGATTGGGATCTGTGCTACACAAAAATATGACATGTTTGTTTTGTCATAGTCCTTTGGATTTTAAGGCTTAATTTTCATCTCTCTTTCATCTTCCATACTGTAAGTCAACTGAATCAGAGTGGGATAAGTGGTGTTAAAAATTAGTAGAAAGCAAGAATTAAATTTAAAGGGTGCTTATAAATAATTTGAGCAGGTGTTAATTGGTGATGATTTAGGCCTGAATTATTGTAATTCCAGGAAGGATAAACAGTGCATATAAAATATGCAGTCGTATTTGTGATTGCCAATAAAATTGGCAATCTTTGAAGTTAGATAAAGTATAGGTATATGTTTTCCTGTACTGTTTCCTTGTATACTGAAGTTCATATTTCAGAATCATTTTTGATCTTTCTGTGAAAGTGTTGCATTGTTTTCTTCTTTGAACTAGTATGTTAAATTTATTGTAAATGTTAAGGTTTCACCTGGATTCTTCAACTGGACATTATAATGTGACATAGTATAAGTTTGTGAGAAGGGAAGACAATCTTAACAGTTTGGATTAATGAAAAAGCCAGTGTGTCTAACAAAGTGAAACATTTAAAAATGAGTGAAGGAAATCACGTATAACATACAGATTACTCTAAGAAAGATCGATGAAAAGTATTAACTTGCTTTTGCTGAGCAAGGAGGATCATAAGGTAATGCAAACTTCATTTTAGGGAGCCCTGACTTAACTGAATCATAGCAGTGTGATGGTTTGGGAAATGCCACTCTTTCATGGTCTGACTCATCAATATGAGTATTGTATTCTTACAGGATTTGCTAAATTTGTTTTTGCTCTTAGCAGGCATGGAAAACATGTTGGCAAATAATGTACGGTCTGCAGTTCAGTCTTATATCCTCTCTTCAGTGTGTAGCAAGATGAAGTTTGAAATTTTAAGAGCATTTTCTATAATGCAGTACATCACTCAGCAACAAAATTCAGTATAGCATTTTGAGCTGTCAGTGCTGAAGGTTTTGTTCTGTGCCTAATGTGGATACATAATGTGCAGGTGATACCCATTGGCCATTATATATGGTTGCAAACTTTCACACCACTCATGGTTGATTTCATATATGAGAGGTCTCTGGTTTAAGTGGCAGCCCACAGACCATCTCTCTTCACAGGTTTGTCGTGGTTTTTCACATTTGCAGACAAATTCTGGAGTAGTACCTTAAAATGGGTGAAGGTAACTTGCTTTCACATCCTTTCCAGTTCATCAGCCACAGTCACACTCCTTTCTAATTCTGTATAACCTCTGCCATTGAAATAGCCATTAAGAACCCAAGAATGTATTTGTATTTACAAAGCCAACACCTGCACAACACAATATGTATAACATAAATACACTGCATTTACTCCAACATGTTTCAGCATTCATACACCTTCATGAGGGAATATAAACTGTTATATTTGAAACCTCATGGGAGATAAAATTACATTATAAGAATACAGTGTATTATAATTAATTTACAGCCATGTTTGTGGAATTTATGTAACATTAAACTAGTGTATGTGTAGTTACAATTCCACATGCTTTATATTCAGTCGCCTGACTGGCATACAAACACCTATTGCCTATGTCTTAAGCTGTATTGGATCCTGACTCTGTGTGATGTGTGATGTAATGTGGTGTTGTGTTGTGTTCAGGAGGTATCTGACTACTGGTTCTGTTTGCTTAATATGCATTCGTCTCGCTGTGGCGTACACCCATGTCTATTGCCTATATCTTGATTGATATTAGATCCTGTCCCTGTGTGATATGATGTGGTGTTCTGTTCAGGAGGTACTCATTACTGGTTCTGTTCAAGAATGTATGTCTTGTATATTTTGCCCGACCTGCTTCCTTCTTCTGGTGTTCTTGATAAGGCAGCAGATGCTGACGACTTGTAACATGAGATAAGAAAGTGACTTGGAACTATTGTTACTGGAACATGTCTATCATAGGAAGTGTCTCAGATGATGTGGGTTCATTACCAGTTATTCTGTGGGCAGATAACACACCTTTATAAGTGTTAATTGGTAGTTTTAGTGAGTTATGGGTTACAAGCACGCATCTTGAGTAAAATTCTGTTGTACTGTTGGCATATTGTATCTTATATTTTAAACTGTTAAGTCATTACTAAAATTAAGGGTATTTGGTCACATGTAAGTGCTAGTATTATGTACAGCAAAATTTCTTTAATCTGATGCCTGGTAATTAAGAAAGCCTGAATATCCGGCACTTGAGAAAAGTAAACCCAAGACCGGAAGTTTTATGTTTTATCAGGAAAAAGCTTTGTCAATGAAACGGACAGATCTCAGGGGCATGTTCAAAATGGCCTCCAAGAGTGTCTGTATCTCCTGACACCTTGTCTCCTACTCCATAAACTTCTTCAGGTATGAAGACCCCATAAAGCACAGAAGAGGCCCTGATGACCCTGAACCAGCAGCTGAAGTGATATCCAAATGGAATACTGATCCAGTTAGTTATACAGCCCAAGTATAGGAGCAGTAATAAAAAATTACCTGTACAAACTTGGGTCAGTATAGGTACTGTCTGATAATCCAGAATATTCGATAATTGGGCACCTGTCCTGCACAATGCGAGTTGGATTAGCGGAATTTTGCTGTACTTGGTATCAGTCTAGGTACAATGCACTGAGTAGGAAGGCTGTCTGTTTAGGATGTACTTCAGAATAATGTCATTTGT
The DNA here is from genome assembly GCA_013340265.1 of Coptotermes formosanus. NCBI lineage: Eukaryota > Metazoa > Arthropoda > Insecta > Blattodea > Rhinotermitidae > Coptotermes > Coptotermes formosanus. The sequence continues at coordinate 966,256 of BLKM01006607.1, forward strand.
CTTTCCTTATAACCCAGAAACTGTGTGTATGAAACTGCAGTTAAAAAAAATACTATGTGAATCAACGTATCACATAACAGAAGATATTGGACTGTGGAAGTAGCATGCCAGTGATTTCTTTATACAGTAGAAGTTTATCTGTCCCTTTGTTTAGCAGCCAGTTTGCTCTTAATGTTATATTTTTCCTTAGAGTGCATTGCAACATACTCCTCTCTTTCACTGGTCATTTCAACTTTCTGAGCAATAGTTAACACATTTATTTTTCTGGGAGACAGTAAGCACTATGCTGTGTGTTTAGTTATTTTCTGTGTTTTTTAATTTTTTTAGTCTTTTCTTAACACAGCCTATATTAAAATTGTGTTTTGTAAGTCACCATTCTGCCTTACGAGCAGAATCACTATATTAGCATACACTGTTCTCATTTGTGTTGGATAAGTGAGCTTCACTGTATCTGCAAGGTTGCAGTACCTAAATTTTAACAGATGAAATGGTTGTAATTTAGAGAGTCATTACTGTTTTAGACATTTGTATGGACTCTGAGGATGATAATATTCCACAGTCAAATGTGTTTATATAATTTCTTTCTTTTTTAGGGCCAGTCTCAGATTGCCATTCATGATGGAAACTTGGCTGAAAATATCTTGTCTCCTCTGTTTTTTTGGTTCTGTGAAGGAATTTCGCCCATCCGAACCATTTGTTACACATTATTTGGTTGGAGAATGGAAGAACTTCACATCAGAACAGGTTATTTCCTTTTGTTAAGATTTTGCATTTGGTATATAAACTGCTTCCTAACTTTGTTTCTGTATGAGAAAGAAACTTAGAGAGCAATGAGGGTGTACTGACACACCTTCATGGATCCAAATACAGTGAAACCCTGTTAAGACGTTTTTGAAAATTCCAAGAAAATCTGACTTCTTAAGCGGGAAATTTCTTAAAAGGGTAGGACCGAAAGTTCTATTTTTTTAAATTTTTTTGTGAACTCATTACATATGTGTGCTGAATTTGTACAATTTGCAGATGTCTTAACACATTCTCACTTGTATCTGACAATTTAAACATTTTATTTGTAACCTTTCATTCACAGTTTTATTTACACCTTTAACTAAACTCTCACTGACTTTGCACTCACAAGTTCACATTTCATTCCACATGTTTACTTTTCCTTGAAATATTTTTCAAGCATGGGTTGTCTTGCGCTTTTCTCAAAAACAGTAGCAGTATACATCTTCAGATTCCATAGGTTCGTCTTTAGGTAGACCATAAGGGGTGGTCAGTAGCTCCAGTCACTTTCACTAACTCTGCAGTGTACTGAATTTATTTTCTGGAATCGCAGGTGTAGCTTATCGGCACACAGTCAACACAAATGTTTCACAATCATGCTACATCACGATGCGTTTATATTACCGCCGATAAATTACGTTTAAACAAGTTGTCGCAATCGACCATTCACTTATCTCGCGTCAAACCGCTGTCCCCCCAACAATGTGGAACACCGTATCACTTCGACTAGCACGCGCCTAAACTTCTTCAAATGTTATTGGCTGCCTTCGTTTCTTCCAAGTCCCGAGCAGTTGAAGCGGCAAGTGAGCTGCCACATGCCAGCGTTGCCAAACGCAGGCTTATGCAGGTCACGGAACAGCTAGGATCAGTTACCGGCCGCCCGATACAATTTTTCGGTTATCGTAAGAGACCAAGTAGTGGGGACTGACTGCAGTCTCTGCATCGCGGAATAAATACGACACCGCCGCGTCGGCTGTGAGGTTGCGTCATTTTGCTATGTGAAACGTGGCGGAAATGGTTGGAGCGTAACGTATATGAACTGACCGCGCCATTTGAACGCCGCGTTTTGGAAACAGAACGAATGGAAATTCGGGGAAATTCTTTAAGATTTTGAAACAGAAAATGTACTAAGTGCGTAAAAAAATTGTTTCGTCCTGAAATTTGTTACTTTTTAGGCGGGAAATTTCCGTATGCGGGTATGTATTAAAAGGGCAGCGTGTAATGTTAATCAAATGGGAGAATTTTGGTGCCTTTTTATCCTGACTTCTTAGGCGGGAAATTTTCTTAACCAGGGATGTCTTAAACGAGTTTTACTGTAATAGATTCTCAGTGTGAAGCAGAAAGCTTCATTAAAGTTGCTATGGTGGACTTGCCATTGGGTCACCCAGCTACTACATTTCTTACCTCCTCACTAGGGTTTATGAAGAGTTACTCACTTGAACTTTGAGGATGAGGATAGTGCATAACATACATAAACGTTATGTAGTGGTAGGTCTTCAAACAGTGCGCAGCTTTCAGTAAGGTCTGATAAGAGTAAAATGATAGTAATATAAAATGTGCATTTGGTTTTAGTTTGTTTGATGGACACCTATTATTATAGAAGGCATCTGAGTGAAATGTTGTATAGTTAGAGATTATAAATAGGTATTCGTGCAGATCTCTCATGTGTTGACAAATGTGGGCAGTGCATCAGAGTGGATGTGCAATTGCTGCCAGGAATGTACTCTCATCAACTGTGAAAGTCAACTGAATAATTGGTTTTTGCAGGTTCATTATCTTATCTGACAGCTTCCCATTGCTCATGTGGGAAGTTGATTGAGTGGGCCAAATTAGTATGATAAACAGGCCAACAGGAAGTGGGAATTGATACTTGTCAGATCAAGTAGTGATGTTATGAATATCTCACCTGCAGAAGGTCGGAGGACAAGATCATATTGTTCTAATAGTAATTATTTAACTCAAGTTTCATGAATGAGTCATGAAAGCATTAGTCATACAAAGTCTAATGCACCTTTTAATTTCACGTGACAATACATGTGTTGATGCGTAACAACTTCAGTTGATACGCAGTTGCATTCTCTGCTACTATTACAATATTCGGTGTCTAATCACTTTCATACTGGAAATTAACTCTTTGTTCATCCCATTTTAAACACTATTGCTAGTCCAACAGTGGGAGTAAACTGTTGATGTTGTGGCACAATGACATTGCAACATACTGGCATTACAGTGCTGGTAATGTGGGTACAGTTATACCATAAGTTAATGCAGCACAGTCGCTTCTGCTGGATTGGATATATAACAGTACCAGGAATTGCCTGATTGCCTGCATGTGATTTTCTACTTGAAAGTAGTGCAAGCTGATCTGTTAAAATCTGGAAATTTATGAGGCGAGAATCCTTGAGTTAAACCATTTATCACCTACCTCTTCTAGTGCAGACAATGAGAAATTTGCTGTGGGGTCATGACATCCTGCATTACAGGACCATACTTTTTATTTTCATCTGTTGATTTGCTGAAGAATGATGTCAGAATTAGTTGAACATAACAGTTGGAATTTATTGTCTCTTCAAAAACTATGGGCATTATGATTTTGTGTGCACTTATTATAAACCAAGCTCCAACTTTAAGGTTATGTTAACGAACTCTGTGAACTGCATGGGGAATTTTGGAACATCAGTATGCCTTCCTTTGGCAGTTGGCATTCCTAATTAATGGAAACTGTGCGTCATCTGAGAAATACAAGTTCTTCTGTTGTCTTTTTGTGGACCACCAAACCCTTTAATTTGAAAATTTTCCACTATGCTATATATCATTCCCTTACGCAGCTCTGGTGATGCAGAATATTTTTTTCAAACCTTTTAACCACATTTCTTCCATGATATGTACTTGGAAAAAGTGCAGTGAAACCCTGATATAGCGCCACCCTCACGTGGTGCCCATGAAAGTGTGAAGAGAAATTCTGTATTACAGAATATACTGATATACCACCACCCTCAACATGTCATCACAAATTGCAGTGAACAAATGGTTGTGCTGTATCGGAGTTTGTATTACAAGTGAGCATTCATTGACCAGTATTGTGCTGCTAATAAAGGTGACTGAACACCCAAAGCTTTGCCCAGATTCCATTGGTGGTAAAACAGGAGTCATATCATCCAACATTATATGCATCACAAGACTGTATTTTACTGTGTTTTAAGATGTGATAGATCTACCTTCATATGTATTAAATGATGTATGACATGTAGTTCTTTGAAAAAATTACGCGTCCACACTTTTAGCAGTTCAAGGTCAAGGGTTAACTTCGGTAACCCCAACACTGATCTACATTGAAACGCAGCATGTGACATGTCATTGGAACTGGCATTCCATTAGATACCAAATGAACACATGAGCTCAGTTAGGACTAGATTTAGAGCAGCATGTGCAAGCTGCATTGTGCCAAAAAATACTTTTTTTTGTCTAATTTTATATTCCTGTACATGATAATCACAGGCTGCAGAGATCAGAAATTTAACCATTTTTACATATGTCCTCAGGGTGTAAAAATTCACCAAATTTTATTGGAATCTGGAGGGGTGGGGTTTTAAAATTGCACTTCTGTGTGTTGTTTTGACATGTAATGGCCTGTAAACTATACTGTCTTTATCAAGTCCCTGTAGTTCATAATGGTGTTATTTTTGTACTTCACATGCCTGTTATTTTTTATGGTATGGCCTATAACTGATATTTTCGTCATTCAAGTCCCTGTAAATCCTACTGATTTTACTTTTATTTTTATATATGTGTTAGTTTTGTTGTTTCATGCCCATTTTCTTATAGCATTGGGTGTATCTTAAGTAGGGCTTGTTTTACATCTGTTCCTGTGATCTTGCCTTGTATGTCAGCTGTGTGTGTTGCGATGCTGTCCCTTTCTTTCATACTACTAAAGTATGTCAGGCATGTGAATAGTTGTATTTGATGGAAGAAGTAATTCAGGCATCTTTATTAACCTCCATTCTCAGTCACTGTGGTCCGATATTTGCATGCCAAGGAGTGAGATTGAGCTTTACTCATGTTTTGTTTGTCAGGATGCTAACTAACTTGTTAAGGTGAGGGTCCAGTGGTGGTCTTTTTCTGGCAATAGTACTAAGAAATCAGGTTTTATAAAAGCAGTGAATTTATTAACAATTTTGTGTACACTAGTGAATTAAAATACTGAATTATTTCTGTACATTAAATGAAGTGAGTTTCTTACAGCAGTAACTGCATATTACCATCTTCTGGGATGTGACACCCCATATTTTGGTCAATAATGCCCATTTTGCTGTGCTCAGTATTGTTTAATCTTCTACTCTCAATGTGGGGGCATTATGTTTTTCTGAAATACTGATGAGCTGCTGCAAGTGTAGAAAGTCATATCTCAGAAGACAAGTATCTTCTTTCCATATATTGTGGCATTCCAGTCATGTCATTGTGTCACAAATTGTTAATTACAGTTAACAAATTGCTGTTGTCATTCCATCTCTAATAGTATTCTACTGTTACATATTTACATGCAAGAAGATAATTAGTTACTCAGAGTATAAAATGTGTGTGCATGGGTGCACGTGCGCGCATTAACAGAACATGAAATGAGGTTGATGTGGACCATGAGGAAGGGACAAAATGAAGTACATGAAGAAGAATAATGCCTATTATTCTTGTAAATTATTTACAGAAGGTGAAAGACATTGAACCTTTATTGAATTAGAACTTTCGCCATGATTAGATTGTTTCAAATGTGAAATGATTTCCTTATTTTAAGAGACGTAAAAGGAGTAAAATTAATATTGTATTTTTCTCATGCATACACTGCTTTTAGTTTTTATATATACAGCAGTTAGTGTTTCTAGATTTTGTTGCACATTTCACCACTGTGCTATGTAATGAATAAATTTTTCAGGTCTGCTGATGTTCGTTGTAAAGGCATTTTGCAATATGGGGTAAGTGAATTAAGTTACCATGGAATGGCAGTCTATTTTGAGATTTTTTGAAAACTTATCCATAAAGTTTCCTTTTTTCTTGTTGGCATAGGGTTGTGCAGTTAGCTACTAGGATCAGTAATTCAAATTTCATTGTTCAGTTTGAATGTAAACATTATTTATGTATTGTGAAACAAAATAAAGTCATTGCACTTAGCTTGGACTTGAACATTTTGCCAAAGGAAGTTCTGTGAATTATGAAACTACTAGAATGGTTTGGATCATCCACGGAGCATTCTCATTCTGTATGTTTCAAGTTAAAAGCTTTACAGTTTGAGGAGACAGATGCCCTGTGTACGAAGTCTGTCACATGTGAAACTGCTGTGTTCATCTCAATAATGCAGACATGAATTTACTTCCAGTGATACAAGTATGTGCTATGTAATGCCTTAATTGGCGCATGCTGTGCCTTCACATACCCATGTTTATTGAAATTTCGTGGAATTTATGTTTTCCTCTTCTACAAAGGTAGTTGCGTGAAGCCTATTCTGATATTCAGAAGTAAGATCAGTGTTTCGACTAACTCTTGGCATATCTCAATTTCTTTGGGATGGAACAATTTCCTTTGCCTATTTTGACCCTATAATGACATTTCGAATAATCTGGGGGTAATTTGTTCAACAGGAAAGATATATTTGCTGTACAATAGAAAGTTGTTAGAATTGTGGTTGGTGTAGAACCTAGAAATTCATGTAGAAGTCTGTTTCTTTTTAAGATTTTAGAGATTTTATGTCTTCCGTGTAAGTATATAGTCACATTAATGAATTTTGTTGTAAATAACCAGGAAAATTTTTAAACAAATTAGTACCATCCTCATACACCAGTTGTCAATGTTTGATGTTTCGTTAGCAGTATATATTATGCTGGCATCAGAATTTTCAGGGGTTTACTGTTAGTCATACATGTCTTACGAATGAAAAGGCATGATTGAAACTGTCATTAAGAAGGTACTTAATTACACACTCCTTTTATGCTCTTGATGAATTTCAGATGTTTAAAAGTTGCTCATAATATTTTATATGAAATCTTTATAATGCTCTGCATTGTACTAGTTCTGTATTTTTTGAACTTTTTATAACTTTTTTGATATCTTTATTGTTATTTTGACTAGCATCTGGATCCATGGAATGCTGTATGTATGTGTGTGTGTGTGTGTGTGTGTGTGTGTGTGTGTGTGTGTGTGTGTGTGGATGGATGGATGGATGGATGGATGTGTGGATATATGTATGAATGTATGTATGTATGTACAAAACACTGCAAACAGTTTTAGTCTCTCTAGATCATGCATGTTTTGTTGTTGATAAGTGTGTGTCCCTAGTGAAGAGTTAGTGCTGGTTTTGTATCACTGGTGTGGGCCACAGAACAATGGCTGCATTCCACCTTTAATCTGAGCATGTGTGGGAGGGATATGTATGTGTAATTGTATGCATAAGGTATATATTTTCATTTCTTCATGTAAGAACAAATTTACCACCTCAAGCTGACAATAATGTAAGAGGCCTGTTTCAAAACTGTCATCATATTAGCTTCTGGTCTGATCTGTACATGGTTATTATGTTGTATGCTACAATACTGTTTTTAATAAGAGCAGTAGTCTATTCTGAATGTTGGGCAGACCTTATAACTCATTTATTTTTCAACATCATGCATGTTGTTGTTAGATTAAGACATCAACATCGAATGCATTTTTAAGGTTTATCAGTTTTATAATAACAGTGATATATTTCAATTTCTCATCATTGTTGTATTTGTGATACAGTCAGTTCATGCAAGTGTAAAGATAATATATTTGAAGTGACTGAATGCTTCAAAGTCATCAACATGAAGGCTGTATGTGGTAGAAAATAAAGACACTGCAAGTAAAATGCACCTTTACTAAACATGCAAGAAAAGGTTGTGGTTTAGAGAGGTAGAATTGCTCCTAGTTGACTGAAGTGTGTATTAGGCCTCATATGACTGAACATAAGGGAAACATAAACATGGAGAAGCTGATAATAAGTGTGAGAAGGTATTCTTAAGGCTTGAAGGTAAGAAAGACAGTGATACTGCTTTGTTCACTCTAAGAGCATTATGAACTTCTTTGTTGTTAAAATATCATTGCAAGTGAAATGTTCCATGACAGTATTAGCATAATGTGGCGTGTGTTCATTTTATCATGTTTATGGGCACTCGATATTTTAATTGCATTGGTGGAAGTTATAACCTAACTCATGCACTTTCTTATGGTTTCATGTTTAGGTGAATCAAGATATCTTCCCAATTGGAACGTATGCGTATCTAGCAGAACTTGTTCTTGTGTTCCTAGTGACTGATTTCCTTCGTTACAAGCCTGTTATTATTCTGGATGGTATATTTGGAATTATGACATGGAGCTTGCTAATTGGCGGGAAGGATATTTTAACAATGCAGGTGGAGTAATAAAATTGTATTGAGTTCCCTCTATTTACATTGGTCTTCCTGTTGAGCTTGTAATCTTTTTGAATTTAGTTTTAACAACTATTCTTATTCCAGGACATATATTTATTATATTAAGTGATGTGAATTTCTGTATTAATATTGCATGCACTGTCACCAGTAACAAATCTTTTAATTGGTTAGGAAATATGAGTAGGGGTAGAAGAGTCATAATTATGGAGTAATGCAGGTGATATTGTTAATGATGAGTTTCCTTAACTGAGCATAAAGAGAAGTGGTACACAGTAAGAATTTACACACACACACACACACACACACACACACACACACACACACACACACACACACACACACACACACACACAGATTTCATTGATCGAACATTCATCCATGGATGGGTGAATATGAAACACATTAGGAAATATGGATTGCACAATGCAACTTAGTAAAAAAACAAATTCGATAATAATACCTACACAATAAATGTTGGAGATACAATGAAGTAAGTGCAGAGTCTATCAAAACAAATAGAAGATATGAATGTAGGAGTTTAAATAATAGTCAATATAAAAGAACTATAAGAGCTAATCATTCGATAAAAAAACTCTTCTATAGAATAAAAAATATGGGCAAGAAGATAATTTTTTAAAGCAGACTTGAAAACTAGCTTATCGTTTTTCAGTCTTGAAATTCTTGGTGGCAATCTGTTGACTGTCTTAATAGCAGAATAGGTAATGCCTGTCTGGATGGCAGAAAGTCTAACTGAAGGTATGTGTAATTGATTCTTGTATCTTGTATTAGTATCATATACAGAGGCATTAATTTGAAAGTAATACATGTTATCAACAATGAACAGCATTAAAAAATAAATATACAAGCTTGGAATAGGTAAAATCTCCAATTTTTTAAACCATTTTCTGCAGGAACTCCTTGAACCTATTCCCAACATAATTCTCAAAATCTTTTTTGAGTTAGGAATACCTTACACGTAGAACTTTCATTGTCCCAAAAAATTATTTCGTAGTTAACCAATGGGTGAAAATGCACAAAATAAACAGTCATCAAAGTTTGAATTTTAAGTATATGAGATAATCTTCTCATTATAAAACAAACTGAGCTCAACTTATATAATAGAAAATTTATATGTGGCTTCCATGAAAGTTCACTCTGCAGTTATTGACCTAAGAATTTTATGGCATTTGCTTTGACAGACAAATATTCAGCAAAGATTTCATGTAATGGGGAATATGAAAAATTTGCAGGAGTAAATTTTACTATTTTAATCTTTTCCATATTTAATACTAACTGATCGGTCTGAAACCATTTGAGGATGCTGTATAAAACATCATTGAAATTTCTGTTGAGTTCTTCTTAGCAATTATTGGAAATTAGAATACTTGTGTCATCAGCATGCATTATTATATTAGAACTATCATCAACTGAACCCGGTAAATCATTAATGTATATATTATAGAGGAGTGGACCCAACACTGATCCCTGAGGAACACCACATTTAACAGTTTTCCTAGTTGAAGAGTAATTGCATGTACTTAAAAATTTCAGTTCAAGTCTTTGTTTCCTGTTGTACAAGTATGACTTATGACAAACCAATGTAAGAGGATACATTTAACACCATAAAATTGTAGTTTTTTAAACAAAAGTTTATGATTTGCACAATCAAACACCTTTGTCAGGTCACAAAAAACACCTGCTATATATCTATTATTGTTCCACGCATTTAAGATAATTTCAGGAAGTTTCTGTGTATCATTAATTCTTGGCAATCCCCTTCTAAAACCATATGACCTAGTGATGCTGAAATTCTTACACAAAGAACACTATATACTGAAATGTCAGTGTTGATGCCTGTAGTAAAGATTTGAATGTTCAGAGAACTCTTTCTGAGTACAACATAGCATATGGCTGTTTATTGTTTGCATGAAACTTCACATTTCTGAATTGAATTGTTCCTGAAGCTGGAAATAAAATTGAAACTGTCTGATATCCTTGTGTTTGCTACCCGTGTGCTGTTCTTACTTTTTAACCTTTTTGTTTGCTGACCTTCTGTTATCCTTTTGTTTGCTGTGCCATTGAACTGCCTGGAAGGATAGTACAGGTAGTTCTATTATGTCAGGATTATGTTCCTGAAGAACAATGCACAAATCAAAATTGCGCAAATGGAACACAAAATTCCCATTTAAAACAGTGTTTTTCTTGGGGTTTAGGGGACTGACAGCCTCATCCTATGTAGTGTGACCATATCACTAGTGTACATATGGACCTGTGAAGTATATATATGGTATATATACATTTCTATACAGTACACATACATTTCTATACAATATATTTATTGATAATGCAATAAAAATATAAGAGACTCACAGCCATAATTTTTGGTACGGTTTATTCGGATAGGACTGTGATAGTCTTGCTACACAAACAAACACTTTAATTCCTGACTTAGCACTGTCTTTAATTCTCTCAGCGTTATCATGAATAGTATGTATGCTACTATAAGTGAGCCTAACTTTACAGCATATATCAACAATTCGTTCACCTTTTTCAAGTCTGCTTGTTACATGTAATTTCTCTTCAGTACTGATTTTTGCCGATTTTTCACTTGGATTTCACTTTGTGATGGAGATTTAAGTTTCTCACCCATATTGGTAAGAAAAGCCAAAGCTGTTGAAGAGGTAACTAAATGATCTGCGTGGTTATATCACCAACATAATAAATCCATACATGTGACATCACTTCCTGCTAGCCTGCTACAGAAGATAAGCATGACCACAGATCGTATATGCCAAATCGTGTTAAACTGAAAATTAGCTACCTGTATACCCTTTACTCTTGTTACAGTAATTTGAACAAGAGGCTTGCAGTAACCATTTTGTCAAAGGAGGAATTCACACAGTTCTCTTACAGGCCTCATCATAAGTACAGAGCCTGTGGTTATTGAGCTCACCATTTTATAGCACTTACGTTTTTATATCAGACTTTACTGCAGCAACTTCTGCTGTTATTATCTTAATTACAGTCTGTGTACATGACATTTTATGCTTTAGTTGGGTCACAATATGATGATGCAAATTTATGGCACAGGATGACCAAGCACCCAAATGGAAGTTGGTCTGCCACTAGGAAAGTACCTGTACAGAATGTGTTTGACTTTATGTCTGTTTATAAGGCAAACCTTCCCCATTTTTCAGATGATGAATTGGAAAAAATATTCTTGTATCATGTTTATGTAAATACAGAATGTGGATGTTTACCTAACTAATTCCATTCAGCAAAACTTTGGATCTTTTTACTGATCTCATGGCCATAAAAAGGTCTGCTATTCTGTTATTTTACTGTCTTGTGATGACACAAACCTGATAACAGTGTTGTCTGTGGGAAGGTTTTAGGGGGAACAGGGCACATCATGTCTGCCTCATTCTTCTGTCACTTCTTTCGGGTTTGGACCTCTCTGTCAGATTTAGCTGTTGGTAAAACTTGTGAATGATAAATTTGGATTAAAATTTCACTAACGAATGAGAACAAAAGTTACAGAACTTAACATCATGAGAACACAAGGTATGAAGTAGGGGGAAAAAGTATGTTGTATGCCACCCAAGTAGGCTCTATTAAAGCTGTCAGGACTTATAATTTTAAAGTCTTTTTGGAACTTCCTTTCAGTGCTACTTATATTTTGTTTATCTTAGTGACCTGAAACACCAGCATGGAGTGACATATCTAAGTTTCATGTCTTTGATAGATTCCAAAGACATATTTAAGCACACCCTTCCCAGCAGTGTTTTAAATGAAAGGGACAAAACTTCTAAATGCATGTAGTCCAAACATTCTGAGAGGTCATAAGCAGGCATTTTATTTCTAAGAAGCTAGAAAGATGAGCTTGTTTTTGAGGTGCATGAACTGCTAAAAGCTTTAGGTGCCTTCAGTTTCAGGAATGATTTATGGTTTAGAGAAAATATGGTACCACTGAAATGAGGCTAAAAATGATCATCGATATAGGGATAGAAGAGGAAAGGAAATTGTAGACCTCCTAACTAGCAGCTAAGTTTCCTTCCGCCTTAGAAGTTTGGTTAAAATGTAATTAATTTGCAAGTGATTTTTACACATGACTCTCAGAAGCTAAATTTAATTCTATGATTATGGAAATCTTGTACATTTCATGTTACCAGAGGTTTCTCGGTAACCTCAGGTTTATTATGCTATGCCATGATTCGTGAAAATGTAGCTTTCTTCCCCACCCCCCACCCCCCTCGTATATCCTTCATGGATATCCTGCCTTGAACTTCGAGTACTAATCTGTTCATAGCTTAGCACAATAAAATGGTGGTGGTTTTGGTAAATGGCCACTCACACAAGTATATAAACCTTCTTGAAGAGTGACTGTTGAATGTGAAGTGGACCATTGTGTGATACTAAATGCATTATTTCCACGCCTATTGTCTAATTTGAATTATTCATGTTTCTTACAGATCATGGAGGTCTTTTATGGATTCTTCATGGCAGCAGAGGTTGCTTATTACACATACATATATGCTCAAGTGGACAAGGATCACTACCAGAAAGTGACCAGTCATGCAAGAGCTGCATACCTATTTGGTCGTGCCCTGTCTGGTGTTGTTTCCCAAATCCTAGTATCAACTGGCACATTGGACTATTATGAGCTTAATTTCATTTCTGTTGCAGGTAGTCCCACCATATACATTTAGTGTTTTAAAGACTTGCTTCTACGTATGTGAACACATGTAGGAAAACACCCCAAGAAATTTATTTTATGTATTAGGCATCAAGGAAATTTAGTGCTTTTTTAAGACTTTCTTGCATAATTTCTGTTTTATTTTCCACAAAATGCCATTTTTTTCTTAATTTTATCTGTTTCTAAAATTATATACAGTCACATTGTATATAATTTTAGTGACTACATGCTCGGTATGGACAACATAAAATTTATGTTTCTGTTCATGTAATACATTTTGCACAAAACTGTGTGCCAAAATTTAAATGAACCATCCTGGTAGGTAAAGGTTAATACAATAGATGTGTCTCAGTTCATGTGGTTAAATTCTGTCTCTCCAGACTTATTTCCATGTTCCTCAATGGTCTGCTCAATGTATACATTAAACAGCATTTTCCCTCACATAATCTTTGACAGAAACATGTGCAGAAGAGTAGATAGTGTGGAGCATGTGGGAGGTGTGAGAACTGCATGCAAAGACAAGATTTGAAAGGAAATGAAAATAACCACTGGAAGACCTAGGCACAGATGGGTAGATAGTGTTAAAGTGAATCTTAAGGAAGTGGTGTCAAAGGATGTGGACTGAATTTACCTAAGTATGGGGTCAACTGGTGGTCTGTTGTAGGTGTGGTAATGAAGTAAGAATTCAAGATTTCTTCATATAGCTGCAGTATTTTATGTATTCTTCTTTAATAATCAAACTGTGAGAAAGAAATTCTGTACTGACAGTGTCTTACATTTTCAGCCCTGGTGTTGGCAACGCTGTGGGCATTCTTCCTTCCATCAGTGCAACATAGCATCTACTTTTTTCGAGAGAAGAGCCAACATGACATTACTGGTTCTGAGAATCATGCAGCCTTGACAGAGGAGTCAGGTATGGGAGGAAATTAAATATGAAAGCAGGAATTCACAAACCCAGGATGATGACTGAAACTCACTCACCTTAGAAAATGAGATTTGAGGTTCTCACAGCAGAGGTTATGAAGATAGCTGTTTCCTGGGTTTAACACTGTGCAGTCTGGTTGATATGCTCCATATACGTATATACATATCAAACTACATGGCATCACATTTCAGAAGACATTTACCACGTCAGAAAATAATATTAATAGGAAAAGATGGAAGAACCAGAAATTGATGTGCCATGACCACAAACATTTTAACACATCTTGCTCTAATAACAAATTAATGTTTCTTTAATTTTATCAATAGAGATGCATGATTAAGGTATATGTTGACACTGATGCCATTGTTTTGCAAAATTTATATTGTCCACGTCTGAACTTTGATCTTGACCTTTATAACTTGGGAGTAGGAGATTTTAAATTTGCAGGGAATGAAGGGCTGGCAGCCATATTTTAAGTTAAGGATAACACTATTCATATTGAAAAGATGCAATATCTTGCCAGCTAGACCACAAGCATGTACTGTTACAGTAATGTGATACATGTACATGGCCAGTAACCTTTAGCATACGGTCTTTTAAATCCCAGGTTTATGCTGTGGCCAAAGCACTGTTCAATTTAAGTGCCCACTGCAGGGCTTGTTTTTCCCCCATTTGGACAAAAGGGAACAACATCACATTTGTCTGTTAAAGGTTAAAGGTTAGTAATGCATTTGTCATTTCAGGAGATGATTTTTTCTTAATTACATATTTTGTTACAAAAAAGTGTAAAGTGTTTAATTTGTTAAACAAGAAATGAAACTGGGCTGAAATCATTTAGAGTAACCTGTGGTATTATCTTGCCAAAGTTAAGGTATGGGACCAAGGAAATAACTCAGCAATATGGCAACTGGCCTGTACTTACATTTGACCTTGATGACCAGGAAAGTTCCACCTGGACAAAGGAAAGGCTTAAGAAAGTAGGAAGCGCAATGGTGTGATGCATCATAAAGCAAAACCAATTTACAGAAAGAAGTTCCTCAGAGGAAATAATTGAAAACTGAGAGGCAAGTGGAAACAAATTATGTATCCAGCCACCTCTCTTTGGCCATTGAACAATGTTTTTATTGAAACTTTCTTGCAGATGAAGGCTTTCACACTGATTTCTTCAGTCAGCCACACACACACCATTAAGAACCCCAGCTCTACACTAACACATTCATGGGGTCTACTGGGCAAGTTATGTACATGATATCCTCTGTTATATGTTGATGTTCGTCATTTCTGTTGCAGTTGTACCATTGACTGGAGCAGTAGAGACTGCCACCATTTACAAAATTGAAACTGAGCTGCCCAATGGAAAAACTTCCGAAGTAAATGGCTATGACCCAGGGAGCAAGTTACAGGATGGTAACGTAATTGATAATCGCTGGAAAAGTGCATATTACTATCTATGGAAAGATTTTACTACTGCATACACAAATCTGTATGTTCTGAAATGGTCTTTTTGGTGGGCACTTGCAACTACTGGTTTCTTGCAGGTAATGTAGCTTTAATTACAAAAAGTATACAATACCAGTACAGGGAGAGAACACAAGTTTTAATTTTTTATGTACCTAAGACAGTATTATTATTGCATATTAGTAAGAAGGTTTTTGAGAAAATGTGTGGTATGCACTTGAACATGTTTTTTGTGTTCTTCTGTCTCACACATATCGAAACTTGTTGGTGTGATAAGGAGTTTGAGTTTTAAATTCTATGGTAACGGTAGCTGCTTGCATATCTGTGCTGTATTTTGAAGATACTAAGGGTTCACCTAGCAAACAAAGAGGAAGCTGATTGTATAAGAATGGGAAGGTTTGTTTGGATATGTTACATTGCATGAGAGGCTGGAGGGTGGTGACACACCTCATTGTTCAAAGGAGTTCTGTTCACAGCGCCTGTGCTTTTCATTGGCCATAAAGGTTTTACACATCAGCTGTTTTCGCATATTTGGTGAAGGAATAAGCCACCAAGAGCCTAAATCCACTGATGTAATTTATTTTTTAAATTAATGTTGACAGTCCTTAAATTGAAACTCCTGTAACATGGTAGAAGGACTGGTTTGTTAATTAATTAGTAAAGGGAATTTAAATTTTAGCACATGGCTTATGAAAAAGTGAGTATTATTTGAACACAAAAAGATAAAATTATGAAATAAATGGCATTTTGTGGAAAATAAATCAGAGGTTATGCAGCATGTCTTAAAAATGCAGTAAATTTCATTGTTGCCAAAATATCTAAAATTAATTTGTAGGGGTATTTGCCAACTTGCATTTGCAGAATGCAGGTCTTTAAAAGGTTAAGGCGATTCATCTCCTTGTGTTATAAATATTAAAACAATAAAACCAACTATTATATCTCTCGAACATAATTTATATTTATATATGTATATTTATTCTTATATACCACTAAGATATAAATTGTGTTCAGTGGCTTAATAATTGGCTTTTTGTAGTAAGAAGTAGTGATTAGTTACTGTTAGTTTACAGAGAGAGGTTTGATGTCGCTGTTGGTATAATGCAGACAAATGTTTGCAGATTTTCATAGCCAGTGTAACTCAGATGACGGTCTTGTGGGTTTTTGCACTGTGTAGTGCAATGTGCTTTTCACTACATTTTGGAGGAATATTTTACCTCCACGTTTAGGGTGACTGACTTCAGTTTGGGTGGATGCTGAAGTGTTTGGTAGGGGAAAATGTGTTTGCTATATAGAAAGGTTCCAAGGATTTTGGTCAATCTGAGCTTTGAAAAGGGTAATGGGCGTAGGATTGCACCAATCTGATGGGGGCAGAGAGTTCCAGATGAGCTAAAACATCCTTTTCAGGGCCCAAAATGGTGGAAGTTGTAAAAATTGCAAATATGTATAAAGTTTCTCTCTGGAAGTTGGAAGGTGGAGATTTATACATGTTACTTACGTGTTAACATGAAGGTAATGTTGCCTCAGGAGGGCGAAATAACTGTGTTCTTTGAGAGTGCCTGTTGCCTTCTTTCTTGCATGGACTGGATGAGAGGCTTCTGTGGTCTGCTCAGGAAGAATCTGTTCTTCGAGTTTATGTTGTTGGGGTGCGTCTCTGTCTTTGTCACTTCCCTGCCAAGCTGGTCTGCTTGACCATCCACCTGAACCAAATTTAGTCACCTGAAGATGGAGGCAGCATGTATTGCTGAATTTCTTTAAGAGACACATTACACTACATGGTGTAAAACCCCAGAGTACCACCATTAATGTAGGCTTGTAAGATTATAAGCAATTCTGCTAGATACTAATGATAAGCAATTAAAATTTGAGACAGTCAAAAGAAACAGTATTTTGCATCTATGGCACATTTCACATGTTAAATTTTGCTGTAAATTCTATGTTCTTATTATGTGGGAGTGTAATTATATGAAATTTGTTGTTAAGAAGTTGGAGCACACACATTAAAAATTACAAGTAACAGGAATAACATTTTTGTGCAGTGGCTGGGAATACTAGTTAACTGGCACAAGGTGAACCAGTAACTACATGAAAGAACCATTTTATGTCAAATGGTAATTGTGATTTCATTTGTTATGTGCTGTTTGACACCATGTTTTGAGTGACTGACAAAATAATTGGCGATAAAGTGTCGTAACAGAGAACCTGTGACATTCACACAGTGGTACAGCAAATTTATGGAGGTGAAGAACATTCTTAGAACTTTTTTTTGATGGGGTTTAAATGGGAGACTACTAAGATCTGCATTGTTCTGGGATATGTGGCATCATGTGGTAATTGTTTCCTGACTCTTGACCCTTGAAAATGGGACCAATACGTTGTTCCAAAACATTGGTAAACAATCGCCACACAATGCCATGTAATGTCCCACAAGAGCGCAGAACTTATCAACATTGCGGCGGAAACCGGAAATCAAAGTTGGGAGGCTACTCTTTTGTGAAATCTGATGCCATATATTCTGGTAGAAATTTACCAAGTTTTTGGAATCTTTTCACAGCATCGGTCTGATTATTTAGCAGAGTTCAAAACATTTGGGATTGAAGATTATGAAGTATATATGGTACAACATCTTTTCAAACATAAACTGAGAACAGAAGTTGGTGATGTGTGGCAGAGTGGTTGCCTATAATATCCTTTTATTGAATGTGCACATTAAAAAAATAAACCTGCTTTACAGCATAGCATTCTAAAGTACATTTGATGCTTATGTATGTCATTTGTGTGTGCAGTGTCTTAACTACATCCAGTTAGTGTGGCAGGAAATAATTTATGACAATAAGCAAGACAGTAATACTGAACTATACAATGGTGTGGTGGAATCATTGTATACCTTGATTGGTAGGTATGTGTCATAAGATAATTTTAATGTTTAGTGACAGTGTGAATGACTTGTTCTTTGTTCTCAAAGTGCATAAGCTCAGGTTTACCATCATTAGATACTGGCATGGAAAGTGTTTGTATGAAGTACATTCCTTGCTTATCCTGAAAGTTGCGTGAAAGCTCTTTGATGCAGATTAGAGCATTTTCAATATTGCTGCTTGCAGTATGTAAGACTTGGAAATTATTTATATCTTTAGTATCTATATTGAAGTTGTCAGTTACAAAGTACTGTGAAGAATTTTTTTTAAGTGCAGTACTTCTTTGAACATCACTAGGTATTGTCACTTAACAACACAATAAATTATCCACACTCACTGCAAATAAGGCTGTAGTTAAGTACAGGGGATCTGTTGTTATATTTAGTGAATTGGATCAGCAAAATGCCACTTCAACTGAACTCTCTTCAAGCAGGGAGGTTCCACCAATCAGAAGTAGTGTGAATATGGGGTGACGAGGATTCAGTGTATCCCATACCATTTAATTTCTCAGGCCTGCTGCTCATCATGCCAGTTTTATTCCACTGCAGAGCTAAATATTCTGAAGTGACTGGAAACATTGTTTTATGTTTCCTCCAGTTTCCAGCCGTGAATGTGTGCATCACATCTTTCTTCATGTCAATGTCTTGTGTGTCAGTGATAAATGGCTGCCTGATAAATTTTGATTACAGGGAGCTGTAAAATTAAAACTGACAGACAGTGGAATATTCACTGAAAATCTGCTGTTTACAGATGATTTTTCAACAGTTACCATGAATTTATCAGTAACCACTGATATGCCAGCAGCACTGAACACTTGTAAATGGCCTACATAAATAATGACCTGTCATATGGTAGAACAAAGAACACACTTACTTCACACACTATTTTTTTATTTATTTATTTATCCATGTAAAAACAGTAAAGTTTGTAATTTGGTCCTGCTTAATTTTTATTTTATAATTTCCCTCTAGTCCCCCTTCCCACCTCATTGAAGCTGGTGCACCCACCAGTATCTATGGAAGTCATATTGCTTACCAAATTCTGAGCTAACCCAACTAACAGTCCATGTACTGGAGCATACGTCAGCTTACACGGTGCCCAGATTGTAAATAAACGTAGAAGGTTAAGTTACATCATCCTCTCATGAATGATGTCTGGCAGGGAGTAAGCTGTAAAAACAGATGGACATTATCATTGATTCATGATTAACCCTTTAAAGACGAAGCGTATCTGTTTTATATAAGGACTCAGTGCGTACCACGCTGTAAACACTCTCCACTTCAGTTATAAAAACCAATCTCTTATTGTTTTATAAGGCAAAAGTTGCTGTTTGTTCTGAGGTCCGTACAAAATACATAAATGCAATGTGAGCACGACGTAGAATTTTTTAATGTTAAACCGGGTCATACGTAAAGTTACCACTGGGCTTTAAAAGGTTAAACAACTTCAGTCTGAAAACCAACTATCTAATTTTCTTTTATTTATTCAGCTTTGGGCTGTTTTCGTAAGTAAGCATTCCCTCATTTCGTACCTTATCTGATTTATGCACACAGTTCTTGATAAGTTTTCACCATTTATAATGTATGAACTCCAACATGTGTATAATGGTACTACATTTTGCACAGAATGCATGCTAATGTTTTACTTTATGTTGTGTGTTTTTGATTGTACAGGAGCAACTACATGCCTGGGGCTTGGTTGGTTACGCTTCAACTGGCAAGTGTTGGGTGAGGCTACCTTAGCATTGTGCTCAGTCATAGAAGGAACATTGCTCATAATGTCAGCTGTGACGAAGTCTATGTTAGTGGCATACATTCTGTATGTCTTGTTTGGAGTCATCTACCATACTATGATTACTGTTGCCAAGTAAGCCTAAAATATTGTGTAAAATTTAAATCACAACTTATGATAATTTCTTTGGATTGAAGAAAAGCTGAAATGAGTAATTAAATTTGGTTATTACTTGAAAATGGAACTGCTGTAATAACATAGTGACTAAGATATGGGCTGGACAACCAGCAAGGCATGGTTCAATTCCTGGGAGGGGCAAGATACTTTTCTCTTTCTCAGAATGTTCTCTCCAGCTGTGGCAACCACCTAACCTCCTATTCAGTGAGTACTAGAATTTTCCCCAGGGTGTGAAGCTGACCAGTCATCTATGTGTAGTACTGGGATTAAGAATGAATGGAGTTATACTGCTGCTCCCCAACATGCCTTCATGGTATGTGTAGGGAAAAGTTTAGTTTTATCTCATTGCATTCATGTGCAGTACGGAAGCAGAAGCAGCACTTCAACTGCATAGATTTCTTCATATTAAGTCAGTTTTAATAATGTGGGGTCTGTTTCCGCAAAAGAGACATTAAGACTTGTCATAAAAGATTACAGGATCATAACATTGTGTAGGACTACTGGTTGTTAGTGCAGGCATGCACAAATCCCAGGTGACAGGTCACCATGGTGAACCAAAAACTTATGGATTCTGTCATCTAACATTGGCTGATCTGAAGATGAGATGTTCCACAAGGGGTAAGAATAGTAAATGGTTCTATGGAGCGTGGGAGTTCCTAAATCAGTAGTGTACTGTAGAATTGTTGACTTGTGAAATAAAATGCGTCTGTATCAGCTGTTCATGCTTTAAGTAGCACAGTGATGAGATAGTCTGTTATATTGTTTGCAGTCTGTCTTACGTTTGTTTTTAAACTTTATCAACAGTGCTGAGGTTGCAAAGAATATAGGTGAGGACAGCTATGGCCTAGTCTTTGGTGTGAACACTTTCATAGCTCTGGCACTCCAGTCTGTCTTGACGCTGGTTGTTGTCAGTGATGTGGGATTGGCGTTGAAGATACGAACACAGGTGAGTAATAAAGCTTTTAGGTTTAGTTTCCCAAAGGAATGAATACTTGCATATCAGCCTTATTGGTTACCATTAATGTTTTACTTGCACATAGCTTTGGCCCGGAAAGAGTAATTCACATGAAGTGTTACACAAAAATTATACCACAGTTTTACGCTAGCATTACATATTCTTCTGCAACCTGCTTTAGTGTAACCTTTCTCTTTTGAGTGTGAGTGGTTGTCTTCATGTGTACTGAAGGTTGAAGTTTCCCTGCATTCTATTCTTTCCTGCAGTGTTATGTCCTAGCATTTATGCAGAGGGATGATTGTGTTGTTACTGTAGTTCTGCATGTGTAGGTCACCCAGTAGTTCAGATAAGTGAAATTTAAGATGCTGTGACAGACTGGCCATGTAGCTGGAATGGTGAGCCAGAATTCCATGCTGTATTTTAATGGATAAATGTCTTTAAAATGTGTACTTGGAAGTATGAGAAGGAGGTGGAAGATAATATGAAGATCAATCTTAAGAAAGTAGTTTTTAGATGGAGATCAATGGAACTGGCTCAGTATCATGGCCATCAGATGTTTAACATCCAGGTTCTGATTTCTTTTGCTCTGTGTTTGAATCATTGTAGCATTTGTAACATTCATTGGTGGTGGATCAGTCTCATTTTACACTAATGATGCATTCTGAATTGTAGTTTCTGGTGTATGGCGGTTATTTTGTGGTACTTGGTGTCATGTTTGGTTGCATGGCTGTCTACTCACTTTCCAAGAAGGAAGTTCGCAAGCAGAAACTGTGGCTGCGCAAGGAATTGGTAGCATCTGAATCCCAAGCATAAGACATCTAAAATGTCTGCAGTGTAGCTAAGCAGAAGCCTCTTGGTGGTAACTATACAACGTTAATGGAATAGAAATGTTAACAGTTGATATTGTTAGAAGCTGTTGTTTGTAAGGTTTTAAATGTTGACAGTTTTGTTGTTGATTTATGCCACTGTTGATGTAGAGATTAGAGAGGTATGAACTGTGATAAATTTGATAGCATGTCAGACATGGTTACTAGAGCCTACACAATAGATATTGTACAAGGTTTTAGGCCTTTGCAAAGGCCTTACACTTCTGGGTTGTTGTGTGGCATCAACTACTTAAAACTCACAGACATTTCAGGATGTCTTGTCAGTCCCATCATCTGGGTTCAAGAAGATTGGCTGGTACAAATGATTTGGATGACTCTGTTGGTCTAGGTATGGGTGAAGTGTAGTTGTTCGAAGATGTGGGGGGCACATGAATCTTAAGCAGTTGACACCATGCAAGAACCCAAAGGCACATGATTCCAAGATGTGTACCAGTTTTTACTGCAGGAATAATGCAGTTGTGATTTGGTTTGAACCCTTATCTTCAGGTGAAGTGAGAACAGCAGAGGATGTGTGTGCTTCAGGATGCAATTGGAACAGATACACGAAACTGGTAATGTGATAATTGTATACTAGTTACAAATACTGCAGTCCATCAATTCGTAAAGTACCAAATGTTGTGGTAAGGTAAAACCTGTGAGGTTTGCCTCTCTTGTAAGTCAGCTACTTGTCACGGTTGGCCACACTTTTGTGGAACGGGCAAATTCATATTATGTTATACGTGTTCTTTACTCCGTAACTTCACCATCTGTTCATCTTGAATCTTGGCCACAGCTTCACATTTAGTGCTATGCCTGATGTGTAAATTCAACTCCCTTCTGTTGGTTGACCTAAAGAGTTGTATGGTTTTTGTATTATACTGTACATGGTTCAAAATCCTAATTCAGTACCAGAACTACCTGTTGCCCACTCAACCTCCATCCTTTCTCCACAAGTAAGGACAATACACTGTAATATTCTAGTGGCAGCTGATTACTGTACTTAAATTTCCTGTTCATTGACAGGGTTGTGTACCTGCTGTCCAACTTGACCACCTGCCTTTTCACTGTGATCTGTACATTTGCAGAAGTGATAATGCACAGTTCAATTTTTGTAGTATCAACTGGTTTCCATAGGTTGGCCACCTGTGTAAGTTGGGTGGCTTGGAATGGAATCAAAAGTGACCAACATAGGCGGATTTCACTGTATTTGGTTATGGTATGCTACGGAACTTAATATGGTCACATGATGATGCAGGAAGTGACAAAATTGTAAATGTGCCTACACAAATGTAATACGTATGTATGAATGTCACTCCATCATTCAGAAAAGGAGTTGTTGAGAGTAAACTTAAATTTATGTGCTTGAGATAACAAATGGCTCAAATGAGGGTGCTTCATTCAACACAACACTGTATTAAAGTACAATAAAATTGTATTGGATGTATGGTTTGACTTGCCTTTAAACCATAATCAGGCCAAATATGCAATGTGTGTATGTATATATATAGGTATACACACACACACGCACGCACACACACACATACATACACACACTGCATATTTGGCCTGATTATGGTTTAATACCTATATACATATATATCTATATATATATATATATATATGTATAGGTACTCAAGTACAGTAATGCCTTTGCACTAAATTAGGAAAGTTGGAGTTCTCATTCTTTCTTTGAATTTCAACTATAAAACTAAGTGTAACTGTTTATTTAATGTTGAGTTAAAATGTTTTTAAGGTTCTGAAAAATCTCAAATATGTGACTTCATCTGTTTATGAGGTGATGATTTTTTATTAAAATTTTGTGTTTATTATTCTGTGTTTGAATAAGCCAGTATAAAGGTGCAGATCTTTGGATAAAATGTCAATAAAGTTAGTATTAAGTTGTGTCATAGAGGGATATGTTTATGTTCTGCCAAGATGTTTCCTTAAATGTTTCTGGCATCTTTGAATTTTGTTTTTGTTACTTTTAAACTCATTAGTAGTACATTTTAGTAAATGTTATTGGCCTAGATATATTGTGTAGTCTTAAGGTGATTCATCCCCGTTGTGTTTTATTCAAATGTTATAATAAAAAACACAGTCTTACACGATACATACGTGCAATGTCAGGTACAAATGCCTACTGCCTACTGTGCAGTACGCAGTTGTATGTGACATCACACACATACAAAACATCAATCTGTGAATGTTTAGGAAACATTGACGTTTCAGAGGCACATAACACAAAGTGAAAACACCTGCATTGCATAAACACAACTCAGATGTCAAAATTATCAGTATGAAGAATACAAATACCAAGTGACAAAACTTGTAAGGAGTACCCACACATTAAAACTGGAATTATCGTTAAACTGGAGTAATGTATTCCTGTAAAATCAGAAATTCACACTGCCTTGGAAGAACAAGATAGACGTGTACTTCAGCACATCAGATGTAATGCCTACTATTTGTATTCATATTTATTTTTATTTATATTTAAAACTATAGCACTATAAACCTTTCTATACTCCATAACTTTATCCATATTTTATGTATTATTTCAGTAAAGTCTTAGGATGAATATTTTAAAGGAATGAGGTCTCACTCCTATATGCAAGGTTTAGTTTCATTGAACGGCTCCTGATAAAAAAGAAGCTATGATGATGGCTTGTTAACAAAGCCAAAACTAGTAACATGAAAGCTTGTATATGTGTTGTGTAACACTATGTTTTTTGATATAACATATTGTGTATTATTTAACCGTGGAATTGTTAACTTACAATATGTCATTGGTAGAGAAGTTTTTCTTGTGTGCAGTGTTTAGTGTATGTTAAGAGTTTGTTATTGAGTACAAAAATTATATTTTGCATGATTTCCTTACAGGTAAATGCTGAATTAAAGTTGTTGTTTGTCCAGGTTGGTGGTTCTCTATAGACTGGCAGTACTAGGTGTGTTACTGGTTCAGGGAGCAGGTGTCATTATATGTGGAACTGAAAATAGACTGGGATAAATGGTGTGCTTGTCATGTAACTGTATTGCTCTCTATTCTCTGTGCATGTGCGTGCATATTTGAAATGTCTGGACAAACATCCTAGAGTACCTCAAAACAAAAGGGTTCATGTAAAAGTATGTCTGGAAATGAATGGTTTTTGAATTTCATTGAAAGATTACACTCAATAATAAATACCTTAACTGTATAATATTTTACTAAGTACTGACATAGTACATCTACAATACATGTTCCCAATTTAGTGACTGTTGACATTTTATTTATCATCTCACATTTCACAGCAGGTGCTCCAAATATTTTTCTATGGTGTTCATATGGGTGCCTTTCTTCTTAATGGATAACACTTTCATAATTTTGTCTGTTTTTCCAAAGAATTTCTGCCATGTGTGAGGTTTGAGAAAAATCAGAATTGCTGGTCTTGCTATGGAATGCTGGAACATGTCCGTTGTTCCTAATTTGGGATGTTTGGTGTTTTATCCTGTGTATTTCATGGGGCTGTCATGGCGAATTCCACTCTTCTTGTAAACGCATAGACCCCCTGTTGAAGTTCATCTGGGGGACAGGCTTTTTATACTTAATTCAACAAAAAATTTAAATGGGGGTTGTGTCAAATCAAAATCAGTACTGTGGTTACAAAAACATTATGTCCACTCTGAATTTAAATCTAATGTTGTTTTTGTTTAATCCATTTTGTATTTTTATATTTAATTTATGGAACACAACAACACTCAAAAAGTAAACTAAAGTTCAGGTTTCACTGTGAGTACATTCTTTTGGCAGCTGATGTATGATGACCCATCACAGGGTATTTCACATGCATGATACATGAGCAGTCATTAACAGTGTTGACTGAGAAATATGCTTATATGTAAGTGGCTTCTGCCATGGGCTGCCTGACCCATCACACCACCCACACTGCTGCAATAGTTCACAATTGATTCTGTTGTTCCATTTCCGTTGCATATAATCATGGTGTGATTTTCACATCCCCAATTCCACAGGAACACAGCCTCTAAATTGAGGCTCCAAAATGGCATGGAGATGGAATTTTTTATCTTAAATGAAGGAAACCCCCTGAATTCAAGAAACCTTATAAACCGAGAAAAATTACATGTTATATGTAGGGGATTTTAGCTGGGAACACAAAAAATGAGTCTGAAATGCGGGGAAAGTCTTAAATTGAGAAACCTTAAATTGGGGTTCTACAGTAGTGTGATTATACATTTTTTTTCCTTTGTAGAATGTTTTTGAATGTGCTATTTGTCTTGTAGGCCTATACTACTTTAAATTGTGTGTTCCAAAACTGTTTTGTAATACATGTGGCTTCTTTTCCTGCATACATAAAAGTGACCCATGTCTTCCTTCCTCCCTCCCTCCCTCCCTCCAGTACAGTTGGTACCACAGCTCTTTCCTGGGGGTAAAGCAGCCAGAGTGTGGTGTTGACCACCGACCCCATCTAGCACTGAGATTAAAGATAAAATACAGCTATACCTCTACCCCCCCTCTGGGCCTTCATGGCCTGTTCAAGGCTAAAGTTTTACCTTACTGTTGCAATACCTGTAATTTGTTCTCTTTTTCTACTGTACTAATAGGGTACTGTTGAATGCGGATCAAATTGCAGCATATTTGTGTTCTGTTGGATGACATACGCTATTAGGAATAATAGCATCTTTTGAGGTTGGTTTTTGGAATGTAGGGAATTATAGTTTTCTGTTACTCTTGACGATGGTGACATATAAAAGTTTTTTATTAGTTCCAGCTTCCATAGTGCAGGTTAAATTGTGGTAAATGTTGTTGGATGTGGCATGCATGTTTGTAATAATGGTTGCAGATTTACCAGAAATAGCAAGAAACACATAAACATATCAGAAGTACCAAGTATTTGAGATCTGTCTAATAAGTGTATAATTTGATAATGTTGCACATACTGTAGATAAAATTCTGAAGAAGTTGCTGAAGTGGGTGCTGCCATTGCTAGTCCTTTTTGAATATGTAGCTGGTTGTAATAAGTGAATTAACTTTGATGCATCATTATTATTTCACAAAAATAAAATAGTTTGTTTTCAATTTGGGTATGCTGTGTAATAATACAGAAAATACCTTTTAATTATATTCATAAGTTTTTGAGGGCAAGTGTTTGTGTAACTTGTTATTTATTTCAAATGAGACCAATTTACGGTCATGACTACACAGTTGGCATTTTTCTAAATCACAAATTCTATGGTATTTCGTACATGGAATGAATATGGATGTGGTGCAGGTTGTTCCAGTAGTGTGTTTTGCTAGTACATGTGCAGCAGCATTGCACCAAGTTGGTATGAGTGTGGTGGAATTGTTCTGTTTCAATAGCTTTATTAAACCTACAGTTGGGGGTATTTGTTCATATATTTATATTTATATTTTTTATCATTGGAACTATTATGTAATTTTTAAACTACTTCTGTTGATCTTTTTTAAACAAGTTGATATCTGCATTTATTAAGGTAAATGATACTGGATGTGAAATCTATAGCTTTTATGGGTAGTCTTTTTTTATTTGGCACAGTAATAATGGTGTTGTCTTTGTCAGCTTTGGCAGTTACAGCATTATTGCTGTGAATTGGTTTTTTATTTGATTTTTAACTTTTCTTCAGATTTTATTAGCCACCTGCCATCTCATGTAATCTGCGCTTTTATGCTAAATAACTGACTGTCGTCTCAGCTTCTAGTGCTAGATTTATAATGCAGTCTTTGGATTATTAAGTGCTATATAGGTTCATTTCTTCATTAGTGATATATTGTGTTATTGACAGCTGTGTTAACTGAAGCACTCTTGTGTGACATATCACATAACAGGACATCTCAAACAAATGAATGATTTATTTCTGCAAAAATGTGCCATTCATTTGGTTAAACATTTTGTTAAATTATACCTGTCCTTTAATATCAGCAAAAGTTGTCAGTGAATGTGAAAGGTGTGTGTCAAAAGTGTTTCCTGCAATGAAACATACATAGCTTGCATGATTGCAGGCCTCTGCCATTGTGTAAATGAGATCTGTGCTCATCTGGGCTGTAGCACAGTGTATATTGTTAGTCAGCTACTGATATTTCAGGAATATGCTACATAATGTCCCAGAAGAGCAAAGATCACCCATACACGCACGCTCTCTCTCTCTCTAAAGAACTGTAATGTATGAGTACTGGGGGGATAAAATCTGTTCAGTACACTTCTGTCAGTTCAAAATCCTTTATCTTCCCATCTGTCTAAAAACCTACACAAAAATGTACAGAATTAATTTAACCTTTCTCGTATGAAAATTAATTTTTTGTCTCAGACTCCACAGGATAACATATTTCAGGTGTGTAAGAATAGTATTTATGTACCTACCAGTCTCACTTATTATCACAAATGGTGCATATTTAATGTTATAAGAACTCATATAACTGTATGTCATTTCTACCCTTGAACATCATGTATCACCACCACCACCGTAAGGTGCTCTGGGCTGTTTGTTCTTTACCTCAGTTGCCACTCTTTGATGAATTTAATACTCATATGTAATTAAGTCACATTGTGGCCAGCTGAAATTGAGGAAGAAGCCCTGTTATCTGTACTTCTGTGGAAGTAGTTGGAATGGATTGCAGGAGGTAAAGTCAGAAGCATTGCTGGAAAAACATTAAAGAGAATCATGTGATAAAAACATGTGTGGATACTACAGCCTTTAATAAAACTCCCTTCCTGCTGTTTTCCACATTCTAAGCTATGTGTTGAAGAACATTAAAAGCATGTTATTCCTGTAATACAGTCTAAGTAGGTCATCTCAAGATTCTACCACCACATTATCTTACTAACAAGCAGTAACCAGTGGCATGCTAGATACTTCAACTATTTATGTGGCATCTTAAACATGCTGAATTGTTTATTTGAAGCATCAAGTAGTTTGTGCTATGAGTGTCAAGTATGTGGTGAACCACTCTGATTGGAAGACTGGCATTCCAGTTTGTACTGCTCAGGATCCCAAGTAAGTGAGCCCTAACATAGCTGATGCCTCAGAAGTAGCAAGAAAGAATACACAACGGTTTGGAGCAACAAATTTATACTATATCCACTTGAAATACACACTGGAAACAAAATTTCATACAATAAATAACATGTGTAAGCTTAGAGATCCTACGAAATAAACAACCAATGAACATGGCACATTTGGACCATCCAAGCAACCAACTTCCTCTTGACCTGGGCCTCAGTTTTTACCAGCAGGTCATTTCATATCAGCTCTGTAAAAAACAAACAGAATGTATTGTGACTATGTATCTGCCAGAAATTCCTCTGCTCAACTTTAAGTGGAACATGAGGGAGTCTCGAAGGTAAGCAATTGAGATATTAAAAGGAATGCAAAATAATAAGGTCCCAAGTAAACTAAACGCAATTCAAAACAAGATCAGTTGTCCCTTCCCCAACCCTCAGGAGGTTTATGCAAAGAGGAAATCACAGAAATTGCCTTGTCTATCAGCCAGCTAGTACCAGACTGCCTACCACATGATGATTCCAATCCACTAGGTATCTCCTTCCTATCTTTTCCTCTAATGTCATACCTGTGCATGATCCTTGTGTAAGACAGGAAAGTACTGATCAGGCCAGTACATCAGCTGCTGATGAGACCCAAAACTAAGAGTAAACTTCTCTGACTGTGAAATGTTCATGAAGTTATAAGTGAAATTAAGAAACTGAGGTTTTGTTTTAATCTGTCAGTAGGGATCTGTTATTACAAAATGAATATCCCAAATTTGTTTACTTACTGCATTTAATATTATCTTTGAGTCAAGACAAGCGAAGCCAACCCATGGTTTGAACATTTCAGTATATGTTTTTATTAATGATATGATATGAAATGCATTGCAACTTTACAAGTTTTCTTCAAATTGTTTCAAGAAATTTAGAAAGTTTAATTTTAAAATAATGTTGGAAATATTTTCAAATCTGAGTTTTAATGTGACATACAAAACCTTCCTCAGGAATGCACCCCTATCATAAACCTTTCTGTCATGCATCTGTGTGTGCACATGGACATGTAAATGTTGTATCTGTTTTTCTTTCATTGTTTGATACAGCATAATACTTGTATGTGTGACATTATTTTACATGTATTATTTATATATTACTTTAGTATACTACAACCAAAACTTTCGTCTGTTATATTTTGATAGAAATGTCCAGAGGTAGAAGGAAATATACAAGTGCAATAATGATTTGAATTGTCGATGGCAAGTGGACCCCTGAATACGATGGTACTTGTAACAGGACGGATACTACAGAGAAATGTAAAAAAGCAATGCATATGATTTCTCTGTAAAGAGAGTTCTTGTAAGTATGTCACAAAAGATGATAACGTATGTTTTATAGACCAATACTCAGCAGTAATTGCATTTATATGTGCTAAAAGTGATAGTCCCTGGAATTAGGTGAATGAAGGTATAGTTTTATAAATTACTGGCCTAAAAAATGGTAGTATTTACACTACATGAGTCTACACTCTACATCAGTGTGTCAGAAGATTTACTGAAAGTAAGTAGCAAGTTTTCTGCCAGGAACATCAGAGTTATTCTGGAAAAATATAGCAGTGCTCAAATTTCTGTGTGTGTATGCGTGCACATGTGTGCATGCACACATGCTTGCATTTGGGTGTGTACCAATACAATTTTTCAGTCCCTCCAAGCAAATATTGGGCTAGTACCTCAATTAGGCCATGACTGCATCCTTCCAGATCTTTTCCAATTCTTGAACCATCCTACCATTCAGCACTGTTAGGGTAATGACTGACAGCACTATAAAATAACCTGCGCAAAAGGAAGATGTCTCTTCCTAATTAGCACCCTGGCCAGCTAGTGTGTAAGACTGAATGACTGTTATACTGTTTTAGGTACATATAGACTTCTACAGCTCCCAGACATGGAGAAGGACAAGTTCCTTGATGCTCAGAGTGATCAATAGTGGATTCAGAATAAGTGACAGATTTGGTGTCATTCTGCAAGTTAAATGACAGGTAGGAGATGTAAAGTTGGAGCGATGACTGTTCAGGGCAGTGTGCATGTTAGAAAGGAGCATCATCTTGATGACAGAGTCAGCAAGTCACTAAAACATTGGTTTTTGACTGTACTTAATACAGCTAATCACCTAAGATTTCATTACAAATGAACTGGCATTTATGAAGGCTATCTACGTAAAGCCAAATTTTGAGATCTCTCTGGTTTTATAAAATACATGAAGCATGGCAGGTATTCATCTCATGGTTCTTTATTGTGCACATAATGTATTTCAGACGTTTTCAAAATTCTGATATTCTCTGTTGTTTTATTTGTGTTTCTTCTCTTTGACACATTTTGAATGTCAGTGACTATTGAAATGTTAAAACAGTGGGCACAGAATTATTCAAATTAAAAACAGTCATCTGCTGCAGAACACACATGTCCATCTCTTATGAACAAATGTTTATAAAAGACCAGTTATGGAACATATAATGGAAAAAGTTTTATACATGTCTTGAACAGCGTTATATACAACAGTGAAAT
Organism: Coptotermes formosanus; assembly: GCA_013340265.1. Taxonomy (NCBI): domain Eukaryota; kingdom Metazoa; phylum Arthropoda; class Insecta; order Blattodea; family Rhinotermitidae; genus Coptotermes; species Coptotermes formosanus. The sequence continues at coordinate 997,748 of BLKM01006607.1, forward strand.
CTAGCTCATTCTTTAAGATTTAAGTCTTCTGGGATGTGATGTTACATCACAAAACTGAATGATGCTGATACTGAAGCTGAAGGCATTACGTTCATTCCAGTTGTCAGAAACTACTGACCTGATAACACAGTGCCACATCCCAGAAGTCTTCAAATCTTCGGTAACATAATGTGAGGACCTCAGAACTCACATAGCTCATTCTTGGTATTATGTATGAGGTAGATGCTTGGTGCTAGGTGACTGAAATAGTAGTGAATGTGTATAAATATATTTATCCATACTATCAAAACACAGCAATTAGGAAAAATGTGTGGATTTAACTTACTTCACTTCACTTCACTTAGTCCAATCCTCTTCTGCCTTGCGGTGTTGAGGTGTGTGGATTTAATTGTAAAATAAAATATATGTTTCCTTGGTGCTATTGATCATATCATACACATCTGTTGTTAGTGCATGTCATGAATTTGTAGAGTGGCTGTTGTTTGCACACATACTGAAACGACAGAGTAATGGTAGTTTGAGTGTGATGTGTTGGTAATACCATACACTAGTTGAAGAAAGAATGTGCTGCATATATCCACATACTTCTAGGAGTGAGATTAATTTCTTTGGTATTGGAATGACCATGATTGGAGTTGCATATTGGTTCAAGGTTACAAACCTCATTTTATAGAATTATGTTGTATCAGTGTACACCACGAATATTTTACATGATTTGTATAATTCTTTTATGGGATGTACTCATATGTTAAAGTAGTAGGAGTTTTCTTAATGCTCAGTTTTTATTTTGGTAACAATGTTGTTTTGTGTATATGTAAATATGTAATGTTGACTGCATACATATAGGGGAAAGTAGGGTGAAACAGGGTACTTAGTGGCAAAACGGCTCTATCTTATTCATTCCTTCATGTAAACTTATAATTTCTTCAATAAAGACTCTTCAAACACTTGTCTATCATATGACGATCCAAATATTTTGCTACATGGACTATTGTAGAGGAAACTAAACTTGAAGCACATGATACAAAGTACCCCATTTTATCCAGCCAGTAGGATAAAACGGGGTAACTGAATGTCTGTGTGGAAAATAAGAAATCTTGCTTCTGCTCAAAAAATACGGAAGCATGTGTGATGACACACAACAAAGGAAAGCTTAAATATTAAGTATTTATATGTATACTTACTTTCCCAGTTTTATGAAGAGGGCTTCCAGTTAATATCGCTAAAGTTTTCTCGCAGTGTGGTAGCACACAGTTGCAAAATATGTCTTCGCTGTTTAACAAACACACAATGACACCGAACGACTCACTTTCGCGTGCAGACTAGAGGGAGCTGTGCTAGCAGTCACTCAGTACTTTTGGCGAAAAATGTCATCACTTCCTACAGAAAAAATCACAGGTACCTCGTTTTATCCTACCACCCTGTTTTGTCTGACTGTCCCCTACATATTTATTTATTTGTTTATATAAAGTAAATTGTATACGCATGTGGAATTTTGCTTCAGGTCTTGGGGTGTTAATGAAAAATTGTTGTTGTCATTCATACCACAGTGCTTCTGTACGTGTTTCACAGGTACACTGTACAGAAAGTCATGATGGCATAGAGAACATACCAACTGTATGTGAATGTTGAGCTCAACATGTTTGCTATGATTCCTAAACCTGGGTTCAGACTTATTGGGCTGTTCCAGAGGTGCAATGTACCTGTGTCCCCCCACCTTTTATACTATTGTTTGTTATACTTGTAGTGGCGTGGCCGGCGATGATCCAGTCACTGCCACTAGCTTAGGTAGTGCCTCCCCCTCCAAATGCGCTACCGGTAATGTAGTGTTGCATGTGGCAGAGGCTATTGGCAAATAGCAAGAACAGAGCGAACATAAACCATGAAGAATTCGAAATCCGTGTGGTTGGATTAGACTGTGTCTCGACGTGGCGTCGAAGTAATCAAAAATCTTCCCCAGGAACATCAGGCTGCTACACGGCGGTCCAGGGCCGATGTAACCTCGTCATCAGGATCTCCTTCCTGTGGTGAAGGTGTAGAAATGGTGCCTAAGTCACCCTTGGTGGCACTTCTGCTGCAGTTGTAACCCTTATGTCAGGTTTGACAATGCTGCTTGAAGATCAAACGTCGTCAAAGGCAACGCTTGTAATTTAACGAATTTCTTCTAAACCACAATCTCATTAACACGTTAAAGTGTAACTGTTTCTTTCAAATCCAATCACGTGCATGTAACAGTGCATAACTTTAGCACTTCACTTCTTTACTTAGAGTAAGTAGTGCATAGTGCATCCAAAGCTCATAATTCCTAGTCTTAATTAATCAAATATCATTCATTATACTCACAAAAAAATCAAAATGATCCACCTGTACAATCAAATTATTTATATAAATTCCACAGTTCTATCGTAACTTTATCACATGACCATCTAACGTAGTCAAAATTCTGCATAATTCACAATGCAATTCCATATACTGAGCTGTATAGTTGTACACACGATGTAACCGAGTATCCATCTGAGACGTAAGGTGACTTATACTTCAACTATATGCAACATCACTGGTAAAATCAACTATTTCCAACATATGTAACTATCATATTATCACACAAAGTTAAACAATTAAAACTGTGTTGCACTAAACTTTACAAAACAACAAAATGAAACAAAAAATCCAAAGTCTCATGTCAAGTAATCAAATCACGTAGTTCCCATAATAATCTCAACAGGTGTACTGTCATCACATGGCATAGTTTACATGTCCGCCATATTGGCTGCCTTACACTGGCTAATTGCCAAATCTAATAAAATATGTACCTGACCGAACTTTAATTTCATGTACATACTCCCAAGCATCAAGTATCATTACTCCTTATTCCAATAAAATGTCTTTTCTATACTGCATCTGAGCTCTCCATATTAACATATTGTAAATTCCACTACTTTCAGTACTTGTCACAGTCATTAAACAACTTTCGCCTAATCAGTCACCACTACTGGTACGCCACGTTTCTGGGGTCTCTCACTCATCTACGATACTGCTTAATGCCCATAAATTCTCCGTGAGAATTTCCTGATATAATCGTATCTCCCATAAACATCAAACATACTCCTCGGTAGGATAAATACATTTGTGTCTACCTCGTCAGCTACAACCGACCTAAATCTAGTCTCCTCACCTGAGACTCCTCGGCTCCTACTGAGCATAATACCCTAGTCTCTTCGCCTGAGACTTCTACCTTGTTTCCGTCGTTACCTCCTGTAACGCACACAAGTGACACTGTATCCCTTACGACGGCTACCTTGTCTGTCGCTAACTGGCGGCCTCCTGACGTCCACGTAATGCAACCATGTATTCCTATGGTACGCTCACAAATCTAGACTCCCAACATGAGTCTTCTACAACATCAAAATCCTCTGGGGTTCTTCCTAATCTTCTCGTAGTACCCTCTCTTTATAAATTATTTCAACTCTACAATCACATTTCCTAGTGTGTTTCTGAATTTTCATGGGTCTCTTCCTATATAACTGGCTATGCCATCAACTGTGCTCTTGCGTAAGGTCAACGTATCGTAATTAAAATTTCCAAACGTCAGCAAGTCTGCGTCAAAAGTGTTGTCTCGATAAGTACGGCTACTATTGCCCGACCTTGAAATCAGGTGTTCTGCGCGTCGTGTGGCTCGCCATCTAAGTGCGGTTCACAGTGGCCTTCAAGTCAGCTGTTCCTCTGACCCTTCCGTACAATTGCAAATTTAACACTTGCGCTGCTACATCCGTTCTATCGGTATCTGTGCTGATTCCACACGAGGAAACCCGTAGGAATGCTAAGTTCCTACCCAAAATGCATCTAAGTCACTTTGGTTTCGTATACTGAGTACTTGCTTCAAACCCGATGGTTATCTAGGGTGGAGTATATCCTTAGAGAAGAATGGTCGGCCGTTCCATCATCTCTCCTGTTCCTCCTCTCCAAAGAACCATGCCGAAAATTTCAGGGTTTGTCTTAAATTTCGATTCCCTATTTACGTTCAAATACCTCCCTCAGTACCTTCCGAATGTTTGGCGCGATTCACCCTCTAATCGTAGTTGCTACAATACAACAGATCCCGAAAGAATACGCAGATTCGTCTAGCATCCTGAACTACTGCAGTCGGTATGCGGGGATCAAAGACTGAAAGATAACAGCAAACAACTCCATGGAAACGACGAATTTGCTACCTTCCCTTCTACCTGGCACTAGTATACTCGTACTCTGATGAATAATAATTCACATATTGCTACCGATAAGTATAAGCAAAATGGCAGGAATTCCAAACCCAAAATTCTGAAGCTAGTCTACTTTTCTAATAAACGTTTCTGGAAAATAATTATTAACACTTCCACACGTACTGCCGTAAGTCGTAAATTCAACCTAAACCACAATGTGAACAAACTGTTCTAGAAGAATGCGCTGACAATGCATCCGCATACTTCTATCGCGTCTGGCTCAGATACATGCTTGGAATAAAATCTTCAAACCAAAATGCTGTGCACCGTTCGCACATATGTGTAACCTGTATTTCCCAAATATATTCCTCCCTAATATCCCTGTAGGCTTCATACCTACTACCACAGCTTTCCTTACTCGTGGTTCTCTTCGCATCCCAGCAGTTATATTCAAACCCAACGGTTTAATTTTCAAATACCTGCGGTTTTAAATCGTATCCCACCGCTGCCACCATTCTGTAGTGGCGTGGCCGGCGATGATCCGGTCACTGCCACTAGCTTAGGTAGTGCCTCCCCCTCCAAAGGCGCTACCGGTAACGTAGCGTTGCAAGGCTCCTGCTGGGTCTGTCTTTACTCTACACATTAGTAGCGCTGCCACCATTCAGTTTTCCTATTGAAGCAGATTACTGACAACAGCTATCCCATACGTGATTCCCCCATCATGACTTACTCAATGCTCCGTATTTAATGATAACTTAACACTTTACGGTTACCACCTGTGGGAATGCTGATCAAAATTTATACAATATCTTTTCCGCTTTCCCCCTTAACAGTCTACCTGTATCTCTAAATGACTCACGTGGGATATTACTAAAATGGTAATCACAAAATCTTTACCCTAGAGATTACCAAATCTCTCAAAGTTACCAAACAAAGTTACTAACTTTCTATAACTCATCACTCTAATGGTGAAGGTACTTAGGTCACAAAATATCTTCACAGTTTGCACATTTACGTCTCAGAGGATCACAAAGCGATTACTGGTTACATCTTCTATGCAAAATAATAGCAATATATTCTCAACTGAACTTCTACATAGAACACATAAACAAAACACAAACACATAAGCAGATTCTCTGCTTCCTGCCTATCTAGGGTGTTCCCTAACAACACGTAGGCTAGATCATTCTGTCTACTATTCGTTCAGTTTCATTAATCTTCAGAATTTGGAAAAAACACTAACAAAACATCCTCATACTTACTTAACACTGTCGATGCAACACACACCACTCACCTGGTATGAACAGGAAAATGAGCACTATGAGGCTTATTTTGGTAAATCTTTCCAGAGCACAAATTTTACATCTTGCCTAAATGAAAGTTGGCAACCAAAAGGTACTGCACGTCGGTGCGAACAGTCCACACACGCTTACAAACTGACTCAATCAGCGCTTTTCAACTCGCTTAGCAATGGCATAATGGAAACTCAACAAGTACTTGCCGTTGCTAACCAGATTTAACATGATACAGCCATCCTGTTGCTTGCATGTGTAACCCCTCCCTAACTTCTATTGAAACAAAATTTCAAAATGTAACATTAACATTCCATTAATAAATTTAGGAAAAAATTAATCCCTCATGGTTACACTCTAATTCATGACATAGTGACTAATAATGGCACCTCCTGCATGTAAAACAGTGGTAGAGGTAGTTGCTAAGACTAAAGGCAGTTACAGCTTCTGCAGAAAATACCCCAATAACACATGTGTCATTTTATCAAAGACATGGCTAATCAAGAGTGACAGCCATAAATCTATTTGCATGGGAGATAGGTAGGACAGTGGGATTCAATTCTGGGAGGAGTAGGGATATTTCTGTTTGCAACTTGCATATATTGGTTCTAGCCTTCTGTCGAGTATATGCTGGGGCTTTGTCCCTGTTGGAAAGCTGACGACCCACATCCATCTAGTGCTGGAGTGATATATATGTGTGGAACTTGACTGCCAATTCTTCAGATGTCTTCATAGTATTGTGATGAATATGTGTGTTACTCATGGGTTTCAATTAACTATGTTTATCTGAGGCTGGGACAACATTGTTACTCTGTGCTGTCTAATAACGGGATGGACTTTGTTACTTATTAGTGGCTTTTCGGGATTGGTGAGTTTACTCAAACTGAAAACTGAAATGTTTAATATTCCTTAAAGGATGTTTGGAGAAATTATGGGGTTGATATTTAGGAATGTGTGTGTGTGTGGAGTAAATCATTTGTTGTTGAAAAGGTTCACTAATGGGTGTTGAGGTGCACTACACCTGTGTCCTTATTGAAGAACGAATGAAAGAGACCTGGCAGTGATACTGTCATAATGACTCATCTCAGGGTGATATTTTCTGACGTTGTAGAAACTTGCTGAAAGTTGTACTCTTTGATTGAAATGTGTCTGTCTTACTGTATCTAATCTCAGTCTAGATATAATCTCATAACATTTATGTCATAAAGGGTACTTTGAGCATGTGTTGTTGAGTTTTGATTAGATAAAAAGCATAAATATCAATTTTTTTTTCTGATTTGTGATCGAAATGTGTCTGTGTTACTGTATCTAATCTCAGTCTAGATATAATCTCATAACATTTACGTCATAAAGGGTACTTTGACCATGTGTTGTTGAGTTTTGATTAGATAAAAAGTATAAATACCAATGTTTTTATCTTATTTGTGATCTGATGTCAAGGAACTTGTTTCTGAGCAGGTGATCTGTAATAATACATTCATTTCATCTTGATCCACTTGGAGGACAGCACTCCATTTATTGGTATAGTTATCAAAGCATCTACTTTACAATTTAATGACTAGTATTCATGTTATCATTTGTGAGCTTCATGATTTGCCCATGTGCAGTGTCTCTTCTCTCTGTCTGTCTTTGTCTCGCCAAAAATATGTTTGCTCTTCAAAATTTCGGGCCTCTGCTGGCATGTAGATGAGATCTGCGCTCTTCTACACTGCTTGATCCTTAAAAATGGGACCAATAGGTTGTCCCAAAACATTGGTACACAATTACCCATCTATGCTGTGTTACATCACAGATGAGCGCAGATCTCATGTTTGCTGTTAATCTAATGGGAGAAAGAGAGTTTACATACTGTGCTAGCAGATGTGCAACTTTTGAGAATTTTGTTGATATGTACATATCAGCTGAAGAAGGTGCAGCCATATTTTACTAAAATAATTTACAGTTTTATATCTCAATAATGTGAAATGGTAAGAGTGTATGGCTGAATGATTGTGCTATACATAAGTAACTTAAAACACTTCTGGAAGCTTGTTGAAATATTTACATAATGTATTTGTATGTGTTTACACTTACACTTTAATGCAACAGATATCGTATACAAGTATTTATATAGCCTATATATCCTCCCCCACCCAGGAAGCTTTGCAGAAGAATTTGCTTGTGTATACCATACAAACCTTTCTAAACTAATACATGTTGTCGTCAATTGGCTCATTTTGTTTTTCAGAAATTTTAAATATGATGGTAGTTTTAAAGTCTTAAGGCTTGATGATGGTTCTTTGTGCTGCAATTTGTAAAAAACAGCTGGTGACACAAATGAACAGAACTAATCTAAAAAATCCAAGTCTTCTGAGATGTGGTCTCCATACTGGAGTGTTGCAGTTATGGACTACAGATTAGTCCTGTAAGATCTGAAGGTCTTACAACAGCATTGCTGAACATTGGAGTCATCTAGGATGTGATGCTGTGTTGTCAGGAACTACTCACCTGTCAACACAATGTCATTTCCCAGAAGGCTTGTATTTTCTACATAATTCCTGTTCATGTGTGTTTCCAGGTTGTTGATAAATTGCGGTACAAACAATCATCAGTAAGGCTGAAGACTCACATTTTTTGTCTTTACCATCACCATCTATAAATTAATGGGCACAAATATTATTCTGACAGTATTCTTGATGTTTTATGTATCATAATTATATTCTTTCAGTTGTACTCTTTGTGCATAATATTGTAAGTCATTTCTTTCACATGTGTTCTGTGAGAATGTTTGATAATTTCTTTTAAACATCTAATACCTTAGAAATTTGTTTAAACATGACGCAAAATAATTNAGTAACCCACAAATTAATACCTAATTATGTTAGCCATGTGTAGTCCTCAATGCACAGACGTGCAGATATTTACATAAGGTCCATACCCTAGGTGGGATTCAAACTCACAAACAATTGATCTATGCAGATAAATGATTCAGCCTGAATTCCAAAGCTCTAATTAAATTCATTTTCATGTTTGTAAGAACTTACCAGTATGGAAAGAAAACTCATAACACGAAAATTTAATTAATGGATACAGATCCCATGCACTGTAGCATTAAAACTGCCTATTAAGTCCAGACTTTAACAGAATGAATGCACAAAGAGGAATGAAATGGAATTTTTTTTTGTTTCCTTAAGCAACACATTAAATTCCCTCATGTCAGCATCAATAACACAACTAGTTATCCTTATTAACCCTTTAAAGATGAAGCATATCTGTTTTATATAAGGACTCAGTGCGTACCGCGCTGTGAACACTCTCCACTTCGGTTATAAAAACCAGTCTCTTAATGTATTATAAGGCAAAAGTTGCTGTTTGTTCTGAGATCCATACAAAACACATAACCGCAATGTGGGCACCACGTAGAATTTTTTAATGTTAAACCTGGTCGTATGTAAAGTTACCGCTAGGCTTTAAAAGGTTAAACAGGCCATGGAATATGGGTCAGCTTGCAGTCACACACTTACCATATGTAATGCATATTGTGTTCGTAAAACGTTCCAAAACTAGGCTAGGGTTTGAAATTTATGTCAAGAACAAATGGGTGCTGTGTTGTCCGGTAGGATCTTGTTAAAATTTTGGAGGAACCTGGTGCCTCTACAGCAGGGTGGAATAAGCCAGACAGGAAGAAACATTGCAGCATACAGGGAAAGGTGAGCCAGAAGTTCATTACCATATACACATGAGCCTACCACTGAACCCTTATGCTGAGCTATATAAATCCACTATAGACCCTCATACCCAACCTGTTTCACTTATTATTCCACTTGTGTCCAGAGAGCTCACTTTACTTAAGGAGTAAAATTTAATTTTATCAGCATCAGTTTCAACATTGACAAATATAACTCATTTGGATAAAACATTTTGTTAAATGTCTTTGCGTGATATGATGAATTATTTTTAAAAAAATTCTGTTACATTAACAGTGAGTTTGTTAATAAAGGCACAACATTCTTGTACTTGCAGTAACATGAAACAAGTCTGACATGTATAATGGAGCAAGTTGTCTTTTCTGCGATCCTGTAGTGATTAACATTCGATTCTGCATTGCAGTTTATTTGTGCTTTACAGATATTTTTTCAAAACCTGTAATAAAAATAACTATTAAATCTTTCATTTATGGTGATTATAAAACTTCTGAACTGGCTCTTGGGCCCATCCAGCCTCCTATTCTGTGGGTACTGGAGTTGTTTCCTGGGTGTAATGTGGCCAGATTTGGTAGTTAAATCACTCACCTGCATCTAGTACCGAGGTTAAGAATGAGTGGTGCTGTACCTCCACTTCCCATGTGTGCCTCCATGGCGTGGAGAGGGACAACTTTACCTGTTAATTTTTTTATAATGAAACATACTCCTTTGTATACTGTGGTCTGGTGCATATTACATACAAAATACAATGATGGCATTTATGATATTGTGTTCAGTAATATATTTGTTATATATATATAAGTAATATAGTTGTTATATTTTCAGTTTACTGTAAAGGTAAACTTCTCCCTGTGTGCATGCCATTAAGGCATACTGGGGAATACAGGTATAACTCCATACATTCTTAACCTGAGCACTAGATGAGGTGAGTGGCCATCTTGATGCTTTGGTTGTTTTATCCCTGACAGAACCCCCTGTTACTCATTGAATGGGAGGCTGGGTGGGCCTTGGAGCTTGTCTGTCCGTTTTGGAGAAGACAAACATATGATCTTTGCCAGAGTTGAATCATGACTCCTTAGTCATCCAGATCATAGCCTAACCACTATATTGTCTTACACTAGCTTCAGTTTGTTTTAATATTAGACAAATCATTCTCACATGCAAAACCACTTAATGATTTGGCCTCTAAATATTGTGCTCTGTTTACAGTGTAACAAGTGGTGTGATAAGGTGTCAGACGAATCTTTATTATTACTCCATTCATTAATTTTGAGATGCATTTTTTATTATGCATTTATGAACTCAGAAACACTGCGAATGGTGTATTTATCTTATTTTCACTCTGTCATCAAGTATGGAATTATCTTTTGGGGCAATTCGACTAATATTTCCAGAGTTGTTAAATTAAAAAAGAAAGTAATAAGGATTATATCTGGAGTTGGATTTATTGACTCATGTACAGGTCTTTTTACGAAGTTGGATATTTTACCATTGTCATATGAATATATTCTCTCTTTGATGTTATTTGTGATGGATAATCAAAATAACTTTCGTTCAGGTTTAGAAGTTCATGGCCTGAATACTACAAGCAAAAATCAACTGTACTTACCAACTTATAATCTCTCTGTTTTTCAGAAGGGCACCAGTTTTTCTGGTATTAGGTTATTTAATAGCTTACCTGGTACCATTCAAAGTCTTAGATATGATAGAGTTCACTTTAAAAATAACTTGTTTTCATATCTCATGACTAATTCATTTTACACTGTTGCTGAATTCTTGGAACATACAGTAAACAACTAATTTACAATGTTCCTTTAGGGAGTATTTCAGTTGTATTGTTGTATTGTCTTGTTATAATTTGTGTGTTGTGTTGTCTGTGTCTTTTTATGACCAGTTTCATGTCCATTGTATAAATCTTGGACTTACAAAATGTGAAAATATATGTATGTATGTATGTATGTATGTATGTATACATGTTTGTGCGGTAAGAAAATTGAGTGTCTTAGATATCATTACTGTTCATTGATTAATTGAGAGACATATCTTATACAAAAATTGATGTAGCAAGGTGTTACAGATACGGTAAAAGTTAAAGTTGTGACAAACATCACATCTGAGAAGATCTGAATCTTCAGGAACACCTTGTCAGATCTTCTAATCTCATAACACAATATACTTGGTAACTGCTACTGCCATGAATGAAAAGAAGTAAAGACAATAAAGCAAGATTTTATTTGCATGTTTCTGTACACAAATGTATGAGTGAGGCATTGAGCAAGTGAGCTTGCATGTGTGCATGCTTGCGCACATGCATGTGGAAGGCATATATGGGTGGGAACAAAAATTTTCTTGTGTATTTGTCAGAAATTGCATGACGTCTTCACAACTGTACAAACACAGTAATTGTGACATATGTTGTTGGGTTACGTCTACCTGAAACAAAAATAATAAAAGCAAGTAGTTACCATCAGATTAGTGTTTTACAGCAACTGATAATGCTGTACCCCTGGTTTTCTTAGTAAAGGTCAAGTGTATTCAGGTTTTACTCCTAACCAGCTCTACACAGGATTACTCCTCCTTTCTACTACCCAGCAGGGAAGGATTCAGATTTTATGCAATGTGTTCAGAGGTTCAGATAAGTCGTATCGCATAGTATGTGGTGTTTCTGCACCTCTGGTTTCTTTGATCCTATACTTGTGAAATGATTTCAGTACTTTCACCATTTTTTACCTCAAGAGTACTTCATATTCTTTCTATAAAGGTGAGCCTTCGACAGATAGCAAGCAAGCACACATACCATTTGTTGAACATCCCTCAGTTCTGTTTCCAAAGGACAGATGTAGAAATAACATTGTGTAGTTTCAATAATACTTCCATTGTAATTTTGATTTTTAATATTTGTCTTATTGTTTCCGTTTAATATATTGTAATTATATACCCTGTTGTTCATGCTTCGTGTATTTTATTAGGTAATTGCAGCCCAAATACTTGAATAATACCCGAATATGTTGAATAATTCTATTATTTATAAACATTTTAATTTGTCTCCATTATTTTTGTTGCATGCCCATCAATTCAGTTTGACTCTGAAGATCTAATACACAGTACACACACACACATGCACACACACACACATACACACGCACGCGCGCGCGCGCGTGCGTGCGCATGTGTGTGTGTGTGCATACTACAAATATATGCCCATGCTGCATGTGCTCTTCAAACACTTCTCCACATTTTCTGTTTTATACCATGGACCTATCAGAGAAACATAAAGATATTGTAGAATATTCTTCATCCTCTGTTCTGGACACAGACTGAATCTCACTGTGAGTATTCTTTTCAAGTACATGAGTAAGCTTTAATTTCTTCATCTGAGTGTTATTATTAGATTATCCTTATAAGTAGTTCAAATTAACAACTTATCTGCAGCAGATCTATGGGCGTTTTAATTACAAACGAAAATGACACTTCTTTGGAATTATGTACTAAGTCCACATTTTTTAATGTCTAGATATACTGACTGAATTTCTGTTTGTCAGTGGTCTATTTGTGTACACATGTGACTGCAGAAAGTGTTTTGTGACATGAGCAAACCTACACTGATGTTGGCCATCATCTGTGGGGATAATGACGGTCTTATCTGCAGCAACACCCTGCACACTCACTGGCAGTAGACACCTGCACAGAATCTGGATAACTCCTAATGTGTATATGATGATGCTGTGTATACATTTCAGCAACACTGTCAGTCTGGAACTTAACAAAACATGTAGCCACATAATATATAATTGTATAATCAGCTATCACATATTTATCACCTATATAATTATTGGAAACAGCTAGGATAGTGGAATTAGGAATGTCTGATCATTATGCCCAAATACTGTCAATTCCCATAAAATCTCATAGCAGTAGTTCCTATAAAACATATGAAAGACAAATAAATGAGGAGAATATCCAGGAATTCCTTTATTTATTAGGGCAGGAGCCATGACAAGAGGTTTATAGAGAGGTTGATGTTAATGAAAAATATCATAAATTTTTAGATAATTTCCTCTACTATTACAATATAGCTTTCCTGTTAATGTTAATTTCTAAAGCAAAAAAAAATTAAGAAACGTTGGATTACTCAAGGGATCAAAAATTCAAGTAGGAGGATGCGGCTGTTAGAGAAACACAGGAAAGAAATAAATTTAGAACAGGAAGAGCTTCAGTACATTAATACTTACAGAAATATTTATAGAAACGTTACCAAGGAAGCCAAAACAAAAGACAATGACAACTATTTAACAAATACAAAAAATAAAACTAAAGCTTCATGGCAAATTATTAATAATGAAATGGGTAGATCTTCAAGTAGACATGAGAACATTGAACTAATGTGGAATTCATGTAAAATAACTAACCCAAAAATTACATCAAAAAATTTAATTCATATTTTACAGAGATTGCAGAAAAGTTGACAGACCACAAGGATATTGTGTATAGGAGATACCAAGGATACTCCTGGAAATTAAATAGATGCCCCAATACAATGTTCGTAAATCCAGTATCAGAAGATGAAATAAAATATGTAATAAATAATTTGAAAGGACGGTGGACAAGTGGCATAGATGGAATAGTAGAAAAAGTGGTGAAAAGAAGCACTGAATATATTATTAAACCACTAACAAATATCTGTAATGCTTCTTTCGAGGCAGGTGTATTTCCGGAAAGGCTGAAAATTGCGGCTGTGAAACCCATACACAAGAAGAGCAGCAAGGAAGACATAAAAAATTACAGACCGATATCATTATTACCAGTGTTCTAAAAAATCATAGAAATAGCCATGTATATTAGATTAAAAACTTTTATAACATATAATAATATACTGGTGGAAGCCTGGAATGGGTTTAGAGAGGGTAGATCTACATAATCAGCTATACTAACTTTTTTAGATAAAATTTTTGAAGCACTGGATACAAAAATAATGACCATTGGAATTTTTTAGACCTATCAAAAGCTTATGATGTTATTAACCATAAAATTTTACTCACTAAACTAGAAGATTATGGCTTTACGGGAGTAGTAAATAAAGGGCTTGTGTCATATTTAACAGGTCATAACCAGTGTGTTGAAGTAAAATATAAAGGGAATAAAGACATAATATTAGATAATGTTAAATCTGATTTAAAAGAAATACACTCTGGAGTTCCCCAGCAGTCAATTTTGGGACCGGTGTTGTTCCTGTTATTTATCAATGATTTAACAAGACATATCTTGGATGCAGAGGTGGTGTTATTTGCAGATGACACCAACATTTTAATTCAGGCTGAAGACAAAAATGTTATACAACTGAAAGTAAACAGAACAATGAATACTCTGTACAATTGGTTTTATACTAACCGACTGGTCATAAATACTGAAAAATCAGCAGCAGTGTCATTCCACTCCTGGCAGAACAAGAACCCAATTAAACCGCAAATTAGATTTAATAATTTGGACATTACCTATACATCTGAAACAAAATTTCTGGGAATACACTTGATGGAAAGTTTAAAATGGGAGGCTCATATAAAAGCTATGTGTTCTAAGTTGAGTAAGAGTCTATACATGCTCCAGGCCCTTAAATATTCTACAACTATAATATTATGGACGAGCATGTACTTTGCTCATTTTCATTCATATATAAGATATGGGATAATTTTTTGGGGAAATACTGGGGAAAGTCAAAAAGTTTTCAAACTGCAAAAAAAGGCTATAAGACTAATGAATAATGTAAGCAGAAATACATCCTGTAGAGAGTGGTTCAAAAGATGGAACATACTCACAGTCCACTGTGTATATATTATGGAAACAATATGTTATGTTAAAGAGAATTTAAAACAGTTTAACCAAAATTCAAATAATCATAATTATGATAACCGTCAGAGGAAAAATCTGTATCTTACATACTGTAGAACTGAAGCATGTAAGAATAGTGTTAATAATACAGGGAAAAGATTGTATAATAAGTTGCCTAATAACCTTAAATCAATAGCCAACACTTTACATTTGAGGAAAAAGTTGAAGTTGTTTTTACTGCATCAGACCTTTTATTCAGTAGAAGAATTTTTATGTACAAAAACGAGTAATATATAGAGTAGGGAAATCAATGTCTAGTGGGTGAATTAAATTGCCTTATGGAATAGGCAAGTGCACCCCCTACAAGTATTGTATATAAAATCTAGAGAGAAAATAAAGGAAGCAAGTAATTCATAAGGGTGAATCAAATATTATAAAGATAGACTGTGAAGGAAAGGTTGAGTACAAGACAGATATATAATAATGTTGTACATAAGATGAAGGTGTATGAATAGTATTTTTATTGTACGATATGCTGACATATCCTATACAACTTGTTGTAAAATGGGATGAAATTGAAATTGAAATATTACTAACTGTGCCATTTTTCAAAATCAGTTTTAGTTACCTGTAGTGTAACATGGTGTGTTGTAGCAGTCATAACCGTGGTTCATTCTTAAATTTGGTAAGTGACAAACGTTGTTAAAAATGTTTGCAAGAGGTTATATTTTTATATATATAGTAAGTATTTCTGCACTATAAATTTTGGCCTTGGAGTATTAAGGTAGAGCAGGAAACATGATTGTTATTCAAAGTACTTAGTAGTTCATAAGATTTCTTAATAGTTGCTGAATCCTATTCCAGTTCTTGCTCCAACTTATTCAGAGTTTTCATGAAAGTATTAGTACTTTCTCATTCAAAAGCTGACTGTCTGCCACAGCATATCATCTGAACCGTTCAGTTAGTGCAGCAGTTTGGGAGTAGCCATTAAAACCTCAGCTGAGGGTTACTGTCTGTAGTGTAGTACACAGATTGGTGCCAAAGTGAACTCAAGAATGATAATACAAGATGAATCTCAGTTGCTCCTTCCAGTTTCCTGCAGGTGCAGTGTCAACATATATGTAGTGTGAAATGAAAAACATTGAGGCTACAGTAGTAAAAGATTCTGTAACATATTTAACTACTGTTACCTGCCTGTGTTAAAAAACAACAATAAGCACTGTAGGAAGGTTTGTAACATACAGTACTATTGCAAGTGAACGTCACTGTCCCTAAGTACATCAGAATGTAAATGAGTTACACAGTTGAAGTCTTCTTATATAAAATGTAAAAATGTTTCTTTCTAGAACTGTAACCTTGCCTTCCAAGTTCACTGTGATGGAAATATGGCTGAAGGTATCTATTCTTCTCTGTGTATTTGGTTTTGTGAAGGAATTTCGACCATCTGAGCCTTTTATTACACCTTACCTTATGGGAGAATGGAAGAATTTCACAGATCGGGTAATTTTTAGATGACAATTGTTATGAGTCCATAGATGAATGAGGGGATATATAGCTCTTGTAGTGTGTATTTTTAATAACATGGGCCTGGATAACTCTAAACATCACGCTTTATGTGCATGAAGGATCAGAGACAAAGCAATTGCTTAGGTAGTGGAAAGTAGGTAGGTGAGACAGTAGGTAAAAATAACACAGTTTTTGTTTGAGAACATGCCGAACACAAACATCAAAAAGAACTTCAGGTCTAAACATAAAATGCTGTTTTCCTTGTGCTTTGTAATGACCCTTTATACACTGTTTGGTTGTGCTAAGAGTCAAGTAACTGATATGACAGGGTTTAAGAACAGAGATGTGACGCTAATGTGGAAAGACCATGATGTAGAAGTTCTCAAGGATTAATATGTGCATAATATGAATGAAATATTAGAAGCACCTTGAGGAATGTGATACTATTTGGGATTAACATTCAGCAGTGCTCAGAGTGTGGACCAAGCGACTGAACATAATTGTGCTGTCTGAAAAACTGTGGAGTCCTGTCTTTGAAGGGAAAATAAGTATCGAGTAGAAGCCATAAAAGTATAAATCATATAAATCTGTTTTCAGGCTTTCATTTCACATATTGTTCAGTCAATAGTTTGGGTTTTGACACGGGGTAGCTTCATCAATTGACGTCAATGTTTTGACATCTACCTCCATCAACCCTGAAGAATGATGCAGCACACTGCTCTAAAACACTGGCATCAACATGTGAATTTACATCGTTTAAAAATGCAGTAGACTATCCTGTGAACAAAATACTGTATATTTTATACATGAATATTCACTTTTCACTTACATAAACTTTAGAATTTTAGAATCTTCAGAGTAATTTATAAAAAGTTTGGATATAGAAACTGTTCAGTATCACCTATAAAGTGTTTTGTCCCCCCTGCCACCTGCCTCATAGTTTTGAGGTAAATGCATGGTGTGTGCTTCAGTCTGAGTTTAGGCTTGGTCACCATAAGTAATTATGCTGTTAAAGGCATTTAAATATCAGCAAGTAGTTATAATATACAGCCAATGCCAGTGGTCACACAGTCTAAGGCGTGGGTCTGTGGCTGCTCGTTTGCTGGGATTGCAGGTTTGAATCCTGCTGGGGACATGGATATCTGTCTCTTGTGAGTGTTGTTTTTTTTCAGGTAGAGGTCTCTGTGTCAAGCTGATCACTCGTCCAGAGGAGCCCTACCAAATGTGGTGTGTCTGAGTGTGATTGTGAAGCCTGAATAATGAGGACGTTCTGGCCCACTGGGGGCTGTTGTGGGAAAAAAAAGTTATAATGTACATTACCTTAGATATATAATTTCAGTACTTTCTGTAAGTCAGCATAAATTTGACAGACTTTTAGTTCTGATCAGTATCCTTATAACAAATTAACATCATGTTCTGTGTATTTTTATATGATTGTGTCCACAGGATATTGAGGTGATATTCTCTACTGGAACATACGCATATCTTGTAGAGCTTGTATTTGTGTTCCTTGTGACTGATTTACTTCGTTACAAGCCTGTCATTGTTCTGGATGGTATTTCTGCAATTGTAACATGGACCTTGCTCATCTGGGGGAAAAGTATTCAACTAATGCAGGTAATGTTTGTCATAGGTTTTCATGATTTCTTCCAATTTTAATTTCTAATTTGGAATGTATCCATGAACACTGGTAGTACAAGAAGGCATCTCTAATTTCTATATAGTGCAGAGAAACAGAGAATGTATTCCATGGATTTTGCCATTCATTTCTTAAACCAGAAATAATCTATACATCATTTTAACTATTCTCAGAACATAAATTACTGGTTGAACAAGTCTGTTTTCAGATAATTCACACATTACACTTTCACCATTCCTGCTGCTATGGCTAGGTTGTTGGTCCCATTTATCCCTCTGTAGTACTACATGGTGATTCTTGAAGAATCTAGATATCCATTGCATGTTTCCAAATTTTGGCTGACAATACCCTTTATACAAAATGTTGAAGAAATGTTGAATGTGAACATTTTGTGTGCCAGTGTTACCTTAAGGAGCATAAATTCACAGACCGAACAACACGGATTGTGCTGTTCTGTACCCTTGTTTCAAAAAATATATAGGCCTATTTATCTGTTCTTGTAGTGTATTAGGAATGTACTTGTTAAAATTCAATGGCAAACTCATGAGACAGGAGTTTAAGTAGTTTTTTTATACTATTTGTCTGATACCTTTTACAAGCTAAAAGCTACTCAGCATTTTTTAGCACATTTCAGGGTGCCATCATCAGTAACACTTAAGTAGTTGTGAATGAATTCCAATGATTCACATACCTTATTATTATTTTACTGTTTTACATGCCTGTGGTCATACACCATAGCTGTTTTACTGTGTGGATTTGAGTA
Source organism: Coptotermes formosanus (assembly GCA_013340265.1). Lineage (NCBI taxonomy): Eukaryota > Metazoa > Arthropoda > Insecta > Blattodea > Rhinotermitidae > Coptotermes > Coptotermes formosanus. The sequence continues at coordinate 1,016,656 of BLKM01006607.1, forward strand.
TGCAGGTTCATCTATCCTTGCCTGCAACATAATTCTGTTAATTACTATGCATGATTAACAGTTTGTGATATCTCTGTTAATGATAATAGAGGACTTTCTTGCTGTGGCTTTCAGAGACTGAGCACACACCAGGCCATAGTATCAGGGTTTCACTTAACATGGCCACTCCACAGAAAATAATTTATTTTCAACTGTCTTTCAGTCTTTATGTATTCTAACTATATATATACTGTATATAACACTGTGTGTGTGTGTGTGTACTATATGTATTCCAACTGTGAGTCTGCAGCTGGAATAGAGTGAACCTACTGACTCCCAGAAATGGCAAGCCTGGTGCCACAAAAGTGATACTTCAGCCTTGGGCTGTTATATTTCTATGATCTGGCATATTTTAAAGTGTGTGCAGAAATGGCATAAGAACACTTTTTAAAGGGAATCCTACCCAGCATTATTTCTTTGCAGTACAGGAAAATTCGAAGATTGATTTGTTTGTCATTTTCCATATTGTGATCTGTCTTTTTTTTCAGCATAATTAAACAAGGGGTGCACAAATTCTGGGTGCCAGGTTACCATAGCAATTAAATTTTGTACAGTGGAACCTCATATTTGTGTGTCCTTGGAACTTGCTTTGTGTCCCCTTCTAGCACATAGTTTTGAGGTGACTTGTAGATTTTGAAGATTTGTGCACCCCTGCATTAAAGAACCATTTTGAACTATGAAAGTAATGTTGCTGCTTTGTTCAACATTCAATCAGGTGTACTTCAAAATTTTTACAATATGTCTACAAATTACAGAGCATATAGAATTTTGTGTACTTTTTCCAACATGATAAAGTAGTACCTTTCACTGTGTCTAAGGCATGTGTGTTATGTATGTTTGAATCTATGCTTGGGCATCAGCTATCCTGACTGAGGGTTTGCATGGTTTACCTCAGTTCTTCCAGGCAGATGCTGAGATATGGCACTGATTAAGATATAACCCCTTCTAATTTCTTCCCAGTTCATCATTCAACAACCATCCTATCATTGACACTATATATATATATATGTATATATTTTCAGATTCTGACAGCATTGCGAATCAAACCACACAAAGAATATAAACATGTTCCTACAGAACTCATTTCTAGCATTCATTATGCTGACACATGTTCTTAATAATGATGATGATATTTGTTGGTAAGCATGAGCTTCAGGTTGCTAGGTAATGTCTGTTGAACGTATGAACAGCCAAAACAAATAAATGTGTACCTCAGTCGTAAAGTCAGTAGCAGTATGTTTATTTGGTGTGTACCAGGAGGAATCTGCCATTCTTCAGGAGAATGTTCCTTAAGTTAAATTATGCCATTATAACCAAACATACCTGTTATCAGAAATGAAACAGTTATGGAGATCGTGATGTAATACGTTTTAAAAAATGAAAGCTGGTGTACATTTATTGATTACAAAGTGCATATTAAAACAGGGAGGAATTTGTAGTTTCTAACTAATATTTCAGTGACAGAACGACATTAATTAAGCTACAGAAACTCATGCTAGTTCCATAAAATCGCCTTAGGGTTACAAGTGCTGTACATACCATGACCTGGCCTGTGTATGGTTTGGCTTGCCTTTGGCTCAAGGATGGCCCCATGCAGTGTATGGATAACACAGTGTTAAACATGTGCAGTACATGGAATTTCAAGAAGGCCACATTTTTCTTTAACCTTTTAAAGCCTAGCGGTAACTTCATATACAACCAGGTTTAACATTAAAAAGTTCTACGTGGTGCCCACATTGCGTTTATGTGTTTTGTACGGATCTCAGAACAAACAGCAACTTTTGCCTTATAACACATTAAGAGACTGGTTTTTATAACCGAAGTGGAGAGTGTTTACAGCGCGGTACGCACTGAGTCCCTATATGAAACTGATTACCTTTCGTCTTCAAAGGGTTAATCATTATCTCCGTAACTGTTCAACTTCACATGTAGGTATGTTTGTTTATACTGATGTGAATTAACCTAAGAAACGTTCTCCTGAAGTATGGCAGATTCCTCTGGGTACACCTTGTATGCATTGTTTCTTACAGGTAATGGAGGTGTTCTACGTATTTTTCCTGGCAGGAGAGGTTGCATACTACACATACATATACGCACAAGTAGATAGGCAGCACTACCAGAAAGTGACCAGTCACACAAGAGCTGCATACCTGTTTGGTCGTGCCCTGTCTGGTGTTGTTTCCCAAATCCTAGTATCAACCGAAACATTGAACTACTACCAATTAAATTTTATAAGTCTCTCAGGTAGGCTGAAGATGTTCATGTCATACACTGATGATAAGTTCCACTACTGGTTAAATTAGATGTTCTGGTGACTGTATGTCGTGAAACACAAAAATATCTAAACATTGAGCTGTTCACGATATGTTACCTGAGTTCTAATTTTAGTTTGTAAAAGAAAAAAATTCCATTTTAAATGAATATGATACACAAGTTGTTAAGAAGATCCATGCCAGGAACTGTCATTTTTAGACAAGATGGTGACAAGTGAAACACAACTTGATATCCCTGTTAACAGGTCCACATTTATGAAAATCACAATTGAGGCCTTCACTCTTCTGGGTTATTATGTGGCATAGTTTCGTAATTTGTCACAGACGTTTCGGGACAACCTGTTGGGCCCATCTTTAAGGGTCAAACAGTTCAAACAGTCTTCTTGGACTGCTTAACCCTTGAAGATGGGACCAACAGGTGGTCCAAGAATGTGAGTAACCAACTATTGACCTGCACCACATAACATCCCAGAAGTGTAAAGACCTCAAATAAATGCAGCAGCAGCCTGAAATCTCGCCAAGTATTGTTTCTTGACAGTGCTAAAAAGGATCTACCTTTCTGATTGGCGGTTTCTTTTTCAGCTGTTATTTTAGCCACGATCTGGGCCTTGTTTCTTCCACCAGTGAAGCACAGCATATATTTCAATCGACTACACGTTGATAGACAAGATGAAATTGCTGGTACCGAAAATCATGGAGCCATCACAGGGGACCCAAGTAAGAAATTAAATGTTGCAGACCAAACTGTGTTTTTAGTTTCCTGATAATTTGTCATAAATTACATAATACGGACACCATGTGCCTTACAATGTAAGTGTGAGACAGCTACTTAACAAACTAACACTACAGAAAATAAGTTAGATAATGGTGTTTACTTGCCAGTTTAAGTACCTGTTACTGAGTCCTGTACACTATGAAATATTTCAGTTCATTTCCCGTAAGCTAAATATTATTTACAAGACCCATTTTTGTGTACCTGATGTCATCTAACACTTCTCGTATGTTGTATTGGAACACAGTGAAAACTTCTTGGACATGTCCCTGTCTTCTTGCGGCTGCAGACTCAGATATGGCCAAGAAGGGTACAGTGTCCGTGCACACACATATTTGAGTGGTGTAGTGTTTGGGCTGGGGGGGGGGGGTGATGGGTGTTGATGGCTGATAAACTCCTGAATAAGTAGGTTCAGGGGTTTAAATATTTCAGCCACCTTTAGTCAGTGTCTTGACAATTTCATTTTATTGGATGCCCATGTGCATAGGGATATCCACTGGAGGGGAACTTCATTGTCAGTCACATGAAAGGTCTAAAAATACGAGATACTTAGAGCTCTCATGCCCAACATTTTGAATGTACCACTGTACTTAATAGACACATTTGTTGCGTCAGTTTCAGAATCACCAGAATTATCACAGAATCCTTATGTTGAAGTTACGGAATCTGTGCCACACTGTGTTGAAACACATGAAACTAGCAGACTGCAGAATAGCCAGGCAAGATTTACTAACCGCTGGAAAACTGCGTATTACTATCTATGGAAAGATTTCACTTCTGCCTATACTAATCCTTACGTGGTCAAATGGTCCTTTTGGTGGGCACTTTCAACATGTGGATTCTTGCAGGTGTGTTACATTTTATGCCTATATAGCATTTAAGAAATTTCATTTGACATATAATATATGTGTAACATTTGATACGAATTTTTTTTGACACAGCTTTTATCATTTCTTTGGACAGCATCAGCTTTCTCTTCTCTTTCCTCCTGTAACTTCCATCTACCATTTTTTCTTCACCCTTTTTCTAGTGTGCAGGGTTGATGAATGGTAAGAAGATTACTGAGACAGAAGAATGATTAACAGTGGGATGCTGCAATATTGAGTATAGTTTTATTTACTCAAGGACCAAAATTTTAAGCTAGATTCACATTTGGAAGTATTGAATGGAAGATGTTTTATGCTGGGTAGGCTGTTCACATCCCTTTTTTCCATACTAAATTACAGAATACAGTGGAACCTCTGTTATACGGCACTCAAGGGACCGGAAGATTTTGTTGTGTAACTGAGGGTGTCGTGCAACTGAATATGCCACCTTTATTTAAACACGGTTAAAAAATCACAGTCACAAAATTTGTACGTAAAATCAAGGACAATGCCTATAAATCTCACAAAGTCAATTAAAAAGAACACAAATTCTTGAATACAGTTATTGCACAATCATGTTTAAAAGACATCATGGCATAAAATACAGTACAATTAAAAAATAACTGCTGCATTTACACACACTTGTCATTTAGACAAAAACTGTCGATGGTTGTCTGTTCCCTTCTAGTCTCACCAGCCTCATGTAACAGACACCGTATCCATGAGAGACAACCTTCATCCGCTTCACTCATTTGTTGGGTGCACAGGTAGCCTTTTAAAGTTGCCTAGGCAGAAATGGCGTCACTGAAGGACGGTGGAGCGGATTTCTCTTCTGTCTCTTCCTCACTGTGCTCAGAATCACTGTTATCTGACAGTCCAGTTACTTCAGCTTTAATTTCTGAGTCAGTTCTCTTACCGCAAATGGCAACATCATGGTCGCATTCGATGAAGCGAGCAAATGGTAACCTGCCTGAAAACCTCTCCCGCCCATCAGGCTCTTCAAGGGGAATGAAATCGGTTTTGATCTCTTCAGAAAAAAAAAACAGGTCTGTGTTGAACCCCGTGTGTTGCCAGCACTTTCAGCTGGTCTCCGGCTTTACTCCTTCCCAGGCTGCAGCGACAAAGTTCACGGCCTGAACATTAAATCATTGGGTCAGAACAGAAAGAAAATGACGTGCAATGGGACAATCACATGATAAACAGGCAGCTTCTGTCTCTGCCAGGTAGGCTGTTGGCGCAGAGAAAGGATGGCGTATAAGTGAATAAATCTTGTTCGAGCGGACCGAAAATTTAGGTCGCACAACTGAGTATGTCGTATAAGTGAATGATGTAAAACTGAATATATTCTACTACGGTCTCTTATGGAGTTTCGCCAGGACCATCCGAAAATGTCATACAAGGGGATGTGTCGTACAACTGGATGTTGTATAACTACGGTTCCACTGTGTTACAGTTAACATAGAGCAGTTACATGATAGTGGTATGTGAAAAGTTATCCATTTCAGAGTTACCACACTCATTTTGCTACGGTTCATTCTTTGTAATTTGGCTTCCTTACCTTGGAGTCCTAAATAATTGACAGAATTTTATGTTCTTTCTGTATTTCTTATTTTGTAGAAACATGAAAATTTTGGTGCATGTCATATACAGTACTGAATTTTCAACAATGGGTAATTTCTCCCTGAATGGCAGTTTGGTGATCTTTATTTCAAGAGTATTGGCCTAGTTTAATTTTACCAACATGAATGAGGCTGGATACTGACAGTCTCTTTCAACATAATGCTGTATATTACCATTGGCTCTGGTTTGTTTTGTATGAGATATATGGAATCTTTCAGTATTTTTACTTTGGCCTTCATCCCTTCTTTAAAATAGAACACTGAACAATGGACAAAATACAAACAGTGATTCCAAGTGTGATATATCATGACCATAATCCTACAGAATTTGCATCTGTTTAGACAATAACACGTATCACACACTGACTCTTGCACAAAAGTTAAAATGTATATATATGTTATGTATTTTAACTTTTGTGCAGGAGTTGGTGTGTGAGACGTATTATTATGATATTAAGTGCACAGAATGGACAATATAAAGTCTGTTTGAGACAGTTTGGTAGATAAATTTAGAAGGTTGTCAGACCATATTAAATGGGAATTTAATTGCTTTGTACTGCAGCTATGTAATTCCTTGTCTCCATATGTTGATAACAATATCTGAATGATTTACATATGATGATGTTTGTTTTGCACTGGCTTCTACCACTGTGTAAGAAGAAGCCTGAATTAGTCCCCTTATTGGTATGGCCTGTCATGTTATTAAAGGAACTTCAAAAGACAGTCTGAGTTTCCCTTTTTAAGGGAGCCTGGTTATCTTTAGTTAAAACACTGGCTTTCATTCAGAGAGGTGCGAGTTTTATCCCCAGTTTGATCTATATGCAAATTCTTAAGCTCTACCATAAAAATGTGATGAATAACAGCCCCCCTTCCCCTACATGTGGAGCCCATGCTATCATGAAAGTCCCCACCACTGATCATCACTGTATTATATTTATGAATCCTTATTCATGGATATAGCAGTTAGTGGCAAACTTCTGCCATGGTATTCAAAATGGCAGTAATATGTAAAACTTTTGTAAAAGCATACACCACGACAGTGCATAAATATGAGATCAGTTTCAAACCAGTCATTTTCAGCCAGACGTCTGTTACATCAAGCTGAGCCAAATCTGCTGTAGAGCTAAGAAATGTACAGATGCAGATACAATATTGACATCCTGTTTGCACGTCCTGTACAAGCTGGTAAAAATGTTTGCCTTATCTTCCTGTGCAGGTTCTTAATTATGTCCAGTTGATCTGGAACTCAATCATTAATGAAAACGGGAATACTGAAATTTATCATGGAGCGGTAGAAGCTACATACACAGTAATTGGTAAGTTTGTGTGCATGTGCGTGTGTGTGTTTGTGTGTTGTGCCCATCATGTGTGAATACTTATCACACATAAATAGACAGGCATGGTAAAGCTGGTAGGAGAATTTTGGAAACTATTTGTTGTGAACCCACCAAACTCAAAAACAGGAAACTTTGTGTGACAGACTGCAACACAACAAACTGTGATGAACTTTGTCTGCTCTGTATCTTCATTTCTTTTACTGTGTTCGATTTGTATAGCTATGCCTTTAATTTATTAAATTGCATTTAGGTGTATCCCCTTCTTCAAGCACAATGGAAACAAAAAGTGCATAAAAATTGTTACTTTGAAAATCTGAAGGGAGAAAACTGTTTTGGAAACAGTTACAGATGTGATAACAGTACTGAAATAGAGCTTGGTTGTGACTAAATTTAATTGGCAGGCTGTTGTGTACACAGAAATTAACTTTCAAGTTCCATAAGAGGCAGGAAGTTTCTCAAGTGACTACCTCTTCTGAAGAAGGGTTAGTATAATCACCTGCCATGCCAGCAATATGGTGGTGTTGCAAAACAAACTGTGAGTTCATTATTCCTGATCTACCATTCCCCTCAGAAATCCCCTTAGGCAAGTACCCAGAGTAACTGTTTTTGTGTACTGTGTTCCTCTGCCATATAGCATCTAAATTAACATTAGTAAAAATTAAGTTTATTTACTTTAATTTTCAGTAATGTTGTTTACTAAACTAGGCCAGAAATCATGCTCAATTCTGCTGACATAAACACACAAATTGGCTTTCTGAGCTAAATGCTCTTGGGGACCTACTCCTTGACTTCACTGACCCTTCCTCCCCTTGCACGCACACATATCTACATGTATAAAGCATAGCACCAACATTTAAATACTGCAAGATGTATTGGTTGGATTTTCATTCGAGTTTTTTGTCAGTTTCCTTCTACTTGTCACTATTTTTCAATTGGCACAAAATTATACATTTGCAGATTTCATATGTCATCAGTAGCTATACATGGTCTTGCATTGTACTTGCACAATTTATTTTTCAGGAGCCACCGCATCTTTAGGCTGTGGGTGGTTACGCCTGAACTGGCAAATGTTGGGTGAAGCAACTTTGGCAGTATTTTCTATTATTGAAGGGGCTTTACTCATCTTATTAACAATGACCAACAACCTGATGGTTGCCTACACATACTATATCCTGTTTGGGATCATCTACCATACCATGATTACAGTTGCCAAGTAAGTTGCATATATCTGTATAGTACGTTATAGGTTTTATTCACTCTTGTTACCAACCTGTTACACACATACAGATTGATATCAGAAGAGATTAAAAGACTGTGTTTTGTGTACACAGTCAGTATGGTATTATAGATCATGAAAACCCCACAACAAAATGCTGAAAGTACAATATAAGTTGCATATATTATGTAACAATTCTTTGTTGTGATTTGGAGAATTCTAATTAGGTATTACATTGAAATGGTGATGAAATGAACATCTCCTTAATGACCAAATTTTCAACATTTTTATTCTATTTCCTACCACCCAGCCTCCTATTCAATGGGTACCAGGGGAACCTTCTCCTAGGATAAAGTGGCCAGGGCATGAAGCAGGCCACTCATCTTTATGCCAAGGTTGACAATGAGTGGAGTTATGTCTCCACTTCCCCATATGCCTTCATGGTGTGCACAGGACTACTTTAATTTACGTACAAGCTGCCGATTTGAATGAGCAGAATTAATTCATATTATGTCATTTTATGTGGCCAATATACGTTGAACCTTGTATTACAATAAACTTAACAAAATCAGCATTCTCAGTATGAAATAAAGATTGTGGTCATCAACAATATATTATATTGAATATTTACAATACAATACCACCAGTGACTCATGAGCTGGACATCAGGTCTAGTGGAATGGTACACAATGTGGCATTGTTTTTATGTCAGTTATGTGACACTGTATTAGGACACAGGGAGACATACTACAAATAATGATAGTTCTGTCTGTCCAGCAACTTCAGGAACTATATATGCTTAAATTTCAACAAATGAATACTTACATATACATCAATACCTGTTTCATTATCTCCTATGTGTTCCACATATTATCATGTCCATCATCAGGGAGAGAACATACAATCAGTACACAGAAATTGCTAAGTACATATAGCTACACAGTGTATTAGTTTACTATTTATTTTCCTCTTTGGGCCTACCTGTATGTAATGTGTGTACTGAAAAGGCCTTTATTATCATAGGAGGATTGTGTATTATAGGTGTTTTATCATATTTATTAAAATGTTAATATCAGAATTACTAAACGGTAGTAACAAAGTTATTTGAACTTCATGTAGGATACATCATTCTTCATTCTATTACACCTTGGAATATGAAACAGTCCATACATACATTTACTTTGTACAACTTATTCCCTGCTGGTACCCAGTGTCTCTTCAATGGCAATGGTGAAGTGATCAGCTGCTCATCCTACTGTTATATATCTCATATTATCCCTGGAGTATGTCCTGTGCTCAAGTTCATCTGCATGTTAGAAAAAAGCAAGAGACTGTATTCGAATAGAGAAACTGTGACACCAATTTTAACTAAATATTTTCACATGAAGAAAGTCTGTGATGGAATAGTACTGATGTCATAAAAATATTGGTGGCAAGCAAAACAAAGAGAGAGGAAAGGCATTTTCAATTCATAAATATTAACTTTTTATACGGTCTCATAAATCGCATAAAAGGGTGGGGGTGCATGAATAAGGACCTCCAATATAAATTTGATCAAAATCAGTTAATCAGTTTTTGAGTTACGTAGGGACAGGTGGCAGGCTCTTGTGAATGTGGTAATGAACCTCCAGGTTCCATAAAATGAGGGGAATTTCTTGACTAGCTGAGAAGGTGTTAGCTTCTCAAGAAGGCCTCTGCTCCATGGAGTTAGTTAGTTAGTTAGTTAGTTAGTTAGTTAGTTAGTTAGTTACAACATGAAAACACCTTTGTTTAAATGTCTTGAAAACTCTGATATTTAAACACAAAGGGTACTTGATATAAAATGTGGTTCACATTTCTCTACGTTCATTTGAAACATTTTTACCTCATTCTCATTTATTTTATCACCTTGATTAACCCTTTTATTTTCTGTAGTGTACAAGGTATGACCCTTTGCATAATAAAGAAATATTTATTTTATTTTTAAATTTTATCAACAGTGCTGAAGTTGCAAAACACTTGAATGATGACAGTTGTGGTCTGATCTTTGGTGTGAACACTTTCATAGCTCTGGTACTTCAGACTGTCTTGACAGTAATTGTTGTGGATGAAAGAGGTTTGGCGCTTGAAACCCGTCCCCAGGTAAGTAACATCTTTTGTGAAAACTTGGTTTTGTATAAAGTCAGGCATGAAATGTGTAGAACAACAATCATAATTTGAGAGAGTATTATTTGTGACTGAATAAGATGCATGTGTCACAAATTGGGTAAGCAGACACTCATACCTTAATTTACAGATTCTCAATTTACATTTCATGTGATATGTAATACCAGTGACTGACATTTAAGCATGTAAACTGATTTCTAGTTATTTAACTATTTACAGTTACGCAGATTTTGAGATAATACCGCAATTAGCTTGTAATTCCTTCCTTACCAATCCTTTCCATTTCATCATTGATGAATCATCTTACCATCTATGTTCTGTAGTTCCTGACAGCATTGTAAAATAACCCACAAAAATTACGATCAGAAATTATGATCTGGTACCTGTATTCTACTGACAAACTATGCTGTATCTCACACATCATACAGCACCAGTATTTAGTATGATTTGTGACTTTAGGTGGGTGACAGTTTCCTTTCTTTTCTGTAAATTCTCTTTCCACAACACAAGTGAATAATGTACTGAATTATACACACAGAATACAATATATTATATACAATGCATACCAAATAATTCACATTACTGACATAACTGCTTATTCCTGATCATTCTTAGAGCAATCATTTTTGTTATTAGAAACTAGAAGCCGAAGAACAGCAGGAAATGCTGGAAGAAACAAGTTCACCTGAATTTTTACTTGAATTCACTGTAAGATTTTTCTAAGTGTATAACACAGAGGCTAGACATATTTGCTGGACATCTGAATCTGGCTGTTCTTTAACAATGAAATGATACAGTTTTAATTTAGATTGTCTTTTTTGTACTATTTGCCATGCTACAAACAGGCTTACAAATTTTGTCCTTTTAAATTTACGTTTTGTAGATGTCCTTGCTAATTTCATTTGTTGCATTTCAGAAGTTGTTGTTTCGTTTAGAATAAAATAAATACATTCTTTGTGTTTGATTGCAGTTTCTGGTGTATGGTGGGTATTATGTGGTACTGGGAGTTCTATTTGGATGCATGTCTGTATTCACACTATGCAAAAGGGAGATCCGTACACAGAAACTGTGGTTACCAAAGGAAATGGCGTAAATAACTAAGTCTGCCGTAATTCTGAACTGTAAAACAAGAAGAATTAACAGTTATCAGGATTACCATGTTATATACATTAATACCTTGTAAAGAACATTTTGGATTCCTGTCAAATATTAAGGCTGGTCTCTTGGACTATCTGCCATAGTACCACTCCAAATATACCTACAGATATCTTCTCCCATTCTCTTGTATCCTTATCATGTGCGTAGCTTGCTTTCTGAGAGGTGTGTGATTGTGTCTGTAAACTTCAGTGCTTGGTCTGTCAAGTTCTCAGATTTATTAGTGACTGCTGTGAGTAATTTTAGAGAGGCAAGTTCTTTTAGGTTTTGAACAGTGGTGTAGCTGGGGTATTTGTTCTTTTGGGATATCACATTGTGTCACTCAGTAATTGGTTCCTGACATTTCAACACAGCAGTTTGAAATACCAGGAATGATTTACCCAGTGACATGGCATCATATCCCAGAGGAATGGATACCTCAGTTTCAGAGATAATATGACATCTGACAATAAAGTCACCAACCTGATTTGGTAAACATTTTTCATTCCTTGTATCACTAACCATGCATGTACACATTCACTGTCAGAGTTATGTTCTGATTGTGCACATGTCCACATCCTGCAATGCCTAGAAACATTGCTGGAAGTAATTTTCTGAATGTACTTTCACTACTTCTGTCATGTTGCTCCAGATATCTTAACATATTCAGAACGAGATATTTTCAATAAAAGTTTCAATTTATGGAACATGAAAGGGTCACATGATACAGTCTGTGCTGACATGATGGATGTTATAAACACGCCTTATACACAGGGATGTGTAGGGACATGCATTTTTATGGTGCAAAATCCACTTGTCCAGCCAAAATTTTGTTCTTTCTTGGATATGCTGCTTTATGTTACAAGACTTGAAAGTACATAGCTGACTGAGTATTCTGAACTGAAACTGTAGTCTTTTGTTCCTTTATTGCAGTGCTGTTCACAGCAGAGGCATGAAGTGTCACGGTATAGCATAAAAACATAAATAAAGATACCATTATGTAAACCGAGATCTCAATATTATGGCTGTTATGTGCATGGGCAGCCCATAGTACTAAAGGGGTACAGGTCATAGCACAGGCAGTTAAAGGGAGTACATATACCTGCAGCACAGCCATCTATGTTTCTAAAAACATGAGTGTGTTCCTACCTCAGGAGATCATATCTATTCCATTTAATGCCTACTCTGACATGCACTGCCACACACTGCACGCTGCTGTATGTCTTGACTATGAATAACTTTGTGGTTTCCTATGCTGGTGCAATAGCATAGTACTAGTATTGTGTGAAGAATAATGTTTTGTTCAGTTAATAGTGGGAACCACAGAACGATCTGTGTTCTATAACTGGGAAGTGCAGAATTATCTGTGCTGTATAACTGGTAAACACAGAATGACCTGTGTTCTGTAAATGGGAAGCACAGAACGGTCTGCACTCTAAAACTGCTTGTAACCAACCAGCAAAGGGGCTGAAATAGGTTTTTTATGCAGTGCCATAAGAATGCATACGGGCACTAATTAAATTAGTAATTGTTTAGCAAATTAACTGTAATGGGAAGTATGCGGGCCATGTCTCCATTACAATATAACTCCTGGATTAATTAAACTTACAGAATTGTAGTATTTTATATTACTCAAACCGTGCATTTCGTTACCGATTGACATGCACCAAATAATGCGCTATTGAAGATGATATATTCGTGTTTTATACATAAGCCCCTACATATGTTTTGATGATCAAGTCGTCATCTTCAGGGGGTCACTGGTGCAAAGTCCACATAAGCAACCATATGTCAAAAACACTACATTATTTACACTCAGTAGGTCTTGTTGCCACTATACACACAAATATGTCAATAATCATTAAATTGTTAAAATACAATGGGTTAAAATCACTAGGTTTGTTTTAATTATTATTTGTTTTAAAGACATGTGCACAAAATGTCTCAAAAACCTTGTGATTTTAACCCATCATATTTTAACAATTTCATGATTATTGACGTATTCGTGTGTATAGTGGCAACAAGACCTAGCAAGTGTAAATAATCTAGTGTTTTTGACATATGGTTGCTTATGTGGACTTAGCACCAGTGACCCCCTAAAGATGATGACTTAATCATCAAGATGTATGTAGGGGCTTATGTATAAAGGTTACTGTATAATCTCTAGTAGTGCATTAGTTGGTCCATGTCCATCCGGAATTGTAGTAATTCTCAGTTTCAAATATTTTACTATTAAATACATAATTTTCTTCTTTATTAGACACTGTTTGCAGAATATTCTTTTCTGAATAATGTGTCCTTCTTTCAAATTAGATGACCTTACAAACAACAGAACATTCATTTGTCTTCCGACATAATCCTGTGCGTTAAATGAAGAACACTTCCTCTGGTACTGAGAACTCTATATGAACATTGTTGGACTATCAGTATTAATCTCCTGCCAGTTTATCTAGCTTAGATAAACCGACAAAAAATAGATTTTATAGTATAGGTGCCCTGATGGTTCAGGAGCCAGTAATCAACTGTACTAACTGCTTGGTACTGAGCTCTTATTATTTGATTTCCTGTCTGTCTCTTGAGGTTTTATACTTATCTTCAGCAAATGTGTGCATTTTTTTTCTTAACAACTAGGAGTGTAGCACCAAACTCTATAAAATGGTGTGGTGTACTTACAGCTTCTTCAGTGTAGTCAGCTATAACTTTGGATGAAATAAACAGTACAGTGTTCCTTGCTGTTGTACATTAGCAACAACTGTAAGTTACAACAAATATGCAACACAGTTTTAAAAATGCAACATGACTGTAACTCTGGTTTCAGGGTTTGTGTCATGCATTTCTTTTAACTCGCTTCCAATGGCATTTGCAAAACATTCATATTTATGATGATCAGTTACTTTGAATTGCTCTGTATTGCCAGCATATTCTCACAGCACCGATGGGATGGCTGCGTTTCTGGCATTTTTGTGTGTGCAAATCTTCTTTTACAGAAGCATCTGTTGATTTTGAAACGCATGTGGACTGTTTCATCAAACACAGCTCCCAATGTGGGGCAGGTAAAGAGAAATTAAACTTACAAAAGTCTCAGTAATGCCAATTTAAGACCAAACTTTGCAATCAGTATTATCAGACAAAGTATATGGCTGAATGATGAGTTGTGGCAGATGTGGAAGCAAGCATTTATGTCCCACTTCACTTTGCACTTGCCTGTATGGGCTGCTGGAAATCATAACAATTGTATGTCAGAATTCAGTTGTAACAAATAGTTTTCTCATGAAGAACGTTTTTAATAAGCGTGTTTGTATTTAAATGGTGTGTTAGTACTGTATGGTCAATGAGAATTACTTTCTTCTGTAAGATGGCTATGGTTACTTGTCAGTTATCCCACCAGACTTTGATGTACACCACCCATGTTAACACAGTAATGTTACAGGAGCGACTTACAATGAAAGAAACAAACACAAGTATTGTGCAAGTGACACAAAAACAAGAATACAATCATGCAGAACATGGACATAGAGTGCAATGAATAAAACATAGACTGAAAGGTAGTGTGTATGATGCAGTATTTAGCATCTGTATGTCAATAAATGGGACATAAATAAGTACAGAGTTCCGTTTTGGTAAATAAAAGTTACAAAAATGGTGAAGGTTGATTAATAATTGCTCTTTTTACCGACTCAGATGACGTCGTACTGTGTTATGGTAGTGCTGACCACAGATCAACTAGCGTACGTATTAACCCGTCTGCTGCCGAGTGGGGTAACTCAGTTACCCCAGTGGTCCAAATTTCCCAAGTTTGGTAACAATGCACGTCCATATTAGCACAAGACTTTTTGTATTTGCTCATTAGCACTCACTATGGTAGAAAAACAAAGCTGTAGTGCAGGAGAATCAATTTTGAGTCGATTAAACACTAAGTTTGGCCGGTGGGGTAGACAAGAGAATATTCTTGTGTGAGGCAAACAAATCGGTGGCCTCACAGAATATTTATGGAGCTAATTGACATTGGTGCACTCAATAGCTATGTAATTTGGACGGAGAAATATCCCCAGTGGAATATTGAAAATTTGAGCAGGAGAAAACTTTTCCTAATTCAACTCGCAAAACATCTTGCTCTCCCCAACATGAAGATACGTTTGGCTCAAAACCTTCACAGAAACATTCTGAACAGCATCAGGCTTTCTGCAGGGGCTTTATTGGAACCAGATGACTCTGTCAACACAGAAGATGCACCGACACAAAGCGGCCTGTCGTCAACACTGCCTACGGGGATGAGGTGCAGTTTTTGTAGTAGGAAAAGGGACAGAAAAACGACAGTGATGTGCTGCATTTGCAAAAAACCTGCGTGCAATGACCATCGCAGTAAGGAAACTATGGTGAAGTGTCTTGATTGCGACGAAAAAGGAGGACATTAAAATTTATTTTTGTACGATTCAGAAATTTTGTAAATTTTAAAAATTTAACCATTTTGTAATTTCAATTCATTCAATTATATTATGTACAAAGGATTTGACAGTCATTCCATAAACTAAAACCCATTCACATTTGAATTTTATCGTTATTTTCCTTGTGTAACTCATCAAATCCCAATAAAGAGCGTGTGGGGTAACTCAGTTACCCACTCGGTCAAGAGTGTTACAACGGTGGGGGTCGGCAACAGACGGGTTAATTTTGGCATACGGTCGCACTCGTCACAAGCACATATAAGTCGCAGGTCACGGATAGATGGCCCCCAACTCGTACGCAATGTTATAACGCGATACGTAATCACTGTATACAAACCCCGACATGTTTCGGTGCACCACCTTCAGGGGGAACACAGTTAACACAACACTTCAGTGGTTGTAGATAGTTACGTTGTCTACACCACAGCGCTACGTTACTCATGCACCAAATAAGGACACGTGCTTTTTTAACAGAACGAAGATGTCTGCCACGCGTGTTGCAATCATTTCGTGTACCAGCCGGCGGTTGCCATTAAGTGTTTGGCTCACGTGGGCTAGACTAGATCATCTGTGCTCGTGGGTTACCGGTGGACACGTTATCCGTAGCACACGGAAGTCGTCTGTGGTCACGTGATGTTCTGCGAGTGTGCGTAAACTTGAATACCCTGAGCAGCCACGGCAGATCACATGATGTGAGTCAGTGACCAAATTCCGGTAGTGTTTGCGTATCGAACGCCGTAGACGAGGAAAAGTGTATGTGAGTAATCGGGAGTGGTACCCCTAAGCAGTATTTAAATTGGCAGTACCTGAATTAATATGGCAAAAGAACGCGATTTTCTTCTCTTGTCCATCGTTTTGATGTCACGTAAGTACTTCAGCAAAAATTAAACGTATGGTTTACACTTTAATTTTTTATTCCCTCAGTTACTGGCGGCACACAGCATTTTGTGATGACTGTGTACTATAATGGTTGGAGATTTATTTGTTGAGAAGGTACTTCCGATCAAGTTTACCAGTTGTTTCCTGTGTAAATGAAGGAACAGTGGCTGAATGAAGACTGCTTGAACAGCTTACTTAGCCGTGACCCACACACGCACGCACATATGTATATGTATGTATGTATGTATGTATATACACACACACACACATATGTATATATAGACATACATATATATATGTGTGGGTGTATAGTGAAGGCTGACCCCATTTTAACACAACTGTTGTAATTCAGATGGAGCTGTACGATCTGGGGTCCGAATCTCGGCAGGAGCAATAGATTTATCTCTTCTCAGAGATGTCCACACCGGTTGTGGGGCCCACGCAGTCTCCGATTTAGTGGGTACTGGGACTCTGTCCCGGGAGTACAGCGTCATGGGCGTGAAGTTGACCACTGTCCAGCAGCTAGCAGCAAGTTTAAGAATGAGTGGAACTATACCACTGCTTTCCTTTATGCCTTCATGGCATGGACTAGGATAACTGAATCTTTTTTACTGTTGATTGTAATTCAAAAACTTACTCAGTGTGTCTTATAGGCCCATTCTTCATCAGCAAATCTGAAATTTCTTTGAGGCAGATGATGTCTCTTTCTCAGTGGGTGTCTGCATACAAATCTGAAAACTTACGTATTTCTGCCTTCACCCAAGGACCGAGAAAGAAGAGAAATTTTGTTAACCACTTCGTTTATATTTTTGCTGCTGGATCCTTAGACATGACAGAGCCTTCACGGGTAATATATGTCCACAGTGGTAGGCTGTATATAGCCTTATAGAGTGGATGACACTTTTTCAGAAGAAGGCCAGATTTTGTGTCTTTTTGGCTCTGTGAGTGGCATATAAGTAAGAGGTAAATTGACAGTATAGAGGACACAGTTGTTTCCATCAGAGACTTCACTGTACTGTCCCTCATTCCCTGGCACCTTGAGATGCTGTTATTTCATGAAGAAGAACAGTATTTACAACTAAATAAGGTAGTGTAAACATAATATATACATTTGTTTCTACATGCCATTTTGCTCATGTGTTACAGAATTAAGGTGCAGTTGACAACAGAGTCACAGTGGTCTGCATAGATAAAAATAGACAAAAATGTTATCCACTAAGGTTAGGCTTTGAGTTTTTATATAAGTGATAACGGCCATAAATCAAAATGCACACTTCAGCGATTTGCCAACAGAAATAAAAGATCAGGGTTTTTTGTTTCATTTTGGTGACAGACACTCAAGTCACTGTTGCCAACATGCGTAAAGGTATAGCAGCACCCATTTGTCACCTTTATGCCCCAGCCACTTTGCGTCTGGGCAGGGAGCCCCGGTTGCACATGCAATAGGAGGCTGGGTGGGCCTTAGAGCTAGTCTGGACACTCTGGAGTAGAGAAAAATTTCTTGCCTGTCTCATGAATCAGACCATGACTCCTGAGTTGCAAGTGAGTAAATTAAAAGACATTATCATTTATGTACAAAAAGAATGGTTTTCACTTATATGTTGTAGCTAGCAGCGTGGATGAATGAAGACAAGTTACTTTGGGGTTATTTGATATTTCTGTATTGTATCATAAGGTTTGTTATACATATACATTTTTATTCATGAAGAAGCAGTCTTTTTTTCTGTTCCACTACAGTTCTTTATTAGCTGTACTTCAAAATTGGACGTTCATGATGGTGGAAGTGTAATGAGTCATTGTTATGAACTTCGTAGGATGCAAATTTACACTGTGGCAGTAGAAACAAAGCATGAGATCATGTCACTAAAATAAGTGTCTTTTCCAGTGTTATTTGCAGCTGTGTCTCACAGTGTTCCAACACCCCCAAACTTCAGTGACACTTACACTGTTAAAGGAACACTCTACATCCCATATGCAGAGATCCGTGAGCCCTTCTATGCATGGTATGATTTGAAGCTTGGTTCTAGTCGAATTGATTACTATGGAGGTAAGATTAATGAAGAATTTACTGGAATATATAATCATCAATATATATGTATATATATTATTACTATGGCCCCTCACCCCATTTGCTGGGCTTGTCCTTCCGCATTCATGTATATTTTTGGTGGTTTTTATGTGTGTGAAGCTTGGTCTCTTGCCCCATGGGAGGTGTTGGCTGTGAATGGGAAATGGAATGATTTGAATTACCGAAATTCGTGGCAATGATCAGAGTTATTTACTTTTGACTGATGTAAGAGTTCAGATTTTCACAGGGGGTGTTACTCATGTGATGGTCTTTTGGGTTCTTACACAGTATAGTGTATTGAGTTTGTTCCAGTGTATTGGAGGAATGTGCTGCCTCCATCTTCAGGGTGACTACTAAATTTAGTCACAGGGGGGAAAATTCATATTACACAATGTAAAAACCCAGAAGACCATTATTTGAAAATTTCACTGGCTAGTAACTAACTACGATAGGAAGGTACTAAGACTAACAAGATAATAAGAGGACAATGGAGTGGTTTGAAACACTAGAACTGGTAGTGGTGACAGAAGATTTATTATTAACATTCACTACTACACCACAGTAACCTATGTAAATAAAGGTCTCTTAATAATATGCCATGCAAACACAGGGGGAGTAGAGGTATAGCTCTGCTCATTTCTATCGTGGGATGGGTGGTCAATGCCACACCCCTGCCACTTGACCCCCAGGAAAGCATCTCAGTACCCATCGTACAGGAGTCTGGGTGGGACCCACGGCCATTCTGAACAGGCGTGGAGAAGGAAAATTTCTCTCACCCACAAGGGTTTGAACTCAGAACTGTCCATTGCATAACAACTCACTGTACCAGCTATGCTGTGCTGGCCCCATGCCTGTGTAAGTGCTGGAGTGGTTTCAAGTCACTGTATTTTGAGAAAACATGTTATGCTGTGGCAGTGTTATTTTTTGGTGAGAGGCAGATTTAATACTTCGAGAGCACCACAATCATTGTGGGCAGAAGAGGTTGTGAAAGCTGGATTAAATTGCAGATTTGAAAAAAGTTGAGTGTTAATAGATAAAACTAAATAAATTCAAGAATGAACACAATATTTAGTTCATCACTCTGCATGACAAGCATCACATATTTTTTCGCTGTAAATAACGTGGTATTCTCCCTGTTACATCTGTGTTCCACCTTATCTTTCACCTCTCATTTCACTTGGTTATGGGGCTGTAGTCGTAGTAGTAGTAGCTGTACCAGTGATCGCTGTCACTGCCTGAAGACCCTCTTACTCACAAGTAATGTCCTCTGTAATTCTGCTGATTTCAAAATCACGCATTCATTCATGTCCAATAATAATACAGCCATCTCCTGCTCGTCAGTAATCCATTCCTGAAAATCTGATGTTCTGTGAAGAAAACCCTAACTGGGGGCATATTTCACATTATTTTAAGTGGGAAAACTTATAATGCATTACAGCATCAACCCAAAATCCCCAACCAATTTCCTAAACTATAACTAAAACACAGTAGAACTCATATATATAAGTAACAAACTATCATTTTATGATGTAAAATGCTTAAAACATCACTTCCTAATCACCAAACAATTACTCTGGTTGCTAATGAACAGGTGCTCTGCATTCAGTAACATGTACAGAGTACATGCACATTGTTTTGTTAAAAATGTTGTATTGAGTTTTTGGAACATTAATATAAATTTTCCGTATAAAAAATTTCAGCTGAAAAACTTTGTATTGAGAGATACGTATGTTCTGTGAAGTTTGGATATGAAAACCCAAGAGGCATTCTCCCAGGAAAATGTTAACCAGGGAGACATTCTGTGGGTTATGCCTATATTAAGTTTTAATAAAAGAAATTTGGAAATTATTTTAAGATGGTTACCATGAAATATATTCTTGGAACTGATGTTACCCATTTGGGAAACATACACAGGTCATTTAAACTAAAACTGGAAAAACTGTATAGTATGCTATAGTCTTGTAGTGTGATATGCTTCAAAATCAGCCTAAGCCAGCAATTTGAAGAAAACCCTGTGATTTGTTGTCGTCTGGTGTGTCTGCAGCATAACAATGCCCGACCTTGTACAGCCTGTCATACTGTGAAACAGATTCACAATTTTGAATTAGAGTTGTTACCCCTTGTGCCATATTCAGCAGACTTGGCACCCAGCAGTTTTTACCTCTTTTGGCCCGTAAAAGATGCTGTGTGTGGACATCACTTTAGATTGGATGAGGAGGTAGAAGAGGCAGTGCATGAGTGGTTGACACAGCAACCAAAAGACTTCCTCCACTCCCTCCTCTCCTCTTCCTCCTGCTCCTCCTCCTCAGCAGAACGGTGGAGGTGATGTGTAGAATATGGTGGGGATTACATTGAATATTCCTGTCAGTGTGTCTGTTTTTACACTTTATCACTTTGTATGATTTTTCTGGTTTTCATATGACTGACCCTTGTAGAAGCCAGTAGCATGATGTAAATATGTTGCAGTGCTCATAAGTGTCTGGAAGCACAAGCTTGCAAATTCATTTTTATTGGTGTGTTAAGGAATGGTGAAAACATATCAGCTAAGCAAGCTGGGTGAGTTTGGTTCCAGTCTGAAGGTTGCACCAGTGACAACAGAAAAAGTGCAGAATTTGGATTCTTGTCTCCAAGTCAATGGCAGTAGTGAGCACAGAATAGAACCACAGACCATTTTGCCAGACCTTACAGGTTTCAAGGTATGACAGTATGGAGTGCATCATTGTATAATTGTAAACAAAGGAGTATTGTTTATACTTTCAGAAGTTGAATATCAGATTATTTTCGTTGTGGATAAAGGTTCAGTATTGATTGAAATAATGCCAGTTGGATCGCTACTGTGAATTTTGTATGAAGTCTGACAAATAACTGGATTTATTCTGCAGCAGAAATATGTAGCATCACTTACATATAATAGGTGAGGACACCTTCATAACACAAACATTGGTGGAAATCAGTTCTTTCAGCACATCGCTGTGAATGTCTATGTGATAAAGAATGGGATATTTTTGTTCAGATATTTAGTTATGAGAATATGAAAAATCACATAGCGTGACGTGAACTCATTCCCATGAATATTCCAGTATTGGTACTTCTTTTCTGGCCAGAAGTCGGTTATTCAAAATGTCATGTGGAGAGGTGCGTTGTGATGATGCGAAATCCCCATGTCTAGCCCAATATTTATTTCTTTGTTACTTTATTTTATTAATTTGAAATTTGTTGCTGTAAATGTTTCTAACTTGAAGGGTGACTGCTTTGTTTGAGTCTTTTGCATAAGAACTTTGTAACACGTAAAGGAAGGCACTCAGCATGTTTTATTGTATGATTGTGAGATTCAGGCCCCTGCCCACCCACACACCCCCCCCACGCGGTCGGAAGACCGTCGATCGGGGGGGGGGGCGGGGGGGGG
>BLKM01006607.1:1038945-1183473 GCA_013340265.1 Coptotermes formosanus
CCGCCCCCCCCAACCATATTGAAGTTTGTGAACATATCAGTTGGAGATGTTGGTGTGTTGGTATTTCGTTAATGCGCATATAGGAGGACGGAAGTCTAGTGATGATGGATTCGTCTAACAGCCTTCATGGATGGTCAGAGTAAATTCCTCTTGTCTCTTTGCTCACCACTGGGATTTACTCACGGTTAGTAGGTGTGAATGAATTTCACGTCCTCACTATATTCATGCTCATTGATTCTGCTGTCTTACAATCAGCTGACAATGTTCATCCATCGATCCACTCATTCATTCTGTAGTCTGTCTTATGACAGGTCCATAGCCTCTTCCAAAGGGAGTTTTCCACAAGGTGTGATCTGTTGTTTCCTCTTTCAATTTCCAGTATTTTCTCTTTTCCTTAAAGTCATCCAGTAGCTGCTTATGCCATCTTCCATGTCTTCCCATCATTGCCATCCTTCCCTCAAATGTTCCTTCAGTCACATGTTTTATAAGGCAGTTTCTACACAAGATGTGACCAATGCATGTGACCCACTTTTACTATATTTGTATTTGTGCTTGAAATTGTCAGACAGCCAGATCTGCCATGACTATAATATATTCCCTTTCATTTTGAGATTGCTTAACCCACACAGTACCTGTAGTGTGCTCCTATTTTTATCTTCATAAACTTGCATTATGTTGATATACATTGATAATGTCACTTCTGCATGTATCTGTCAGTCTCTTTTCCTCTCTGTCTGCAATGTCTTTCGTACTTCTGCTGTGTTGAATTTACGGGTTCCATTATGACGTGGGAAGGGATTCATTTTCAGAAATGTAATTGCTGTATTTTTCAGTATGCCAGGACTCCATGTAGGCCTACTGTTTTTTGGAAACAGAGGTTAACATTATAGAGTTTGGCAACATTCTTTCAGGTAGTTTTTACTAAAGTATTTTAGTATGCATGGCTTCAAAGATTTAGATGTTTTTCAATACCAGTACTGTTACTAATTAAAGTGCCCCAGTTTAAATGTGGCCACCAGCACCATATTATGGGAGATTTAAGTCCACTCTTTGAGCATGATGAATGTTAAATGAAGTATAAATACGTTTTGATTTTTGGTACTGCCATAGTACATGTTATTACTTGAGAAGATATGTTGTTATTATTATGCCTGTTTCAACTCCTGGTTATCCCTGTTTTAGTATCTTGGTGAAGAACCAGTGAATGGCCTAACATGTGAGAAGTGGCGTTTGGTGGATACAAAGGGCACTAAGGTCAACAAATATACCATGTGGATTCGTTACAAGGTGAGTGTGTGAGCTTCTTCTTAAAGGGGTTAATTGATTTGATTTGTTCTGTCTTACTGTGTGTTAAATATTCAATAATTTACATATGTTGCATTGTGGTTGTTGTGAGGTAGAAGCCTAGAATTATTTCACTGTACATAACTCCACAGGCAAATGAGAACATTGCCGTGTTGTGGTTCATTTTTGTTTATCTGCTTCATTCTTATGGACATGCATCTGTCACTTAATACTAACCATAAACAAGTAGTTTTGTTTGTCTTTCAGACATATTTTTTGCTAATATTAATTTTTCTTGTAAATAATTTATTGTATCCATCTGGCATCTCTTGAGCTACATATCAGTCTTAGTTTCCTGGATAAATTACCAGCTTTCTGTGAGGCCAGTCCAGTGATGAGGTTGCCACCTTGCAGCCTGTAGAGGGGTGTTAAGTAAGTAAGTAAGTAAGTAAGTAAGTAAGTAAGTAAGGTCTCCGGTTACCAGTCCAGTGGATGACCAAGCTTAGGATAACCAACTATGCTGGAAAGGCCAAGACTGTTCTGGGATTCATAGGAACAAGCCTTAATAACATATCCCTACAAGTTTTGATCAAAGGTGTTCTTCATGTCTGGTGGATACAGTAGGTATAGAGGGTGAATTATATAAATCATAATTATTTAATTTGGGTAGCTATTTGGGCTTCAGTGTTGGCCATTCTCTTACTTGTTACATTATAATCCTAGTGAACCATGCTTTCGAATCTCAAGTTTTCTTTACCCAACTTGAAGCAAACAGTGCAGTGACACCTTCTGGGGAATAGAGGCATTGGCGGTGAAGAATGCATCACTCAACTTCAAACTGTAATATACATGTACAGCACAATATGGCTTATTTAATTCTGTTTTTTATTGCAACGTTCTTGCAGTTACTCCATCATTGCTTCATTTCTGGCTGCGTAATTACACTTTGTTATTGTTATCATGATTATATTCGGTGATTTTCTTTACAGAAGTCTTCCAAGATTCAAGGAGTGAAAGTACCTATTCCTGTCCGGTATGAGATGAAGGGTTACAATTCTCTTTTAGGCTCACATTATGATCACTACTACCTTGAATATGAGTGGTACTCTGTTGACACACCCAGTGCAGATGTGTTCAAAGTTGCTGACAGTAAGTTTTCATTTCTTGTAAGTGATATGTTGCATTTGTATAAAGACTCACAAGTACCAACTTAAAATCGCACTTGAATTATAAGTGTTATTTGTTATGGTTTTTTTTTTATAGACTTGACCTGCACTAGCTTTCCAGGTCCCGGAGTTAGTCATATCTACACTTTTAACCCAATGAAAGAATTTATTCACAACTATGATGATCATATGGAATCTGCATTTGATCAGTTCCAAAAAAGACACAACAGAGATTATGCTGATGAACTGGAACATGCTAAAAGAAAGGAGTCTTTCCGTCAGAATCTGAGGTGAACATCTGTGTATAATTTTTGTTGTCAAATATGCTTTGAAGTGAGAACCAAGATTGATTAAAATTGAGCTCCTTGAGGTCGTGGAAGACAGACTGCAGAACAATAAATACTGCTGAAAATGTTGATATCTGATTTACATTTTGTTTACCCTTTGATATATTTCTAATAGCTGTATATGTTGAGTGAAATTTTAATCTTATATCATTGTGAGAATTGTGTGACAGGTCAGGAACTAGCTCATCCTGTGTCACTCTATGAAACAAAGTTACTTTTGAGAAGCCAGTTAGATGGTCATGAAATTTCTCTTCTTTTATGGAGCCTAAAGGTTCATATGAGCACACCACTTGACAGTGGAATTAACTCTGAAGTTTTATAGAATGTAGCAGTTACTGTTGCATGTAGTCTACAGACAGAATAGTCTGTGGCATTTTATTAGTTTCACGATACTGATGTTAATGTTGGAAATTGTTAATGCCAGAAGGGAAAATTCATTACTTGAAAGAAACGTTGATGTTTGCTAAAAGTATGTTGTAACATTTATTGTAAGTTTTAACACCTTGGACTTCATAATTCTGTAGGTTTTGTACCAAAAATACAGTATATTGATAGCTGATCTTGCTTCTGTGTAAGGCAAAAGGTGAACCTAATCTTATAAGCCATCTGTGGACTATGACTGTATTATGTTCTGTTTGAAGAAACAACAGAACCAGTTTTTCAGATGTTGGCATTTTGGTGGTGTAAAACCTGCATGATTGATAATGACAAACTGTACACCTTTGTTCATTCAGTTGCTAGGTACAAGCATTTGTAAACAAAGTATCCTACACGCACAGGAGCATAGGGTGGTGACACATAATATGATGGGAAGCAGATGGTGTCTTTGGGTGTAGTGTAACATTATATTGCTCTACTTGCAGGTTCATCCATTCAAAGAATCGGGCTGGTCTTGGTTTTCAGTTGGGTGTGAACCACCTGGCTGACCGAACAGACTTGGAGTTGAAAGCCCTGAGAGGAAAACAGTATTCTGGAGGTTACAATGGAGGTGGCCCTTTTCCTTACACCAACCCCAGAAGTGTGGTAGATAATCTTCCTTCAAACCTGGACTGGAGACTGTATGGGGCTGTCACTCCTGTTAAAGGTATTGCACAGACTCTGACCCTCCAACGTTAACACAGTTTTATGACACAGTAATGCCTTTTGTTACAGTTGTCCTACTTACCCACCCTATGCACATTCCACTTTTTTTGGTGGAAAAGGAGGCAGGGGCAGACTGCACACTATTTAATTACCCTATCACCCTGCATGTTGTTCTGAAACTGGGACACACCTGTGGTAACTCATAGGTTTATAGCCCATGGTTTTGTAATATTCCATATTAACCCAAATATAGTACAGCCCTGCGTGTGAGATGACCCCTTTTACCCTCTTCATCTTTTAGTAAAATGCTTCTACAGAATGCATTTAACATTGTGCATAATAGTGAGGCATTCCCCCCATTTTTCAGGTAGATAGGACAGATCTAAATGCATTACTTCATAGTACAGAATCTTGCAATTAGGATGGTACCAGTTGACGTCCCACTGTTTGCCATGTCATGGGCAGTGTGATCTCAGAAACTGTTGCACGTTCTTCTGACACATCAGGCATTGTGACGCCTCCATGAGAACACAGTCATACTGTTTGTTGGGTTATCAGCTATTGAACCTGTGTTTATGTGTGCATCACAAGTTTTCTCTTAATGAATTTAATTTATTTCTACTACTAAATTTTATGAAATATTTAGCAATAGGATATATTTTGTAGCATCATTATGAAATAATTTAAAAATATAATTTTAGATTTCTGGAACCAGTAGATTGTGTTCAATTACAGAAGCTGATTTCCTTGTTCCTGCAGAATGGTTTCATGTGTGATGCTGTGGAGTCATATGAAAGATGTTTGCCCAGATTTATGAATGCATATGTGATTGTGTCTTCCTTAAAGTTGCCTGTCCACACAAAAAATCACACTGTGCTGCTGCGGGCTATCTAAGATGTAATTTTCCCATCTAATTTGGGGTGGGGTAAAGTAGGAAGATAATAGTCATGTATTTCACAGCATATAAGTTGCCTGCTAGCACTTGACACCATGGAACTGAGTCATTATTGAGAATCTAATGGTGGCTCAGCTACTGAAGAAACTCCCTGCCTTTATGCAATGTGAAGTCTTATTACCATGTTCACAAGAACCCACCATTCGTCCGTATTCTTAAGCCAAATGAATCCAGGCCACAACCTCCCACCCTGTGTCTTTAAGAGCTGCTTTAATATTATCCTCCCATCTACATTTGAACCTCCCAAAAGTCTGTCCCCTTCAAGTTTTCTGGCCACAAGTTTGTATGTTCGATTGATTCATGTGCTACATGCCCTGGCCATCTCATTCTCTTGTATTTGATCATCCTAGTATGGTTTGGTGAAGAGTACAAATTATGAAGCTGTTTATACAGTTTTACCCATTATCCCATTCTTCCTCTCTCCAAGGCCTAAATAATGTGTTTCAACCAAAGGTCATCTTCGCATAGTTCTTATGTAAGTATGTAAGTTGTTTTGCATAGTCGTTGCTTCTGGACAAAGTATCGAAATGTTTTTGTGATTACTTCCACATTTGATGCAGAGTAAGCAGATGTTATGTTTCTATTCAGATCAGTCTGTGTGTGGTTCATGTTGGAGTTTCGGGACAACCGGTACCATTGAAGGGGCATACTTCCTCAAATACGGGCATCAAGTGCGATTGTCACAACAGGTAAGATTTATTGCTGCCTTCTTTTGGGTATGTCATTTTGTAGCATGACTCTGCATTGAAGGGTTAAAAATCAAGGGAATGGTCTTTGTGGGAAGCAAGTGAGACAACAATCACGTTCAGTAATCATCATGTGACACATTTGCGTAGTTTGCAGGATTCTTATTGTTTGTGAGAAGAGACAGATGCATTTTATTCAATGACACTGTCAGTTGCTAAAATTATATAGAATTGGTAGTAAATGACTTAACTACTAGTATGTATCATTTGTGGAATGATAGTGGCAGAGGAGAAGCAAAGTACCCTGAGAAAACATGTCCAAGTGCCACTTTCGCCACCACAAATCATTACGTGGACTGGCCCATGATGAAAACCAGGACTCCACAGTGAGAGGCTGGTGACTAACCACATGATGGCATGACCAGTTTCTTGGTTTGTGTAATCAGTAATGAGGTGTTAACATTTTCCACGCATCAAGGGGTTTTGTGCTGTGTGAGTTTCTTTGAGTGGCTTGCCATACAAAGGTCATCGTTGTGTGTAATAAAATCTCATTTTTGTTTCCAGGCTTTGATTGACTGTAGTTGGGGTTACGGAAACAACGGTTGTGATGGTGGTGAAGATTTCCGCTCTTACCAGTGGATGTTGAAACATGGTGGGATACCACTCGAGGATGAATATGGTGGCTACTTGGGTCAGGTATCTAGTTACTTTTCAAAGTAACCAACTGCTTATGTGTATCATGAAATAAAACACAGATGGTTAAGTTCAGAGTGTCCAAATTAACTACAGACAAAACATGGTGTAGACCTTGCAGCGTAATGTAATATAATAAACAGAATATTGCTAGCCTTTTCCTGCAACCTCTTAAATTGCCACTGGCATTCTACTGCTGGTTGGAATCTTTGTCCCTCTTAAGGGGGTTTTTATCCTGGGGAAAGTGTAAATACTCAGCAGGATCTAACTTGGAAGGGAGGGGAACATGTAGAAAGCACAGTGTCACCATTCTGAATCAAATATCAGAAGAGGCTGATAAGCTGATACATTGTCATCGTGATTCAGACCGTTATCGTATTCCTAAAAATAAGGGCATTTTTTGCAGATAGCTTCCTGTATCTGTAAATGTTTGGTTTCTCTGTCATGGTGCATGATGTGCTTATCATTGGGAATGTGGAAACTTACAAAATAACACCTGGTTTTGGTACATGAGCAGCTGAACAAGGTTCATTTCACTGTGCATCCACAATCTCCAGCCTAGCTGCTGCTGATTAGTACCTGTTCCATGAATGTTATCTTGGAAGAGATGGAGGTTCCAGTTAGCAAACTTCGTGGAATAGACTGTGGCAGTGTAACTGAAAGAAGTTACAGGAAAAGGCCAGCAATGGTACAGTTAGTCACAGAAAGATGTAACATCACAGAGGGAACATCTTCCAAGCTGGAGTGCAATGAAATGTGCCATTATGAGAGGTAAGCATACGTAGGCAAAAGTTCACTCTTCCATATGCATATCAGAATTAACATACTTCACATTTTCTAACAGCTGGCATTCAGATAATTGGTGCTGTGCTGCAAAACCTCTTACATGAGACCCAAGTTACACACAGTATTGTAGTATAACTTATGAGCAGTGAAATTTTCTGTACATCACGTAGTAAAAGTGTCTAGTCATTGGGTTAATATAGAACCCCTCATAAGATATTTTGATTTGCACACTGTACAAGCTTGTAATTGATCAGTGGTTGAGGATCCGAATTCATGTTCATAATTAAGTACAACTATCCAGTGTCTGATGGATGTTTCTGAAGTTTGTAACCCCCACGCTTCATTTGTTCCTTACCAGACATTGCACTATTCATCTGTCTTTTTAATTCATCTCATCAGACATCTTAATTCACTAGCATCACTTCTAAAAGTAAACATTATTATTCTCCATTTCTGTCTCTGATGGTAAGGTAAACATTTTTAGGCATCCTCTGGGTGAGGTTACCATTTCAACAGTCTTGTTCTGCTTTATCATGCAAGTGAGAAAAATAGATCCCCCCCCCCCCCATAGGACTGAGCAACATATAAGATAAAATGTGCGCAGCTGTAGCACCCTTTGTTTAGTACTGGAAACTTGTCAGTGTACTTACTTTTACTGGTTTGTGCTGCCTACAACAAAGACTTTTGTACTTATGTAGTTTATGTGTCTAAGATTCAAACTATGGGGCCGCGGTGGCGCAGTTGGTTGAGGCACTGCGCTACAAACCGGCAGGTCGCGGGTTCGATTCCCGATGGTGTCAGTGGATTTTTTTCATTGACATAATCCTTCCGGTCGCACTGTGGCCCTGGGGTCGACTCAGCCTCTAACAGAAATGAGTACCAGGAATATTTCCTGGGAGGTAGAGGCAGCCGGTGCGTAGGGCTGACAACCTTACTACCTTCATGTGCCGATTGTCTAGAAATCTGGGAGCCTCGACCTCCTGGATCCCTCAGGGCCTGCATAGGCCTGTAATGGGATTGCGTTACCTTAAGTTTCAAACTATACAACACTCCCAAAGAATTGCTCCAGGATCCAAACTCATATCACGTTCTAGAGATTTTTTATTGTCCTTGGCACTAACTAGTCACTTCATTATGAGCAGTAAGTTTCAGACCTTAACTCCATCTTGATTTGCTTTAAAACTTTTGGTGGATAGATGAGCATACCTAAGAGAAGTATCATATTCATATGTTACAGGATGGTTATTGTCACATTGACAATGTGACACTGACGGCAAAAATAACAGGCTATGTGAATGTGACTCCCGGAGATGCTGATGCATTGAAGGTGGCTGTGGCCAAGCATGGTCCTATTTCTGTAGCTATTGATGCTTCTCTCAAGACATTTTCATTCTATTCAAATGGCATTTACTATGACCCAGAATGTGGTAAGTGTTGGTGTTACATTACCCATTCACCAATAGTCTAATGTAATGTTGCAGTGTTGCTTATACCATATTTTGTGGTATCTTTGATGCATCATGTGTAAGTACTAAAAAACATTTTGATATTTGTTAATTTATTTAGAATTTAATCACATTGTAATGGGAACATTATCAGTGAATCATAAAAGGAAAATATTGGGTCGTATGTGTTAAATATTTACCATTATGAAACAAAGTGTAATTTCCAAACAGGCATGGTGTTTTTCTAGGAGCCTGCACAACAATGTGATGTAAACATTTAACTGACATTGATCTTTGCACAAGTTCTCTTTACTGAGATTTTGAAGTGGACTGCCACTTTATGCACATAGTGCTTTCCCTTCACGTCCAGCAAAGTCATCACTACTACTGATGCGTGACTCCTTAACATGTCTTTTCAAGTCATGGTGCCTGTAGGGCTGTTTAATTTTGTCAGACCTAGTCTTGGTGCCTCCACATTCTCTTCTTTTTACTAACAAATCAGGATTGTGTAGTTGGGCTGCCATGAATTGATTATTATTTCCTTTGGTTTTTGGTGGCCTTAGTTACATATTACCAGAGTCATTGATCCCATATTGGTAAGACCTTATTTTTAAAGAAGACCACTAGGATGCTTGGACCACAGTTTCTCCACCTGGAGTTTTATTCCTGCCCAGTCCATCTGCCCTTGAGGTGAATATGAGTGATGCGTTTTCTTTTAAAGATAAGTAAATGCGTTTGAGCTTTTGTGTCATCAGTGCAACATAGTGGATCTTCTGTACCTGTAACTTCTCGATGCTATCCAACATTTTGTTTTATGGAACTCCAGAGCTTAGAGAAACTTCATGCACACCATGACCACTGCGTACACAAAACCTGAACTCATCTTCACAACATTGGAGGAATGTGTTCCTCTTGGTTACAATGCTCCATCACTGCGTAAGTGGTTCCTGATGTTTTGAAGGGTCATAGTTCTTTCAGCTTCAAATGTGTAGAGATCCAAGAAGAATCTGACCTCTAGACCCTTGAAGATGAATGAAATACATCCTTTGAAAAGTTGTGAACTGGTTGGCCAGCAATGAAATGTCATATCCTAGAACAGATTCCTAAAGCACACCACTGTAAAAATACAGAACTCGCATTTACCAGACTTCTCAAAAATGGTTCACCATACAAAAAAAGAGAGATTAATATGTGACATGAAGTATAACTCTCATTAAAGCTGCAACTTTTATTTGATATATTTTTTGATATGAATATTCAGTAAAACAAAGTATAACTTGTAAGAAGTGTGCATAGCCTTGTACTGTACAGTTGTATATACACTAACATGTGCCAGATGTATTATGGGTGCTCATTTGTTGTTGTTGTTGTTGCTGCTGCTGCTGCTGCTGCTGCCGCCGCCATTGTTGTTGTCGTCGTCGTCGTCATCGTTGCTGTTGTTTATGATAAGGAATCTAAGATAGTGCTAGTGACATGATAAAATAAGTTACTGGAACAGAAAATAAAGACTAATTGATAACAGTAATTGAAATTAGTGTTATAGAAAATGGGTATTAAAAGTTAATGTAGTTTAATTCATTTATAATATCTATTAAAGATTTCAATATTACGTCATGAATGGTAACACAGCAGAATATAACTACTGAAGGATAAATACTAACGCATGTTGCTGTAATTCAGGACATGACTTGTTTGAATGAAAGTCAGTAACAAATCTGAAGGCCAGTGAGGTATACAAAGCTGAAAAAATGTATTTTGAATATATGTGTACTGCACTATTGTTGAATGTAAATTGCCTTGATATTTCCTGGCATCAGTTTTAAATTAGGCATTATATGCTTGCAGGCAATAAGCCAGAGCAGTTGGATCATGCAGTGTTGCTGGTTGGGTATGGAACTATTAATGACAGTCCCTACTGGTTGGTGAAGAATTCATGGTCAAACTACTGGGGAAATGATGGCTATATTCTCATGTCACCAAAGGATAACAACTGTGGTGTTGAAACTGACGCAACGTATGTTACCATGTAGAATGTGCATGCTTTGAATGATATTTTTAAGCCATGTAATTTGTGATGTTTTAATTATCCCATGACATCTATATTTTAATAAGGGTTGTTGATATTTCACTTGCTGTGTTTATTACCTATTGAAAGAAAACCTTAAGCAGTGCACAGCCCATACTGTTTATTGCCAAGTGTTTTTCCCTGTCATGAAGAAAGCTAAACAGGATGATCTAACAAGTGCATATGATTTGGAAGAGCTGCGAAACAAATTTCAGATAGAAATATCTTAGAGCAGTATGAAACACTTAACGCTTCAGAAGTATTCTGATAACAGTTTTTCTCATGATTGGTGCATTAACTGTTTGGTACCAGAGTTAAGTGCCCAGTGTACTGTGCAATAGACCCAGGATTTCAATAGCTGCCTGTTACTTTGCACATTCTTGGGCGATGACGCAAGTGACTTAGTTTTTCGTCATCACAATGTGTGTCAACTGAAGTCCATAGCAACACATTTTACCATGGAATCTGAATAATTTTTTTGGGTTGGAGGTAGTAGCATACGTAGTTGAAAAACATAATTGAAATGTTACTCCAGGTTTGATCTATTTGCATGTTATGTTCCTTTAGGAATAGGTTCCATTTGTTTCTGGGATCAAGTTCAGTTGTGGGACTTCATATGAGTTGAAAAGGTTTTGGAGCAGTGTAAGTCACTGAAGCCATCCTGAGTGACAAGGCATATCATAGTTCAGTTTCATCACTTTAAAAGTTTGTCCTCCTTGCCCATGAGCATGACATAAGATAAAGTCAGTGGATCATGACATTTGGATTCTTTTGTCTGTCTTATACCACATGTTGCACTTTTGCATCTCGTTAGCAGATTTCATCATCTGACTATATGTTAATTTATCTTGCCAGAACAAGAGTTTTAAGAATATTTTGTATAAGCATATCAAATATAGCGCTTAATATCACAAAACACCAAAATATGTATTACAGTTGAGTTGTATTTGCCAGAATTTGTGTCTGTCATATAATATGTTACACAGTTGTGTCAGTGAATTGAAGTTGTTTAGCTTTTTATTGTTATCTTTAGATTTATCTTTCTTTTCCTGGTGTTTTCTTTTTCTGCAACTTTCATAATATGGTTTGCAGTAGAACATTAGTGGCACATTATGTGCTACGTATAGTTTTATCAGCATCTATCAAAGAACTGAAGATGATGCAAATGTTCATGTAGCATCCTTTTTGAGGTGACCTTAAAATGGATGGAACTTACACACTGTAATGTTTGTGTAATGTAAATGCCTTTGGGCCCTTAAGTTTTTATATTTCTCTAAAGTTGTCAGAATATGATGAAAGTTAATGTAGAACCTTAAGTAAAGTGGCCCTGAAAATGACTCATATTAAATCAAAACAAGTAGACTGACAAAATTTGGTGTAAGGTTGGTATCCTGGGTTTGAACAAAAGTGGGCGCATAACACAGGCCCTTGTACATGCAGATGATTGGTCAGGCATTATAAAACTAATCGGTTGTTTTTAAATTCTTTTTATAATGCACATAAAAGGAAGATTGCATATTTAGCTCACTAGCAGTGTTGTGTACTTAAGATCTTCACCCAAGAACATAAAAATAACAATACCACATACTGTAAGTCAGTGAGATAAGATACAGTCCTGCAGCATTATGATGGGGTTTGTGAAATAAATTTCCCTTAAAATACATAAAAGGGGAACGTATTCTTGAAGCATAATACTTGAAGAGGGGGGTTAAATTTATGAGGTTTAAGAAATGTTCCTAGGAGATTGTAATTAGTATGAGTTCCTCAAAATGATGTGATAATTTACCAGCAAGCATGTGGATCATAATTGGTTTTGTAGCCCTTGGATTTCACTTTTAATGGTTTCAAGAAAAACAAAAGTATATTGCCATAAGCAGAAGCATTATAAGTGTAGAATCCATGTTCTGTGATACTGTCCAACATCTCATCTGTTGTGCTAATCTTCGTGCATTTTTCACGTATCAAGACAATTTGCCCATAATGCAACCACAACATGCCTGTAGTCTTGTGAACAAGTATATCTACACTGGTTACCCTGAAATGTTTTATTTGTTTCAGCTGTATGTCCCTTCATTTGTGTCCACAGAGTTTATTGAAATTATACTTGTAGTGAGAAGGCGGTAAACAGCAATTAAACCTAATTTGAAACTTTTTGAATATGACTTATTAGTTTACACTGTTTCCAGGGACTGTGCACATTCTGTGCTACTGTGCCTAGTGAGCAGTGACACTGTCTCACATATGGAATATAATGTTAGCTGCACAAGCTGGTCTGACTGGGCACATACTCTTTCGTGGCAAGTCTGCCATTCACTGAATTCACACTGTTGCAGTCACTTAAACACTGCATCACAGGCACATCTGAACTCTAGTACGTTTAAATACAGGAAAACTGCATTTATATTCGATTTGTTTATGAAAGGAAATGTGTGGGAAGGTTTACCTTGTTTTGTTCTCATGAACCTAAGGCTAATTTTCCAATAATTACAACAAGTAATGTAAACATTTAAAAAGAACACCTTATATTTTGTGCATGAGCAGATAAAAAGAGAACTGATGATAAAGATGTCTTAGTTTAAGCTCTAGTTCCTTAATCTTTGGAGTTGTAGTACCAAGTGCCCACTGATTGTCATCTTTCAGACTGCGTGCATTTATGTGTTTGTATTTTACTTGCAAGAGTGGGCTGGGGTTGCATAGTTGGTATAGCGACTCGCTATGGACAGGACGATCTGGGGATTGAATTCTGGTAGGAGCAAGATTTTCTGCACCCGTCCGGACCAGTCATGGGACCCACCAAGCCTCCTGTACAATGGGTACTGGGCCCTTCCCGGGCATAAAGCGTCTGGGGTGTGGAGCTAGCCACCCCACCCCCTTCTAGTGCCGAGCTTAGAGCTATAGCTCTACACCCCCTTGGGCGTTAGGACTATCTAGAAATCCCTTTACTTCCCCCCGTCCATATAGAACCATTACACTTGGTAGCTGTGGAACAGAGGAGGGTTTTCCAAACCATGTTTGCTACACTATGCCATGCAAGAGACATTAAAATGTTCAAGTTAGTGTGTTCAGTATGGTTGCGCGACCGTGCCCAAGTAATGGGTGCGTGTTAGCGTTGCCTGTCTGCCACACATCATAGGGACGGTTTATATATCCTTCGCCCGACAGATGTTATTAACTGTACACGCGTTTCCGGTATCTTTTGCCGAAAATGTTAGAAAGTTGACGTCAGGATTCTACACACGACGTAGGCATCTTCGTCCCGAAGGTTAGAACCGCTCTGTGGGGTAGAAGACCATGTCAGGGCAGCCAAGTCACCATGGATCAGAGGTTTACAGACGATGAAAAAGAGGCATGAGGTGTTTCTCATTCTGCCTGCTGTTACGAAAGGTGAGAGCATGGACGGAGTAAGTTCGGTAGTTTTGGCGCAGACATGCAATCTGTTACACATACACATCAGAGCGAGAGTGAAAGCCTTACTGCATTGCTGTAATCTATGAAGGGTACGAAGACAGTTGTGGAAGCAAGCATGTGGCCAAAAAAAAACTACACCTCCCTACTAACGCGCCCAGGCGCTGTGTAGGCACATCGTTCCCTTCAAATCACGGCTTATCTCTCCGAATCGAATGTTTCGATTCCAAAGATATCGTTCGGTGGCATAGGTGGTCACAGATTGATGGGTACGGATGAGAGGTGATAGGCATTCGTGGCGGTTCGATGGTCTGGGTGTGAGCTCCGGCGGGCCGAGAGTCAATGTTGAATGACCTGAACAGTGACAAACAAGTGTGAATTCAAAGCATATGGGTGCAAGATGAGCAGTGTAACGCCCCACCAGGATCCCTTTGATGCATTTCTTAATATTAGGAAAGTCGTACCTGTGTGATGTAAAAAGTATCCGTAATTTACAACAAAGGTGTCGTCGATACGCAAATGAATATTTGTTTGTATTGCACGGTCTAAAATCACTCTATCCGGTTAATTGTCTATAAATAGTATTATTACGTGGCTATGACGTACATGTACATAATCTATACGCAGGGTGCACATACTTTCCAAGGATCTAGGAGCCACCTCAGAATTCCAGGCGGCGTAAGGGGCCATGAAGTACGTTCCATTGTAAGGATCCACAAATATTAGGCGGTACCATAAAAAATATAGTTGCCACTGTTACCTGGCACGCAGGATTTGTATACGTCTCATTTACAGTCACCTAGCTATTTAGTCCCCCCCCCCCCCGGCCCAAAGTTGTATATCGCAACCCACACCTGCCCCATCTGCCAGCCACAATGTTTGTAGAAATGTACCTTTTAGAATTATATCCAAAACCGATTTAGAACTACGCTTTTTACTTCCCTCTAAATGAGCTGAAACCCTGGAATATTTGAAAGCTGTGGAAGTACACCAGCAACTGGGGAGTGTTAATGAATAATCTTCACGACCTGCCGTGATTAAGAAAAAGTATCCCCACAGTTCCTTGCATGTGCTTAAATCTTTCATACGCCTCGAATCCTCGCTAAACCCATTCCGGAGTCAGGGGAAATCGACGCTCAGGATATAAAAGAACACTGTGCAACCAAACCATAGGGTAGCAGCTACAACTTGAACAGGGTATGTAACATTGTTGCGCTCCCTATTATGAAGTGAAAGGACTGCGCAGTAAAACACTAGTAGATGGAGTAAGAAAGCATCCTAAATTGCGAAGAAGAATGGTGTAAACGTAACACCTTTATATAGAGGGGTCTGCATGTAAGGACGATTACTGAAGCCTGGCGTCAGGGTAACTGGTTAATCCGTACTATAACAATCGGGTAATTATACTCCGGAGGTGTTAGCTTTCCACAGCGAGTTTCGCGCAAGTGTTTGTTTCCCGGGATACTAGATCTTGTCGAATCATAAGTTTTTTACCGACGTTTCGGAGGGGAACAAATTTGTCCTACACGTCTAATAATCCGGAATGCAGTAATTTGAAGTGGGTTGTTCACAAGTCGGTGGAAATTTGTTGCGCAAAAGTGTTTCCGCAGGTATCCTGAGTCTGGTTTCAGGTGTCAAGGTATGTAGACTCTTCCACACACATAAGCAAAATCCACATTAATTAGCCACCCAACTCGAGTATAGCAACGCATCATTTCTGTGCTATTGTTCGGAAAGCCCGTCATGTGGCATTAATGGCAGCATTGCCAAGTTTATTTCTACTAGCACTGATCCGTGGCTGCTGTTTGGTGCGTTCGTCAACTACTCGCGAACATCACCGTCATGTACCAGTTTCAAACAAAGGCATCCTTGTTTTGCGCGTGTATGAAGTGCAGGACAGCCAACAGCTTGAAATATAAAGGGAATACTTTTAATATTTTAGGACAGTATGGGATGTGAGAAATTATTCTGCCCAGAAGCTGGGACCTAAATAATACTTAATATGGAATTAATTTAAAAGGTTTGCTTTGGAAGTGGTATGTAGCCAATTCTATTTTTTTTTTCAGTAAATGTTTTTACAGGGATAGTGGTAATGTTAGGTTGCCCGTCGGGAACAAATGCGACATTTGCGGAGCTTTGTTTCTAATGGTGGCAGTGGAAGTTGTGTGGAGTGGATAATTAGTGTTTTTACGTTACATGTAAGGGCAGCGGTAGCATCGGTACCCAGGCCTGAGAAGGAAAATAAAATGTTTTTGATGTGTTCCTAGATATAGAACTTTATATGCATCAGTTATAAACGTTTGCGACTAGCCCTCAAGAAGAATGGTAGGCTTTGCTGGCGGTGGACACCTCTACAGCCCTGCAGCAACAGGAGAAGGTTTGGCTTTTCTGTGACCAATCATTTCATGAGAAACGCGTTAGTTTGAAGATTTCCGTGTTACGAAAATGTGAAACTATGTAACTGCAGCTTTATTTATAGTGACAATAATTTTTAAAATTTCCTATTATAAATGTGGTAACTCATTAAAACTGTAATATTCAAGAATAGTGGAATCTTTTCTGCTACATTCATCAGTTTGAAGTAGGCCTAGGAAGAATTAAGGGTACGTAATTGAGGTCATAACATTTTATTTCTAGTTGTAAGCTGGTGAGTTTCAATATCGGATGTGTTATAGATGACTTGCGTTACGTTTTCAGTACAAGAGATGACTACCATAACATCAAATGCTCCGACATCCGCGGATGCATGTCTCAGTATTGTACACAGCCTCATGTGCCATCGGCAGGGTGGTGAATCTGAGGGGTTTGCCAAGCGAGCTATTGAGAGTCTGGTAAAGAAGTTAAAGGTACCTAAATTTTTAAATAGTATTTTTTTATGTTCATGCATATAACAATTATTTTATGTGATAGTGTATTTTGGTACTTTCAGGAAAAGCGCGATGAACTGGATAGTTTAATAACAGCTATTACAACGAATGGAGCTCATCCAAGCAAGTGTGTGACTATACAACGGACTCTGGATGGCAGGCTGCAGGTACACATGTTTATTTTTTGTGTGATATCATGCATGTTGCAGTTTGATATGCATGATTTTTAATGATTGTAAGTTAACCTATACAGTAGAAAAGCATGGTAACAAGTTTTTTCATAGTTCACATACCTAACCCGGACTGATTAACATCATGACTTATTGTAGTGTGAATAGGATTTGTTGTCAGTAGGTGGTTAAGGAAGGTGTGTATCTTGGTACTGTACTGATTCTTGCATTGAAATTGCAATCCACTATTTGTCTCTTACTTTGTTAACTTCATGAACTGATACCTGTAATTTGTTTGGATTTTGCATTATTATGCGCAAGAGAAAGTGAGCTTTAATATTTTTTGTGTTGGTATTTGTATTCCCTGTTTTCATTATTCCAAACCTGTGTAGCATCTATTCAGGTATGAGTCGAAATTGTGTACAGAAGCGGGGTAACAGAACTGTGTAACTTTTAATTAAGAGCTTTTGTTTGTGTCAGCATATATGTTGAAGCATCTGAAGGAGTGTGGCCTTCATAAGTTCTTCCCAGTACAAGCTTTAAGTGCGTCAATTTATTTTCGTTATATTTTAAATCAGTGTATGTATGTAGATGTATATGTATGTGTGCACACGTGTGCAGATATTCTGCATTCCTTATTTCATAAGGAAAGACAGGTATATGGTATCAGAGTTATTCACCTCTTTTAATCTGGGTGGGGGCATGACTTATATACACCCATTTGGTGTGCAAGTCACCAGGGCTGAGGAGTCAGTACACAAAACCACTGACTCTTGACTCCTCAGTTTTTAAATCTCCGACTCCAACTCCTTCATAAAAATTTTCAGATGTCCCATCCTGTTGTGTTTGTGCAATACTATTCCTTTGTTTCAGTCAATCACAACTTTTTTTTTTAATATTGTTATTAAATAGCTACATGTTTCGGCCTATGGGTGGCCATCATCAGCCGTCCAATACAAAATCTAAAAGAAAGGTGTCCAGGTTGACGCGTCCCTCTTTTGCATAAAAGTGAGTAGTTACAGAGTTTTTGCAAGCATGTGTAAATTATATAACA
This sequence comes from Coptotermes formosanus, assembly GCA_013340265.1. Lineage (NCBI taxonomy): Eukaryota > Metazoa > Arthropoda > Insecta > Blattodea > Rhinotermitidae > Coptotermes > Coptotermes formosanus. The sequence goes on from BLKM01006607.1 coordinate 1,056,952, forward strand.
AAAGGTACACAGTGTTTATTATTCCCATATAGGGACTAATAGACATTGTTATGATTTTTGTCATATTCACGTCTGTTACATATGTCTATTTTTGCCTTTGTCGTTAACGCTACCCTTTCCTGCATTTAACCAGCATCTTCCATGACAAAAATGGAATATTGTAGGCACTGCTCTGTAACACCCTGTAACAAGTGAAGGCAATAAAGCAGCTGATCGTACTGCACTACAGTATCTGACCACTACTCAGAGTAACTGGAACAATGTGTGAGTTGGTCGAATTCTCGGAATAGGGCCGGTGCTGCAAGAGTGAAATATAATGGTGCTCTTTGTCAGTTTGCTGGTTAATAGAGATTTCCGGATAATCCAGTACTGGATGTCACAGATTTTAGTTTGTGTTGTTAAGTAGGGCAGAATGTTTTGAAAATATCAGTTTCAGAGACAGAAGTGTGTGACTTGTGTCATTACTGTATGAAGACAAACAGTGGTTTGGGAAAGCTTTTGAGAAGTCCTTTGATAATAACTTGCCAGGTAAAAACCCAAGGTCCACATTTTCTGCCCTGTACATTCTGTTTGTCCATAAGATCTGACAAACTGCAAGCATTTCCATAACCAATAACAAAGCAGCCAAAGCATTTGCAGAATTGAAAATAATTTTCTGAACAAGTTTAAATATTTATTGGTACACAAATACATTTGTATGTGTTTAAGAGACTTGCTTGAGGAAGACCAGTTATAGTTGAAAAATGGAATGAGAATTGGTGGTAATAGAGGTTATAGTTGAGCAGATGGAAAAGTTTGTTGTATTTGTGTATTTATGATTGAGGTCACGGGAATGCCAGGAAGATTAAATAGTTACAGTTTCTGTTGTTGTGTGATAGTTCAGAATCTTCACAAGCTTTACTTTTTTGTATCATCACTTTTGAAAAATTTGTCTTTTTTGGGGGGGGGGGGGAATTCTGCACAAAATGTGTGTGTTTCAGAAACATGACAGTTTTTTACATTGTGGTTTAACATAGTCATGTAGGATATTTTGAGACTTGAGGTTTCAACAACAACCCCTGCCCCCACCCTGAAATTCTAAATGCAGTTTCTCATGTCTGCGTTTGAGTTTAGTACAAAAGTTTAACAGGAGACATAACTGTGAAACATTTTTCACAAAAAGCACTTACAAAGGAGACCAGTTTCAGCTTTGTATCTTCCACTTATGGGGGGCACCACGTGGAGCAGTTGGTTGAGGCACTGCGCTACAAGCCGGCAGGTTACTGGTTCGATTTCCAATGGTGTCATTGGAATTTTTGATCGACATAATCCTTTTAGTCGCTCTGTGGTCCTGGGGTCGGCTCAGCCTGTAACAGAAATGAGTACCAGGAATATTTCCTTGGCGGGGGGGGGGGGGGTAAAGGTGGCCAGTGCATAGGGCTGACAACCCTACGACCTCTATATGCCGATTGTCTAGAAATCTGGGAGCCTCAGCCTTCTGGAATCTTCAGGGCCTGTCCAGGCCTGTAAGGGGATTGCTCTTTTATCTTCCATGTATCCCCTTGAGATAAAAAGACAGAAATTGAAACATTTTACAAGAACTCACAAGAGTAAGTGTAAATATTTTATTCACTTGGTTGTTTCACTAACTAATGCTGGTCGTAGTAACTGAATACATATATTGCGCATGGTGTTTTGAGCATCTCCAGAGGAAACAATATATAAAGTCTTGTAAACTCTCACCATCTACTATTTTTGTACATTTGTCAACCTGTGGCAGATACAGAAAAAAAGTTGTTATGCATGGTTTTAAGTACGATGCTAAATTCAGAAAAAATTCGTAATGAAATCGGTGATAGCCTGTCAGAGGTGTTTCATTTGCAGTGAAATGCATCTTCTTCATGCAGTTTCATTTAGTAGAGCAGGTTGTGTGTGAGGCAGTGTGCTTGGATAAAGTATTTGATATCAGAAGTAACTTCCCTTTATATTTACTTTTGTGGATTTGAGTCAGTGCAGGTAGTCACATTGTAAAAGTTGTTTTTGTTGTCTTAATGATAAGTGGTTAAGCATAAACAAAGAAATAGCACACAAGAAAATACAGGTAGCCCTTGGTGTGTGACTTTGTTTTGCAAAGATCCACAATAATGACAGTTCTGTAACCAGAATACCAAAAATGGAAAAAAAAACTATCAAAAATTTAAAAAATTCACGTGAAGGAGAAAGAAAAAGATGAAACCTCCTCTAAAATCTGTGAAAACAAGTGATCTACAGTGCAGCCTTTCAGCCATGGAGATCCTCAGTGATGAACTGTTTGAGACTGACCGTGACTGGGAGCAAAGTGTGAAAGTGAAAAGGAGCGTAATGGTATCCATTGGGCCTTATTCTGAGAGTCTCAAAGAAAGAAAGGAAACCTTGATAGTCAGCACTGTGTGCTTTGTTCAAAAAAAGGGAAGATTCTGAGCCAGGGACTTCATTAGAGAAGTAAAATCTCTGCATTACGCCACTGTCAGAAAGGATCAATGCAGGGACCTTACAGTGCCACTTACAAAACTTTTGTTGTGGACTTCAAACATATCAAAGTAAATGTGCATTATTTAATTTTTTATTTAATTAAATTTAGTTTGGTTATTTTATACCATATTACATTTAATTGATTTATATTCATAAAAATGCTGTTTTTATATTCATAGCCTTCATTTCAGAGCTTTAAGTATAATAATGTTGTATTACTTGTGTCAATTTGAGATGGGCCAGGAACATAACTCATTGACTTCCCATTGACATACATTATATAATTAGTTTCATTTTACACCAATTTTTTTTTGTGACAGTTTCTTCAGGAACAGAACCCCTTTGTAAACCAAGGGCTACTTGTCACCACTTGTTCCAAGAGTATAGAACTGAGAGACCTAGGCAGATTTTTGTACAAGATGAAATGCAGTTGGGATAACCAAGTAAACCCCCCCCCATTTGAAGTTTCAAGGAGGAGGAAGAGGAAGCATTGTAAATGGAAATGTTTTAGTTTGTAGAGTAATATAGATTAGAACATTTTTATTTATTGAATAAATAGTGTAAGGTAAATTAGAGAGATTAGTAAATAAATATAGTGTATGTGTGCTGATAATAACCTGGTGTTAGCAGTCAAATGCGAGGAAAACTATACTTAAGACTCAACAAATGAATGTTTAATTTCATTTTATTATTGTGTTGTGTTGTACATGTAATTTGTACTTGAGAATTTGAGGAACTTTCGTATGATGAAGTAGTGATTGTGGTGTCATGTGACTTGCAGGTGGCAGGACGTAAGGGATTTCCACATGTCATCTACGCAAGGATTTGGCGTTGGCCAGATTTACACAAGAATGAGTTGAAACATGTGAAGTATTGCCAGTTTGCATTCGACCTGAAGTGTGATTCAGTATGTGTAAATCCATACCATTATGAGCGTGTGGTATCACCAGGAATAGGTGTGTTTAATGCGTGTCGTATTGTCTTTAAGTGACATGACTTCCCATTCCTGTGGAGCACTGTATGAATAAGTTTTGATTTATTAGTCCACTGTAGCAGCCTGATTCATATTCACAGATCTGTCTGGGTTGTCTCTACAATCTGGATCAAGTCGGCTGGTGAAGGACGAGTACTCTGCTGGTGTTGTAGCTAGTGGTGGCATGGAAGTGGATGGAGATGTAGGAGTCAGTCATTCTGTATCACAAACAATACAACACCATCCTCCCCAATCCCAGTTCTCTCTTGGCCTACAGCAGCCGCAGACAGGTAAAAGGAATAAGAGCTGGCATTCCAAGTAGTGGTAATTTCTCAGATACATACAGTTCTTGTTTCACCCATTTTCCTGAAAGTCATGTTTTTTAAAATCTGATGGAGCATTTTGAGTTGTTGGTTTGCAGCCTTTAATGTTCAGTGATGCTGTCTTGTTAAATCACTTTCTAATTATTTCAATACTTGCCATTAGGACCAAATGCATGGTTTAGCTAGCATTCGCCAGAGCTTAATAAGATTTAAAAGCCATGACAGTGTCCACTGCTGGAGCTTGCGAAGAGATATGAATCCATTAATCTAGGCTCCTGAGACTGTGTATAGTAATATTCAAAAGATATGCAGCAGTAGTTGAAGTATTTTTGTTGTAGAAAAAACGAGAGCAAATTGGTCACCGATTGAAATCTGTAATGAGCTTTTGGTTTGGTGGGTGTAACTAATTAATCCTTTGAACAAGGGTATGAAATTTGGTATGGAGATAGAAAAAAGGAAAATACATATGAAATGTTAATTAGCAGTTAAAAATGTTATGCTAGTGCAGAACTTGAGCTTATGGCTGCTAATTTTCCCCCATGTGTAATCACCACCATCATCATCATCATCGTCATCATCATAGCAGCAGCAGCAGCAGCAGCAGCAGCAGTAGTAGTAGTAATTGCAGCGGCTTTAATTGTGATGGTAGTAGCACTGATGACGACGACGAATTGTGACTCACCTGGGGTGGAAGTCCATTTCTGTCTGTGCACAGGTCCGACTTATGAGTTAAACTGAGTTGTATTTCCTTGATTATAAATGTACAGTATTTAGATAAGACGTTAACAAGAGTAGATTTGTTGGACTTGAAGGTTGTAGTAGGAAAATATGCTTTGTGTTTTATGACCAGGGTTACTAATTACTCTCTCAATTAGGGGATTATCTTATGGTTGGAATGGAACTTACTATTGCTAATAAGAACTCAGAATGTGGAAACATGCCATATTATGCAATTTTTTGTGTATGTGTCATTATGTCACACTCAGTTGCACATTTGAAGTTGTCATCCTGTTCTGTCAGTATAGTAGACTTGAATGTTGGCAAGATTCTGGTTAGTCTTTTTGCAAACTTCAGATTGTTTGCCAGGATTGCAAGATATAATGTACGGCATGTAATGTATAATGTACAGATGAATACCATGTCATCTGTTATGCAGTCACTTTATGTGCTTTGTGCAAATCGTGCTTAATGACTTCGGCAGCTGCTGCAAATTTGCTACACATGACTCTTCACAATCTTCCATTGGTCTATATTATCTGTTATTCCCATTGTGTAGGCCAGGGTTTGATTCCAGGCAAGTCCAAATGGGATTTGTGGTGAACAAAGTGGCAGCTTTTTCTTCAAGTACCTCAGTTTTCTCATGTCATTATTCCACCACCCACCCCTCCTCTGCCACCAAGGTTACAGAAAGAATAGATCTATACTTCTACTCCCCCCTGTGCCTTCATGGCATGTTGCAGGGCATACTTTATCTCTTATTATTCTATGATTGCTCCGTAGGATATTTTATTTATCTTCCACCAGTGCTATATAATCCTAACAGTTGATGGCATCATTAAATAAAATACTTCTTCCTTCGTGTCTGTCACTGAAAAATCTGATGGAGTTTGGTCTTGAATCGTGTTCACTGCCCTTTCCTCTGTAAGTACACTTGTTTCCAGCCATCAAATTTGTAAGCAATTTAACTGAGTAAGCTGAATATTAAAGGCTGCAGTGTTAATAAAACTGTATTGTGTCTTGTGTAATAGCAGTTGGATGAATCATTTGCATGCTCTTATGAATTTCAGTCACTGGTAAACAATAGCATCTAGTGTTTTGTTACTTTTAGTTTGTTATTGTTTAGTTTTTATGGGCTTTGTTTTGGTTTAGTTGAGTTAGTAGCACCTGCACTATCGCTTATCTTAGCAGGTGACTCTGTTGCTCTGTTCGGAGCTCCTGGGGCTGGGCGGACCACCAAGATGGAGCCACCGCCACCACCACCACCAGACACCTGCCCACGTTCCACATGGGTGCCTTCCAGGCTATCACATTGTAAGCTTTTCCCACCCTCAGAAAATTATGCCTTGTGTTTCATAATTTCAGAATATTTTCTAGGAACAGTCAGTGCAGTCTTTACTTTTGAGGGTGAAGCTTAAAAAAGAAAACGCATTACTGAGGAAATGGGTTAATACTAACTTTCTGCACTAGGATTATGGTGAGATCCCATGACTGGTGGGAACAGGGAATGTGTTATAGCTTGAGAAAGCATAATGCACAAACATGTAGCATGTGAAAAATTAACTTGTCTTTGTATTTTGAGGATGTGAAAATGCATGGAACAAATCTCAAGCCATAGGACCTCTTGGCCTGGTGTCTTGTTCGTCGTAACACATGCTTGGTTCATACACAGATCAGTGCCCTGACATCATGTTAATTTCATATTGTTTCCTGTGAGACACAGTGTATTCCTGTGTCCTCCAAAGAAACTTTTTTCCCAGTTTATTTATCTTTAAGGCAATATGGTCTTGACCATGTAGTTACCTTTGCCAGTGAGTAATGGATAGCACAAAAGTGTACAGAGAACATTTCTTATTTAGGAATACAGCTGTTGTGACACATGTAGTGCACTTTTGTCGTTTAAAAATGCGCCATGCTGGTGTTAGTCCTTAAGCATACTTGCAAAAGAGAGGGTTTCTTATTAATTTTTAGCTTATGTTATTTTTTAAGGATACTGAGCGTATGGTATCATGTTTCTTGGTGTATGTGTGGTAGTGTAGCATGTGCAGAAAAATTCCTTTAATCTGATGCTTGATAATTCAGAAATCGTGATAATCCAGCCCTTGAGGAACTTAGTCCCAAGACCGGAAGTTCTGGTTTTTTACCATAGAAAAGCTTCGCCAGTGAAAGAGACATGTTCAACAAGGGCCTCCAAGATTGTCTGCACATCATCTGTTGTGTTATCTCATGACCCCTTGTCTCCTACTCCATCACATGCTTCAGCTATGAAGACTTCAGAAAACACAGAAGAGGACCTTGATGGCTTAAAATTGGTTGATAACCAATTCACAGCACTCAGACCAACAAAATGCACAACGTTGTTCCTTAGATACAGTAAAACTCATTTAAGAAGTCCCTGGTTAAGAAAATTTCCCGCCTAAGAGGTCAGGATAAAAAAGTACCAAAATTCTCCCATTTGATTAACATTGCATATTGCCCTTTTAATACAGCCCTGCACAAGAAAATTTCCCGCCTAAGAAGTAACAAATTCGATGATGGAACAATTTTTTTACCCATTTAATACATTTTAAGTTTCAAAATCTTAAAGAATTTCCCCAAGTTTCCATTTGTTCTGTTTCCAAAACGCAGCATTCAAATGGCGTGGTCAGTTCATAGAGGTTAATCTCCAAAATGTGTCTTGGTGTAGCATGATTGTGAAACATTTGTGGTGACTGTGTGCAGATAAGTTACATCAGCAATTCCAGAAAATAAATTTGAGGCACTGCAGGGTTAGTGAAAGCAACTGGAACTACTGATCACCCTTTATGGTCCACCTAATAGCGAACGTATGGAATCTGAAGATGTATACTGCAACTGTTTTTGGAAAAAGAGCAAGACAACCCACATTTGACAAATCTTTCAAGGAAAAGTAACGATCTGGAATGACACGTGAACTTGTGGATGAGAAGTCCGTGACAGTATAGTCAAAGGTGTGAATAAAACTATGAGTGAAATATTACAGACAAAATGGTTAGATGGTCAGATACAGGTGAGAATGTGTTAAGACAGTTGCAAATTGGACAAATTCAGCATACATATGTAATAAGTTCACAAAAAAATTAAAAAGTAGGATTTTTTAGTCCTACCCTTTTAAGAAATTTCCTTCTTAAGAAGTCAGATTTTCTTGGAATTTTCAAAAACTTCGTAACAGGGTTTTACTGTATTTGGCATGGCATATGTCATAAGTATCCTAAAGTTACTGCCAAAATTGCAGGTCCCTGTATATTTTTTAAATAAATGTGGCTGTCACACACACACACACACACACACACACACACACACACAACCTTCTTTTGTTCAGATGAAATTTTGTATTAAGTGTTCAAGTTGAAGTATAATTGCAAGGGGGTGTGTCAGGCAAAACGTATCAATTACAGATACTCCTTTTCTTTTAAAATCTGAATGTGTTTTAGTGCATGCATATATATATATATATCCTTAATTGAATGGGCCCTGCCAAGCAGAGACCGCATATGAGAATGAGATGTAGATGGGACAGCAGCATTAAAATTTATCTTAAGGAAATAAGTTACTAGTATGAAAATTTGAGGTGGCTCAGTATTGACTCCGTTTTGAGTTATATGGTGATGGTAATGGGCCTTTGAACACCAAAAAGTTAGGAAATGTCTGAGCAGTACCTGTGGAGTTTTGAAATACTGCCTTTATGAAAAATTATTTCACAGAAACAAAGCCTATAATGGGATAAACATGTGTTACGTGTGATTATTTAATATGGTGTGTGTTGTGTATTGACTATAAGGGCACATGTCTTTAAACCTTGTGTGGTATAACGGTTAATTGTGATGTAATAACAATTGGCAGCTGCATTTCTTCATGAAGTGTACATAAATACAATTTATAATTTTCAGCCTTTATAGATATTCAGTACCCCAGTCTAATGAGTAATATGCAGCTTGAAAGAAAAAATGATGAATGTTAATGACTGAAGGTGATTTTAAGCAGTGATCCCTTTATTGTGTATTGTTCATGGTACCATTTTTCTGTGTTGTGTGGAAATGAATTGTAAGGATTCACTGAGGTAAAATCTTAAATTCATGTTACGTGCTTACAGTCTTTGACCCGCGTTCATTACACAGAGTGGTAACAATTTGTGCTACGGTGTATACTGTCACAGTTTCTGCAAATTGTGCAGATTATTGTTACAATTTTCAGTTATTATGTGTCATTTTTATTGTACTTTATTTTCATATAATTTTATGTTTTGCTTGTGTAATAAGGGATTATCTTAAAATATGCATGAAAACCACAGATACTTGTAGCGTGTGTTGTCTTCAGCTTCCAGTGCTGCTGGTGCTGCTGGTCATGGTTTGGTGCATACGGTTGCATCTCCTACAAGTGGCACTCCAAGTACACTGACTTCCCAGCAGGGCTCTGTGACCTCTGCACAATCTACAGTTGCCCCAGGTCCATTGGTATCCCCTACACAAACATCAGGTGCTGCTGGACCAGCTTCCTTCTTTGGAGCAGACAGTTTGTCATCTAGTGGGGACACGCAGGTTGTGCTCACTGCATCACTTGGTGGCAGTCAGCAGCAGAGTCCTACTGCTGCACCAGTATCACCACATCTTCAACAGAATGGCTTTACTAACTCAGGTATGCTTGCTTATGACTTCATATTCAGTAATGCTTACATTTTGTGAGTTAATACTGGATGGCAGAGAAAGGAAGGGGCTCTTAGATTAGTGAGAGGCCCTGTTTCTGTAATTTGCCATTTTCCAAAATTTACTGATATGTAAATAAATAACAGAGTAAAGTGTACCATTAATTGAGAAGTTATGTTTCTATGCCTGCTGGCCTGTAGATGCTTGTCAGCTGAAGTGGAGTGTTGTGAGACTCATCCTATATCTGTCTTGACATAGTTCATGGTTGCACACATCTCTCACCAGTGAGTGCTTCAGTAACACTTTTGGATCTGACATTAAATGCATAATGTATTTTGCAAAAGACCTGCAATTTAAATGACCACCATTAATTTGCATGTTCTTGGGAATGATTTTATTTGATGTTCAGTTTTCTCAACATCCCACTGTGTTGACTGTACTTGACTGTTTGTGCCAAAGGGTTAACAAAAGGTGATTCAGTAGTGGAACAAACTAAATTTAATTAAAATCAACATGAATTATATTTGCAGATTCGGAGTGTACCACGCAAAAACATACCCTGTTTCTGGTAAAAAACCAGCCAGTCAGTGCTGTAATTTCTGTTTATTGTTAGAATTATACCAAATAAAGATTAACCCTTTAAAGATGAAGCGTATCCGTTTTATACAAGGATGCAGTGCATACAGCGCTGTAAACACTGTCCACTTCGGTTATAAAAACCAATCTCTTACTGTGTTATAAGGCAAAAGTTGCTGTTTGTTCTGAGCTCCATACAAAACACATAAACGCAATGTGGGCACCATGTAGAATTTTTTAATGTTAAACCTGGTCATATGTAAAGTTACCACTAGGCTTTAAAAGGTTAAGCACTGAACTTAAATCGTTAAACCAGATATGTTTGACTGTATGTGAAATATTTATGTCCGCAAGTAGCTCATGGTAGAGGTCAGTATGGGTCAGAATTTTATAATTTATACGACATAGCCCGATGAGCCTTTGGCCAACATGGAGTTTACCTTCAGATGTACTACCTGTACTGGACCAGAGACCACCTTCCTTTTATTCTAGCCCAAATGAAGCCTGATTTGACATCAGTAATTAATGTTTATGTTTATTTTAATGTACAAATGTCAGTAATCCTTGAATGTATGATATGATACTCACAAGATCATCAGGTATTATTTATGTATTTGAGGTATTTTATCTATTTGTGGAAGGGGCAGGTGTGAAAATTTCAGAAAATCTTGCTTGGTTTTGTTTCCAGGGCTTGACAGAATGAAATTTCCGAAGCATGTTCCTTAAATATGTTCTCAATTTACCACATTATGTGCCCATGCAGTCCTATTGTAACTTCCTGGTCAGTTCGCAGTGCACATGTATTGTCACAATTGTGTGTGCTAGTCGTTAAATCTTCTGTGTCGTGAACATGAGATGAATGCCCCCATGAACAATTGTTCTTAGTACAACAAAGACTTGCCAAGGAAACTCCACAATGTTTTTGTGTAACATTTGAATCATGCTCCGACCCAAACATATATCTGTGTCTGGCCATAGTTTGGCCGTCAGGTTGACTTGGGCCAAGGCGTAGATCTCTATCCTGTGTAATATACCTGTACCTCAAAAATGTAAGAAATTGCTCTAAAAGCAGTGCCTTCACAGATTGTGTCCTTAGGTCATCTGTGGCCTGTGCATTTGTGTTAAACTAATGGTAGTTCAGCATGAATTTTTAAATTAATTAGTGTGCATGGGTATTGTTTGTGTTTATATTAGTTTTGACATCTTTTGTAACCTCTGTAACACACATATGCTGGATCACATTGCTCATATTTTGTTTTGCATGTGTTGTAATTCTTCACTTCCACAACCATCCCTTTCAAAGTCTTGCGGATATTATGTTTTTGGCACACTTGAGTAATATTGCAGTACAGTTCCCTTAATCTGGCATGCACAGGACTGGACAGGTGCCGTATTATTGGATGTTCTGGATTATTAGATGGTAAGTGTTCTGACCTCAGGTTTTACAGGTTATGTTTTGGTACTGTGCATACATTTGGGCCGTTTCAGTATCTCTAGCATGAGAAGGTTATTCACACTTTCACTTGATGCCATAAATGACTGTCATTGGTCCTATTGTTGCTTTGTATCATAGATTGCTCATGATCTAGCGTTGTGTGACACTATAACCTCTCCTTGATTTTCACCACTACATTTTTTTCTCTTGGCAGCAGGGCCTTGTTTACTCATCTTTGGATCTTTTGAAGCCATTATAATAGCTCAAACAAAGCATAACGTGTGCCACATATAACACAATGGAAGTAAAATTCACAGTAACACTGGATTGTACCAGACAAGTGGTGTGACCTGCAAGTTGCTTGCAATGTCACCGGGTGTTGGACAGTACCAGCTAATGAAAACTTAAAATATTTTGTTTGGAGAGAAGGTCTGTACTGGATGTGTGACAACCAGGTAACCCAAGATAAAGTGACACAATAAATATGTGTACCAGAAATTAGGATCAGCAAGACTTCCAGTCTTGGGTCTGTTCTTTTCAAGTGCCAGATTATAAGGATTTCTAGATTTTCAGATGACAAATTAAAGGAATTTTGCTATGTTTGTTTGAGCTTACAAAAATGGCAGCAGATGGGAATGTTTCGAAAAACAACAGTATAATTTTGTGATTTAGGAGGTTGGCAACATGGTAAGTAATAATCTTGTGCAGAGGTATTGGAACACCATAAGTGGGTGATTGCTGTTCTGCATTTCTCTGCTTGTTGTGTGTCATTGCTGCAGTGCTGGGCATGTTAATTCTAGTGTTAATATTTTAAATGCAGCAACTTGTAACCACTACATACCCATACGCAGGATTGTTCTGAAATGTGGTAATGTTATTTGGACTTCCACACCTCTTCACACAAAGTCACCAGAAGTTGAGGAGACTATATATAATATGAAATATTTTTGTGTATTGTTCCATTTAGGTACACTTAGCAGTACGTCACCAAACCAACAGCAGCAACAGCAGCCATTTACTGGAGCTCAAGGAACATGGACTGGCAATAATACACTGACCTACACACAAAGTATGCAGCCACCTGATCCTCGTTCACATCACCCAGGATACTGTAAGTAATGAATATGGACTGGCAATAATACTGTCACCTAAACACAAAGTAAGCAGCCGCCTCATCCTCGTTCACTTCACCCAGGATATTGTTAAGTGATTACTGTCTTGTAGTAGAATGTAGGAGAAACTTACTCAGAAGTCATATTTAACCCAGTAGTACCTATATATAGGTGGCTGATTTTGTGGTGATACAAATTCCTGTCTGTTTAGAAGCATGAATTAAATATTTCTGTTCAAGATCAGTTGCATATCAGAATATTTCTTATCTTGCCGTTAATTCCTGTCGTCTAGCGGCATATTTAACACAATACCTGTTTTTCAGTGTAGAAAGTAAGTACTAGGGGGGTTCAATTTTGTTCTGGTTTTCAGGGGGCCACAGTGCTGCACAGCTTGGCTCTGATGTTGCCTTGACAGGTTTGCTGTCAACACAACCTGCACCAGAGTACTGGTGTTCAGTAGCATACTTTGAGTTGGACACGCAAGTTGGTGAAACATTCAAAGTGCCATCCTCCTGTCCTAATGTAACAGTAGATGGTTATGTTGATCCTTCTGGAGGCAACCGGTTCTGTCTGGGAGCACTTAGCAATGTACATCGCACAGAACAGAGTGAAAAGGCTAGGTATGAGTTAAACATTTTTAGCCTGTATGCCATTTATAACCTTCCAGATATGGCTGTGGCCAGAGCACTGTTCAATTTAAATGCCCACTGGGGGGTCATTGTTTTCCCTTTCAGATGAAAATGTTCTGCATTTAACTAGAGAGCATTGCCCTATTTGACTGTTTAAAGTTACAAAAATTAAGTTGGCTTCTGAGATAACCATGCTGTCTATGTCCTTTGTCAGTTTTGAAGCAGTGGACCAATCTGTATAAATTCTTTGGCATAAGAGAGCCACCATAACATCATACAGACTCGCTGGCTGATGCAATAGTTATGTTCTGGAATGTCCACTGCAGTCAGAATTGAGTATACGTATAGTTAAATATATACAGTGTACGAAGGTTGGGCAAATAATAATTCGTAAATAGAATAAAAACATTGATTTATTCTCCAAAACTGACATTATTACTTTTCAGCATAATTGCCCTGCTTTGCGATACACTTGTGCCAGCGGTCCGGAAGCTTGCGGATGCCGCTCAGGAAGAAGTCTTTTGGTTGCCTGTGTAGTCACTCCTGAACATCCTGTATCACTTCCTCATTATTGTGAAACCTTTTCCCGCCCAGATGCTCCTTTAGGGGGCCAAAGAGATGATAGTCTGAGGGAGCAAGGTCTGGACTGTATGGAGGATGTGGTAGAACATTCCATTTCAGTTTCTGGATGGTTTCCATGGTGGGAGCAGCCACGTGTGGACGGGCCTTATCCTGGAGAAATGACATTGATGTTTGCGCCCTTTTTCTCTTGTTTCTGATGGCTGCCTTTACTGGGCCTTTGAGAAGTGCCAAGTAATATTCAGTGTTTATTGTGCGACGCTCTGTGAGGAAATCCATGTACAGTACACGTTTAGAGTCCCAGAAGACGGTGGCCATAACCTTCCCAGCAGACAACGTGGTTTTTGCTTTTCTGGGTTTCGGAGACCCTGGGTGACACCACTGCATTGAAGAACGTTTGCTCTCGGGCATGAAGTAATGCACCCACGTCTCATCTGTTGTCACAATAGAATCCAAAAAAAGTCCCCTTCCCGCTTGTACCACGACAACGATGATTGCGCCACTTGCACCCGTGTACTCTTGTGTTCGTCCGTCAATAAATGCGGGATCCATCGGACGAACACTTTCGAGTATTGAAGGTGTTGTTTGATGATTGTTTTCACACTGCCTTCACTGATACTCAGTATTAGAGACAACTCACGGACAGTTATTCGCCTGTTCACCCGAATGATTGCATCGACGCACTCACTGTTCTTGCCTGTTACGGAAGTCCTCGGCAGGTGCTCATGAGGTTCATTCTCCACTGTTCCCCTTCCTTTTTTAAGTGCACTGCTCCACCTATAGACACTAACATTTGACAGTGTCTTCTCACCATACTGCCTCTTTAATCTTGAACAGATTTGCGATGGTTTACAACCTTGTTTTTTCAGGAATTTGATTATAATGCGCTGTTCCACACTAATGTGTACCTTTGCTTGGCTCATGTCCCTCACAACTGACAAAACTGCGCAGTAGCAAACACCAGGTCAGTGAATGACCTTGGAACAGTGCTTCCACCTTCAACACATTACTACTTTCAATGGACCGCGCTGTATTTTTGAACTACGAACAAATTATAATTCATATTTGCCCGCGCCTCGTACGAGGGAGTCGAGCTGAAATGCAAACTCCAGCATGCTGGAACCTGATCGGTCCAGCATGACAGCACTGCTACCTGTGTTATCACCCCATTCTTCTACCACCTTTGTCTCTTTGCACTATCATTCCTGCAAGGGAAAATTTGGTGCATGTTTAAAAATTTTATTTAAATTATTTCTTACTTCTGTATATTTGCGTCGGTCTAAAATTGCATAACTTGAAAATGCATAAGCCTGATTTTCTGCAGTCAGTAATACAAATGGGGCATGCATTACCTTATGACGTGGTAGCAACACTATTGCCACTTACTAAGGGCCTGAAGTGGTGTATGGTAATAGATGTTAAAAAAAATACCATGCTTTTTGCGTGTGTGTGTGCGCATGGGCGAACAAGACTACATGTGTGTGTGTGATGTAAATAACAGGATGCTGGCAGTGAGAAAATTTACTTCAGTGGGGTGTTGATGGTGATACCTAACAAACGTTGATGCGAGGCATGTGGAGTTTGATGTGGATTTATTAGTTTATATATAGTGGTTTGATTCCCAGTAAAGATAAGAGATGAGTATTGCAATCAGCCATCAGTGATTGCAGTATTCAGTTGTGTTTAATAATGTAATGGATATGTGCCACCTTGAAGTAAGGGTAAGAGATTTTCCTCTTGACTGAAGTGTCCCTATTGGCTCTGTGTCCCATGGAGCCTTACATTCATTTGGTGTTCATGACATTCCTTGGGGTTAAAGTGGACAGGACATGAAGCTTATCGGTCACCTCCATGTAGTGGTGCGGTTAGAATGCCCTACCCCATATGCCTTCATGGTGTATCACAAAGATCAGGTATTTCAAATAAATTTCTGTCTTACTTCAGTGTAATGTCCTTGTTCATTAAGTGTGTAAAATTTTAGCTGTTCTGCTTCTGTTTGCATTTCTGTGGCCTTTGCTTTTCATAAAATTATTTGGCAGGAACTGCATGTCATGATTATGTTCCAGGTTACACATAGGTAAAGGTGTACAGCTGGACCTCAGGGGTGAGGGAGATGTTTGGTTGCGCTGTCTCAGTGATCATTCAGTTTTTGTACAAAGTTACTATCTGGATCGAGAAGCTGGACGGGCTCCTGGAGATGCTGTGCACAAGATCTACCCAAGTGCATATATCAAGGTGATAATTTTAAGTTTGCCATTTTTTGTAATTTTGAAATTAACTTCTGGCTTTTATACAGCATGTCTGCTACAATTTGCATTGTAGCTGATCACCAGGTTTATAGAACTGTTGAGGGGTTGGACATATAACGTGATAAAACAACACTTTGAGGAAGAAGGCATATGATACAGTTGTAGACTGTTTGTATGGATGATTTACAGGGACCAGAAAAAGTGAGTGATACTTGTGGGAAAATGATGAATCTGGGGACAATGGATAGAGATTTCACTGTGTTAAGTAGTGATGTAACAAGTTGGAAGTATTTAATTTTCCATATTATGATTAGTAATTTTGAGAAATGTAGTAGAATTTTCAGATTTTCACTTTTTAAATCAAAACCATCGACATATAAAAAATTTTTAAAAAGATTGCATGCAAAGGATCCTCAAAGTGAACAGTGATGCTGCTGTCATTAGTATGTTAGTTTAGAATGTGGCATTTCAAGTATGTCAGACTGGGCTGAAGAGTTAAATAATTGGAATCACACTCTTGTCCCCACTCCCCGTCATGTAGTTTCAAAGGTCAATCCACATTTCCTGTGGCATCCCTAGCTTTTACACTGGGGATCTGTCTGTTATTGCCTTTGTATGCCATCTATTTTCTGTGTTTGCTGGAGTCATTTCTGTCAGTAGTCACATATTCTGTTGTGTGCATAGAATATCTTTAGTCTGCTTCTAATATCATTGGCATTCATTCAATGAAATGAGCATCATCATTGGCATTCATTCAATGAAATAAGCACAGCCTTGTACTTCCCACAGAAAATGCATTTCTGCTGCCTGTATTTTTTTATATGTTATATGAACAAATGCAGGATGCTGGTAATGACAAAGTGAACTGTCAGTTGTGTTGATTTAATGTCTGCTACTCAATGCATGGCCATTATGTTGTGGATGTGTGAATTCTTGCCTCTCAGGTATTTGATCTTCGGCAGTGTCATCGGCAAATGCAGCAGCAGGCAGCAACTGCTCAAGCAGCAGCTGCTGCCCAAGCTGCAGCTGTGGCAGGCCACATCCCAGGACCACATTCTGTTGGTGGCATTGCACCAGCTATCAGTAAGTGAAACATCATTTCTTTTCACACACTGCTTTCAACTGTATTTTTCTGTCTTGGTCACTTGTGTACACATTTTTATTGTACAGCACATACTGTTAATCAAGGGTGAATCACAGCTGAGGTCCATTTGTAATCAATAAACCTGCAGGCCCAGTGTTTTAGAGCTTTGAGTTCGTACAGGGCGATTAAGGAGGGGTCTGTCAAGCTTGGTGGCTGCAGTATAAAGACTGTTACTTGACTAAAGGTAATCCTGTTACAGGTTTGGAAATTTTCAGGTATCATGTTAACTGAGGTGTATGTATTTATGGTTTATTTAATTACAGTGTCAGTAGCTCAGAAGCAGTATTATTTATCACGAAGGAAGACTGTCGCAAAAAATATCAGAGATCCATAATTCCTGTCAAAGGACATTACGGGTGGGTTAGTGAGTATGGCCTTCATACACAGCAGCAGTTTTATTGCTGGAAGAGCCTGTCTTCCCTGCACTCGAAGAAGATCGG
This sequence comes from Coptotermes formosanus, assembly GCA_013340265.1. Classification (NCBI taxonomy): domain Eukaryota; kingdom Metazoa; phylum Arthropoda; class Insecta; order Blattodea; family Rhinotermitidae; genus Coptotermes; species Coptotermes formosanus. The sequence goes on from BLKM01006607.1 coordinate 1,074,280, forward strand.
ACAGGTTCATTTCTGGTTAATGATACATGTCTTGAAGCTGTCACAGTAACAGAATTTGGTGAAACCTTTCTGTGCTGACAGCTGTATTTTGTGGTTCAGTGCAGCATTTCAGTGACCCATTCAGTCTGCGTCATCAGGGCTCTTACATGGAAGCCTGATGATGGAGATGGAGTCGGTCTGTGAAACACTGGTGTGTTTGAACCACCTGACGTGGCTGCCAGCCTGAGAAGAGCGTAGTTTTTACAAATATGAAGAGTATGCACTACCACCCCCCTCCCCTTCATCTTGAAATTGTGGATCTGAATTCATCCCACATGGGACCAACTGTGAACCAGAATTTCTGTGCCCTCTGTTTAAGGTGCACAACAAGAATGACCAGTGAAGTGTAGCAGAGATCTGGTTTTGTGTCATAACAGTGCTGCTCACTGTTCTGTGTGTGTGAGTTTCTAGCTAAAGGCTTCATGACTGTTGTCCCAGACCTTCCATAATCCCCACGTCTCCCCCTTCTGCTTCTCTTTCTGAAAATCAGTTTGACAGTGAAGTGGAGGAGGTATAACTACATACTTATAATTCAAGAACAATCTTAGTGCCGCATTTGCTGACTGGAAAGCACTGGACCTTTGCAAATGACTTTAACAAGGGCACAGTTGCTGGACTTTCTGCATGAAGGCGCAGGAGAACTGCTTTGAAGGAGGACAGCATTCAATTAAGAGTAAATGTAGCTGTCAGAAAGCAAAAGACAGAAAATCAGTAAGTTTCTTTCTGACATTATGTACACATATTTGGTCAGTTTGTGTTATGTCTTCCAAAGTGTTTCACATTAGAACACCAGATTTTTACGCAAATATGTTCTTAGCCCTTTAAAGACAGAAGGTATCTGTTTTGTGTAAGGACTTGACGCATACCACACAGTAAACCCTCTCCACCTCGGTTATAAAAACCAATTTGTTAATGTGCTATAAGGTGAAGGTTGCTGTTTGTTCTGAGACTCATACAAGACACATAATGCAATGTCAGCACCATGTAAAATTTTTGAATGTGAAACCCGGTGGTACATAACATTACTGCTAGGCTTTAAAAGGGTAATGCTGCTTATGGAAACGTAGTGGCCATTTATCACATCATGTTTACTGGAAATAAGACGTCTCACATTTATACCAATTTGCTTTCAGAAATAGCATGTCTCATGTTTGTCAGTAGGTTGTACCCCTGTTTTTAATTTTACAGTGAATTTGAAATAAAAGTTACGTTATGTTTACAGTGGAATGAATGAGCCAGATTTCAGTACCTTATTCAACATCTCTGTCATCTGTTGTAGGTCTGAGTGCAGCAGCAGGTATTGGTGTAGATGATCTGCGGAGGTTGTGTATCCTAAGGCTTAGTTTTGTGAAAGGCTGGGGACCTGACTACCCCAGACAGTCCATCAAAGAGACCCCCTGCTGGATTGAGGTAAACTAAATTATAAATTATTTTTACCTTGGTCTTCACTGCTAACAGATATCACGTTGATTTAAGAGTGTCTTCAGAATTTGTATTGGCTGATGGAAGGTATTTCCAGTGCCTTAGAGGAACATGGCCCTTTCTCTTCTGTAGGGTAGCGGGGAAGGTGAAAGCTGGTTTAGCTAGGAAATGGTGGTCATTGGTCAAACTGCATGGAGAACAGAACATGAACATGGTGCAGGTACCAGGAGAAGAGCAGAGTGAAGATGCCTGTTGCCTTTGTCCATTGATTGTACCTTTCTTTGTACAGTTAGAAGTTCACAAGTCACAAACTGTGATGGCTTACTCAGTGCAAAACCTTCCTTCTTGTAAAATCATACACAAACACACCAACACATGCACACATTTGTTAAAACTCTGAGTAGAAGTTATTTATAGACCCGACTACGTGCATGGTATGGACAATATAAAACTTCCTTGTGTTTGGTTGGAGCTGATTCTCAGCTGCTGCCATCATGATACATGCCATACAGTGTGATCTTTTGGTGAGATGCTGGTGATGTATTAAACCCATACAGTAAAAGATATATAATTCCAGTAACAACTGAAATGCAGGAAGTTTACACATGAGGAGGAGAGAGGAGGGAGGGGGTGTATTCATTATGTTTAATTACACACTATAGGTAAACATTTAAGAAAATGGTTGTAGAGGTAAATTATATGAAAACTGCTGTTTTCAATTATGTATCTCTTCCTGTTTGCAGGTGCACTTACATCGTGCTTTGCAGTTATTAGATGAGGTGCTCCATACAATGCCAATTGATGGCCATCGGCCCATTGAGTGAATGTGACCTTCACTACTGTATTCTTTTTAACTGACACAAGACACTGCCAAGTGTATTTATTGTATTCATCACATTATTGTTGCGGTGTGATGCTGTTGACAGTTGAACAGTCTTTGTTTTTTGATAAGGGTGGGAGAGACTGGTCTTTTACAGTTATTGGTTACAATTTTTATTTTATATTGCTGACATTAGCCATAAAAATGGTGTGTTTTTCCTTTCTCATCCAGTTTCAGTGTTAATGTTCCCCTCTGAGATCCCATTCCTTGGAACTACATTCTTTAATGTGAGACTTGAAGTTCTTGCCAGCAGTGACTATAAAAACATATGTTCTGGGATGCGAAGCTAGGTATTGTGACAAATTTACCAACTTTGGGAGGAACCTGCAGGCTCCATCTTCAGAGTAGAACAATAAGCTGTCTGGGGAAGAATGTCCAGTGTGTTTTTCCATTTCTTTTCATCCTGTTCAACCCTTATCATTTCTTAACCCCACCTAAAAGTCTTTGTATCACTGTTTTTTTAATTCGTGCTCACGCTGTGCCTGCACCAACAACCCCAGTGCTGTTTTTAGAACAGCTGTCTTATAGTGGCTCACCCAGTTTATATCTTCCCTTGCCCCATATCCTTCGCCTTCTTTCTCATGTGGCTTATTTTCCTACCATGCCGATGGAAATAGCAGGTTCTTCTGAAGCAGTGGTAAATTTCTACCAGACTACATGGTGTCGTATTCAAGAAGACAGTAATATAGATTCTGTAATACACAAACAATGTGAATCTAATTAATTTAAATTAGGAGCTAAAAGTTGAAATGCTTTTGTGAGTGGAAGTGTGTTTGTGATACCCCATCCTTCATTTTTACCCACTGCTCTGGAGATGGGAAGTAGCAGTGCATGGTATGTCGCAGTATGTGGCATTACTTAGAATGTGTTTCCTATTAAACTGTCAAATAGTTGTAATTGACTGTGTACAGAAATTCCAGTGCAAAATCAGTTTAGATGTTCAGTGCAACATTCATATACTGAGTTACAGGAATAAAGGCGCAGACAGGGAGTAGAGGTATGGCTCTACCCTTTCTTTAACCTTGGCACTAGATGGAGTGGGTGGTTGACACCACGCCACAGCCAGTTTACCTCCGGAAAAGACTGGCACAGGAATATTAAAGATATGCAGTGGACAGTACTTTTGTCCATAGTCTGCAAGGACGTTTAGTGTTATTGACTCTCACGATTTCATAAGAACAGCTTCGTTCTATAAGTGTAGTATTCTGTACATAAATTTGTGCCATCTTTATTATCCCAGTTTTTAAAAATTGTTCTACAGTACAGATGAAATCTGTGTTGTTATGGTTGATAGTTTTATGTTAATGAGAGCAAGTTTTATGTTAATGAGAGCAAGAATGAACCTGTGAGAATGGTGCATAGGATATTTTTAGATACAGCATGTTTTGCTGTCCTTTCCCCCTCCTCTTCTGTAATACTTTCTGATTTTCAAGAAGAATTGACTGTAAATGAAGTTTAGTGTTGTTATGAACACACAATTATAACTGTTTTATGCGATGTTACATGTAAGTAGCCTTCAGGTTTTTGTATGTCATCTTCCCTAATGATGAACTGAGATGTTTTAATGTAAATAGAGTGTACTGCTTTGTTTTGTGAATATTTGTTATTGAAGTTAAAAATTTAAAAATGGAATCTCACATTTTAAAATTTTACTGAAACTGTATTTTGTAAATTTATCTACTTAAAAGAAACACATTTAGCAAATTAGCTTTCTTATGTTGCATGGCCATTTGTCATTCAAATAATTACATAGGAACACTTGTGTATTTTATGAGGAAGCAAATCATAATTAAAATGAAATTCATGAGCTTTCTTTTTGCAAACATTAAAGTAATATTTGGCTGTGAGATGAGGATACTTGAGCTTACTAAGTTTGATTTGTAGCCTAGGAGGAATAAAGACACAATAATACTGTGATTCTCTTAAGAGTTGTTAACATGATTGTGTTTTATGTTGCCTTTATAGTTGTTTAAGTTACGGTATTTCTATATTTATTGGTTCAATGTATATGTATGAGAGAAAGAGAGGTGGGTGATGTTTTGGTAACAATAATCAGTTCTGTTATGTATTAAATGTACAACCCTAGGGAAAATATGAAAGAAGAATGTTTCTCTTCATCAGCCTGTTCCAGAAAAAGTATGAATTCATTGACTTTATTAATAGCTGGAAGCAAGTTAAAAGTATGAATAACAGTGTTACTTTTTCGCTCATATATCAGAGAGGAACTCCTTCCACAGAAGGAACTGACTTTTTTAAGTCTAATGGCAAAAATGAATTGGTGAATGCAAGCAGCTGTCGGGCACTGTGTATTTGCGGATGTGAGCTTGAATGGAATTTATGAAATCTTGTCTTGGCTGTGTGAAGCATTTATTGTGTGGAGGGGTACAAGATGTCTACCTGGCAGTTGCCTAAACCTGTGAAAAACGTGTCGACACTTTACAAGGATGGAATTGAATCCATTGAGAGGAAATGTAAAATAGAAAACTAGGGCTTTTGCAGTATAAGGTTTATAGCCATGTAGGACAGACCACAATAATACCGTGTCGTATTGGATAGAAAGTACACAACCCTTTGTATGGCATGGGGCAAAAAATTGTACCTGTGCAGGCTCTTCAGTTCAGAAGAGGAGTATTCTGTTTAGTTCTTCTGTGAATATTGTGCATCAAATGGTAAGTGAGATTTGAGAGAGTTTCCAAACTGTCCTAGGAACATGTTGTGTTCACTGATTCCAGTGTAATTTGTATTAAATAAGAATGTAAAATAGTTTTGTAGTGAGAATATGATTTAAGGGGAAGCCTGGAGATGGGCCAGTACTGTTTCTGAAATGTAGTGTTGCATTAATTATTAATTTTAATACATCAGGTGATGGGGAAGGCCCATGAAGTCAGTGAGTTTACATAATTCCTGTAAAAGTAAATGAAGACATTATTGATTTAAAAAAGAAGTCTATAGAATATTGCAGCATAAAGGGAATGGGGTCTAAATTCTTTGGGTAATGAAACGTAAACATGGATTTTATATTGTAATTAACTTCGGCTGCGTGTTGTTGCACAGTTATAGACCAGAAAGTGGCAAACACTGGTGTGCCGAAACACACTCAAAAAGTGTATGGCGATTCCAGCTGCCGGCGAGAATCGGAGTTGTTTTTATAACCTCAAAATTATTCTGCTGCCAGTCCAGCATGGTATCGCCTCGTGGAAAACCTGCACGTGTTAAAGAAGCGTAACTCATGGACGGGTGACCCATTGCACCGTTGTCATAGATGGCAGGACAAGCTGACGACACGAGAGAACAAATCCATGACATCCAAGTCGCTTAGAAACGTTTAATCTGTGATTTAAAAGTGGACAGGGTTACCACAGATCGCACCATCGCACAGATATAGCTGTCAAACAAAAATGTAACAGCTGATTGAGGATGGTACTAAGGTGGTGTGTGCAAGTAACGGTTTTGATTTTATATTCCTAATTCACTGCTACCGAAATATGAGGTAGTAGAAACGATCTTTCGTGTATAATTTTATACGTATTACTGTAGCAAGTCATATCTGATTTTAGAAGAACTGACAGCTTGACTCGTTGAAGAGGAACATTATTGTTAAGTGGAACATAATTCAGAATGCCAGAAACAAAACTGAAATCTTTACATATGGGCAAATCAGTTGAAGATTTACAAAAGTATTACAATATTGGTGAGTCCATTAAAGGGAGGAAAGCAAAAGCGTAAGTAAATTTAATGGTTCCGAAAGTTTGCAGTTTTGCATTGTTAAGAGAAATAGTTTATTCAGTCATGTTAAATGTGTTTAACTGTTTTTATTACAGATTGTGTAATTCAGCCGACAAGTTGTTAAGTGAAGCAACAAAACATAGGCTTTCAGGTGACGAGGAGATGAGTTATGTGAACTATATGAAATACCTTACAATAGTAACCATGGTTCAGGGGTTAGAAGAGTATAAGAAGGAAAAGGCCTATTTCAATCACTTACTTGGTAAACATAATGTATCCCTTGCACTGGATATGGCAGAGAAGCTTGCAGGCAGTTTACAACAAAGGTGAATGTTGCATACGTAATGGCATCCGTACTGTTTAGATCAGTTACCTCAGTGTTGATTGTGTGGCAGTTATGTATTGTTAACATTAATTTTGGCTGAGTTGTGTGAAATTTATTTTGAAGTTGATTGTTTCAATTCAGAATAGGTACTTCACTTATTATTCTGAGACGCAACTTGTACATGCATTCTCATCCGTTTATGTGAGTCTTCTCCGAACAAATATGTGCAGGGGAATGTCAAGCCATGTCTCAGCATCACAAACTACCTTTACGTAATAATCACACAGCTTGCATTTCTTTAGGTTTATTAGTAATGCTGTTGCAACTGATTAGTTACTGATTAATTACAATTATGAGAATATTGTTTAACAAACCAATGATAATCACTTGTGGTCCCCAGACTCTAATGGTCAAGTAACATTCAAGTAAACATTTGCAAATCTATACTTCCTCCTCCTTCTAAGAAACAACCAGCCTGCAAGCAAGCTTGCTGGTGGGAATGGGGTTTGATAAACCCCTTCAATCTTATTAATGCGTGTCTTGTGCACGGACAGCAATTAGAGGTTTGAACTGTGAAACATCTCACATTCTAAACTTTGAGTAGTACAATTTTGAATTCATTTCGATATTACTATATAAATGGGATAGCCACCAAAACACCAGTTTATTGTCTCATCTTTCGGACAGTCAGTCTGAGACTTGAAATATGGACTGTGGCCAGGTGGACTTTTCACTAACTATTATTTATTGTCACCTCAGAATATTGTTGTTATTCAAAGGGATATGGTTCAAGCAAATGATAGCTTACTGTAATATATACCTTGTGCACCTTGGTTGCTGTTTTTTTTTTATTTTGCAAGTTTCAGAGCGTGTTAGGTCAGAGTTTTCAACACAAGGCTGTTACACAACTTTCAATATTGAATGTGCATGAACTGTATGCTTGCAAGCATTATGAGAAATAAAAAAGAAATCGTAATTCATGTAGGTTAGAAACTTTCCAAGCCAAACCTTTGAACCATCAACCTAAGCTTTGAGAGATGATGAAAGCAGAAAAAGGATTTGTTTGAGAAAACAAAACTTTAAGCCATGGGTGTTTCATTTTAGTTCAAGAAACAAGGTTTCCAAATTTTAGTTTACTGATGATAACCTAATTACAACAAAGTTATTTGTTGCATTGAGGTTAGGCTTTGAGATTTCATGTTACTGACAAATACTCATGGATGCTGGGTTTTCAGATTTCATTTTAGTGGCAGAAAATTTAGATTCTACGGTGTTGCCTACATGGCAACAAAGAAGTGACACATGCCAAAGCTTCTAGGCACCTTGCTTACTCAAACTACACAAATGTCACACATGTTACAGTCACTATGATTGTTAGAAACCCCAACTGCATATGAGTACCATTCTTTGTGATACAAATTTTGTGCTGTAGAATAAAGTATGTGTGTTACAATTAAATTAAGATACATATTTTATTGCATTTAAATTTCATTGGGTTCTAAAGCGTAGTTGTTCCTGATCTTTGTATTAGTTATGTGTTTCTTGGTGCTCTGAAAATAGCAAGATTTTGGTAAACTTTGGCCTGATTGACAGGTATAAATTAATGAATGAACAACAGAAAATTGAAGCTGAACAGTTAGCTCAAGAGGAAAGAGAGGCAAAGGAAGAGCTGAAGAGGAAGCAAGTTAAGTTGGAAGGGCCAAGTGAAGACACCAATCTAGTCAATGGAACACCAGGTGATGTAAAATTTGTGTCATCAGAAAACAGAGCACAACAAATTTCAGGTACCATTGTGCCTGAAAGTGTTGTAACACCTCATATGTTCCATAGTAACTATTTCTAGTTTATGTGTGGTTTTGCTTTTATTTTGAAATATCAGCTGAACAATAATTGCAATAGAGAACTGGTTGTTCCTGGCAGTGAACAAATGTGAACACCAAAATTTTCGGTTAGTTGCTATTTGTGATCGTATGTATTACAATAAATGGTTGGTGGACATTTTTTTGCAGTCTCATTAGTTAGCCTGAAGTTGTATGCTGATTAGAACTTGTAGGCCGATCTGCATAGATCACCAGCAGACCATGATGGTAACAAAATTATTTTTTGTACCATGTCACGGAATATTTTGTTGAATTAATTTTTGTGTAAGGGAACATAATACGCATTCATGAAAATTTTAATTTACTACAGCAGTTCAGGATAGGGTTCAGGGGCATGCTCATATGAACACAGTAATGAACGTGAGATATTACCCAGTGTCATGTGGTAATTGCTTACTGATGTTTTGGGGCAACGTGTTGGCCCCATCTTCACGGTCAGGAGTCCAAGACGTAAAGAAAGCCAGCCTGTAATGTGGATTCTAACTGGGAAGGTGACTGTTGACCCGTGAAGATGGGGCCGACACATTGTCCCGAAACGTCAGTAAACAATTACCACACAGTGCTGCATTTTATCCCAGAAGAGCACAGATCTCATCAACATCATGGTAGAAGCCTGAAATTAAGGTTACTAATGAACCTTTTGGTTCCATAGAAGACTGGGCATTTATTGACCAGCTGAGTGGCTGTTAGCTTATTACAAAGGTATCTGGGCCATGGGTGGGTGAGTACATTTCACTACAACCTTTTTGTATTCGTGCGAATATATCAGTGCAGCATTTGTCTCACTCACCTGGGACTGTGATAAAAAAACTTCAGGTACAGAATGAAATGTGCTTAGAGGTAATTTGAAAAGATGTAGTTTGTTACAGAAGGCTGTAACTTAGAAAATGGCTGAATGATTTGTGGTACATATCTCACACTTCAATGTTCAGTTGTCCATTGTATCAGCTGAATGATGGTAACCCATAGTGTTAACAGGAAAGTGTATCTCCTGTATATGCAATCTGTATTGTTATTCCCATTTGATCCCTGTACAACTTGCATGTCTGTATAATGTACTTGTTTTACACTGGGTGTATGTACTAATAGTTGCTACCTATTGTGTTATGTGAAATTGAATGTGAGGGATGAAGTTGTAAGAGTTGCTGACAATACATGTAAATGGTTGCTGTTTGTGACCTTGTAGGTATCATGGTCAGTACTGTGTACAGTTTAGTATGAAAGAATAATGGCATAAAGAGGAAGAGAGGTCCAAAGAAGTGCTGGAAGGAGTCATCTGCTATCGCTCAGTTGCTTAAATGTATTTTGTACATATATGTTTATCAGTCATATTCTTTAATGTTTATGTTCATGTCTCAGTGTGATGCTTTTTACCTGCGTTTGATGTTTATGCTCTATGTGTATGTAACTAGGTTTGTTTTCATATTAGGTGCAAGTGATATTAGTATTTCAAGCAGGCAACTATATTCTCTCTTGCAAGAAAATGAAACCAACATCTTAATTCTTGACTCCCGGCCAGCTCCCAGTTACGACGAGTCTCATATGACTATAGGAAACTGTATAAATGTTCCAGAAGGCATTGTAAAACCAGGGTGAGTATTCTACTTTGAAGGTAAATACATCATTGAAACATTTTAGTTAAATAACTACTCTGGAGCAGCGATAGCTCAGTCAGCATAGTGATCAGGCCATGGACTGGACATCCAACGTATCATGGTTCAATACTGATAGATGCAAGAGATTCGTCCCTTCTTAAAATTTTCCAGTTGGGCCCTGGGCCACTCACAGCCCACTCTTCAGTGGATATTGTGATCCTTTCTCCTGGGGTGAAGTGAGTGACGCAGGAAGCTGGCCACTTACTCCCTTCTACTGCCAGGGTTAATGAATGGAGCTATACCTCCACTCCCCCGCATGCCTTCATGTCATGCACGTGCAACTTTACCTTAACCACAATGTGTTGCCCCGGTTCCTTTTAGAGTTTTAAGGGTTTGTTCATTGCAGGTTTAAGAAATGGCAGTGACTGTGTAATTTAGTGCTAGAAATTATTTTTATTAATGCATCACTTTCTTTTCTCTGATAAATGGCTGAGGAGGTTCCAGTTATCAGAGTTGAAGCCTAGCTAGTTTACCAGGAAAACTGGTACACTGATATGTTATACCAAAATTTTTGGGACTATTTGTAACATGGCTACATATAAAATTAACATCTTAAGTTACGATTTGGGAGACCAACAATTTTTTTGCTATGTTGTAATTTGTTTTAATTGCTCTGTATTTTTCAATGCACTGTTGCTGTATAAAGACTTAGACTATGTACTGAATGTCATCAGTGCTATTCCAAATTCACGAGTTTGTGGGTTCATGTTAGAATAGTAAATGACGAAGAGTATCATGATATATATAGCTACCATAAGCATACATTATACAGCAGGCTGCCTGTCCCTGCAGATGCAAAGTAGGTACACTTGACATCACAATTAAATGGGAATGGCATAGCAAGGTTAACAGGTATGTAAAATGTAATTAAGAAAGTGGTAATAAGAAATTAATAATACATTATCAGTCACAAAGATTGTATCTAACATCATATCAGGAAAGAATGTGAGGGGTATCATAGGAATGAATATAGAAGAGAGGGATTTGAATCGGGGGAGGGAGACAGGAAAGAAAAACAGGAAAAAACTATCAGTTTCTGACAGTCAGCTAACTTACATAGCACAAGATATCAAAAATCTACATTGGTGTTAATAATAACGTAATGATATAATAAAAAATAAAGCGTAAAGAATTTAAATGATATAAGTAGAAGTTTATCGATAAATTTTGTAGACTGTATGTTTTAATATTTGAACATTTCAGAGTGAATCATTTAATGTAAACCCATTGTGTCGACTTCAAGTGTTGGAGTGTCCATGACAGTGGCTGAAAATGTTGAAGGTGCTGGGATTGTAAACGTGTCATAGTTGCATGGTTTGAGAACAGCATTAAGAATGTTTCTAATGTGTTTTAGTGGAGTGGGTGATAATATTAGAATCTGAATAAGAAAAGTGTGACATAAAGAAATTGGCACACTTTGTATAGGATTACTTCTCATCATAAGGATCACATTTGTCAGCATTTTTTTGTGTGGATTATTGGGTCTTTGTTACTTTTCTAGGATAAGTGCAGCAGCATTGGAAAGGGTACTTCCTCCTGAATCAAGGTTATCTTGGAGTCAAAGGAAAGATGCAGATTTAATTGTGCTCTTGGATTGGTTTACCTCAGAAAAATCTCACCAGCCTGGTACCAACCTGTACACACTGAAGAATATTTTGATCAGGGTATGTAGACTTGTATGACATTTTGGAAATATAATTCATGAGGAATTAGTACAGCTGGATAATATTTTGACTTCCTGAGTGTGGCCAAAAGTTCACTGTAATATGTAATTAAACATTATGATGTTAAGTACATGGTACAAGAAAGTTTATATGTAGTGCCCTTTTAGTATTTTTATTTAGTGTAGTGGCTGAATTCATCAGCATGTAATTATTACCCAACATGGCGGTACGGAGGATTGCATTCGTCTAATCATTATCCAACATGGTGGTACTGAGGATGCCATTCTTCTAATCATTATCCAACATGGTGATGCTAAGGAATGCATTCATTTAATCATTATACAACATAGTGGTACTGACGATTCGATTCATCAAATCATCCAACATGGTGGTACTGGGGATTCCATTCATCTAATCATTTTCCAGCAAGGTGGTACTGAGGATGCTATTCATCTAATCATTATCCAACGCGGTGGTACTGAAGATTCCATTCTTCTTATCATTATCCAGCATGGTGGTACTGAGGACTGCATTCTTCTAATCACTATGCAGCATGGTGGTACTAAGGATTTGCTTCTTCTAATTGTTATCCAACATGGTGGTACTGAGGATTCCATTCATCTAATCATTTTCCAGCAAGGTGGTACTGAGGATGCTATTCATCTAATCATTATCCAACGCGGTGGTATTGAGGATTCCATTCTTCTAATTATTACCCAGCAGACTGATACTGAGGATTCAGTTCTTCTAATTATTATCCAGCATGGTGGTACTGAGGATTCATTATTCTGGGATGTGATATTGTATCAGTGGTTAATTAGATTCTGATGGTCCTAAAAGAATTTTTTAGAAGGTTTCAGTGGTTGAAGATGAGGAAAATACATTGCCTTGAAATGTCAAGATCCAGTTACCCATTGACACATTGTCATATCCCAGAAGAACAGAATCCTCAGTTATGTTGCTGCTAAAATGTCAAAACTGATATCTTGATTCAAATTTACTGATTAGTTTCCATATGCATGATTTTTAAACTTGGAAAGGTCCCAGTGTAAGGTAACACTTTGGCACCTAGTGTCAGGTATACTCATTATGCAATGTGGCACTCAAAACACCAAATGTTCGGTATAGGGGCAGCCATTTAGTGGTCTTCCTTGTGCAGCTCTCATTTAAATTCTCATTTTCTGTGCATGACACTGGGCATTTAATTTCGGTGCCTAAGGGTGAATGATATGACTGAGTTGGTAGAAGGCCAGTTATGTGCTTAGAGACAGGAAACATTATTTCTTATGTGAGTTTGTTTTTTGGGAATCATATGTAGGTTATTTTTCAGGCATATTGTGATGGAGGGACTAAACAATTTAGCCTTGATATGAGAGTGAAGTGTTCCATGTAGTGGCGCTGTCATTAGCTAAGGTTATTTAGTGTTGATGGTGGATGAATGAAATGTTGACATTCAGCACTGGTGGAATGATGCTAATGGGAAAACAGGTCTCAGAGAGGAACTTGTCCCAATCCCACTTTATCCACCACAAATCCCATGTGGATTGGTCATGGATTGAAGCAGGGCCTCCATGGTGAGGGGCTGATGACTTCAAGTGTCTGAACCAAAGCTTGATTTGAAGAAGACGGCAATTGTATGTAGAGGCAGGTCTAAATTTACACATTTTCTTTTTGCGCGATTTCACTTTAATGTGACTTGAATATTTACACCACCCTTCATATTTACGCAATAATTTTCATTTTAACATGATTTGGCATAGACGGTCCACTTATCTTATGTAGGAGGCTAGCAGAAAGTGATGTCACTGACATGCCCTCAGTCACGTGTATGGATTGATTATGTTGGTGATATAATCACACAGCTTACTTAGTTTCCTCTTCAGCAGCTTTGGCTTTTCTTACCAACAGCCGTGTGAAACGTAAATCTACATCACCTATTGCAATCCAAGTGAAAAATCTGTGAAAGACAATCAGTATTGAAGAGAAATTAAGACATAATAAGGCAGCTTGGAAAACGTGAATGAGTTGTTGACATAGGCTATAATGTTAGGCTCACTCATAGTAGTGTACGTACAATTCATGGTAATGCTCGCGGAATTAAGGAATGTGCTAAGTCAGGGACTAAAGTGTTTGTGTAGCAGGGCTACCACAGTCCTATGAGAATGAAGTGTACCAAAAACTATGGATGTGAGTCTCTTACATTTTTATTGCATTAGAAATAAATAAATAAATAAACAAATAAATAAATAAAATTGTGTAGAGATATATGTAGACTGTATAAAAATATATGTATACTGCATATACAGTACGTATGTACTGTACAGGTCCAATTGTACACTAGTGGTATAGTCATACACTACATGGGATAAGGTAGTCAGTCCCCTAAACCCCAGGAAATATACTGTTTTAAATGGTAATTTTGTGTTTGTTTTGTGTGACGTGTTTCGGGAACATAACCCCACAATGAAACGAAACCTACCTGTATTCGTGTATCTGGATATAACAGTTAGAAAACTACCTTTCTGTCTCTGTCTCTCACTGTCAGTGTTATTTATCTGTTTGTTTTCTCTCTCCTCATTTTTTTCCCTCCCTTTTTCAAGATCTTTTTCAGCAAGGTTTCATACTTTCTTTCCATATAATAACATTAATGTTACTTGCTGTTTAATCAAACTTACAGTCTTTAAGTTTTAAGTAGCCCAAAATCGTATCAATTTGATTTAAAAATACATTGAAAATGGTGAAACAGAAAGTCACTGTAAAGTCTGATAACCAGTAGACATACAAAAATGGTATTTCGCAGGTATGTAGCATCCAATTTTCACATGAAGTTATGGAATTTAGAGACCAAATTCTAGATATAACAAAAGTATTACCATATTTCCTGTACTGTACTAAACATTCTGTTGTATGAAACTGAGTTGGAAGTTGGTAGAGTTTCCTGGAAGTGTAAAATGTGTCATATGACAGTGATATTTACAGACATACAAAAGAAACATTTTGACAGCTTGATCAGGGCGACAGACATACTGAAACTTTCATTGGCATGCTCTTCAACACATTTGTTGCCTGGAATTCCTTGTTGGTAATTTTTTAGACCAGTGTGCTTTAATTTCTCTTTTCATTCACATAAAGAAGGTACATGTGCATGTATTGTTGCATCATGTTGTGTATTAAAATGGTTTTAGTTTGTATTTATACAGTCCACACACATCAGGTTGCTAATATTATTTAATACTGGGAAACTGCCTGTTTCTGCATCATCGTACCATCTTCAGGCCCTAATGTATGAAACATATAAAACATCAGCAACAACAAGTGTTTTGTATATCATGCTTCCTGTTTAAAATCTTGACCCCGCTTGAGTCTGAAAATGAAGGCACTTCATGCATTCAAAACAGCAGTATCTATTTATGAGTTCACGTAGTAGATTGTCACAGAAGACTTAAATCTTAAAGATATAAATACTGAATTTGTTGGTACCTAATGAATTCATATCAGTTTGTGTGAAGAATTTAGATATTCATATGGACATGAAACAAAATGAGAATGAAAATATAACTAAGTCTGTGGAGCAGACTCCTTCTTGTGAAGCTATCATGCTTCAGTCAGTCAAGAAATTCCCCGCACTTTATGGAACCTGAACATAGATTACCATATGCTTGTTGCAACAGTTGCAACAAGCATATGATTATGTGGTATGTTTGTACTGTTAGGACCTTCAAAATTCTGTATAATGCTAGTAGCTGTTACAGGTCAGAAGTGTAGGTGGGAAATTGTTATATGTAGTGCACTCAGTTTTTTTGCAAAGGATATGGAAAATTGTGTTAAAATTAGCAGTAGTACTGGGCACTTGTGCAACTTATGGAGAAGTGGTGCATACTGAATGAGAGATAGCTAGAAATTGTATTAAATATTCACTATTAATAAATTGATGTTGTGTTGACTGTATAGATATTAATTTGAATATAATTTTGCATCTCAGCCTGATGTCAGTCACAATCTTTGCAGTGCTGTCAAGCTGTAGTTATAATGGCATGTACTTGTATGGCAGTGTTATTTTCTGGGAATGAGCAAGCTTAGGAAATAAACTGTGGGCTATTTACAGTGGGATCCGGGAATCATCTATAAGTCCGCCCCGCTTATTCTGGAGGGAGGATATGAGGACTGGCTGTTGACATACCCAATGCACACTACATGTTCCCAAGTGAAAGTACCAGCTCATCCTGGTCTCCCAGATCTGGATGATCTATTAGGTAATGTAGTTAAGATTCTTTTGACAGGTGTCAGTTAATACATGAATTGGAAAAGTGACATTGTGAATGGTAAAATAAAACAATGTACAGCAAAAACCACATTATTTGCATCTCTGTAATTCAGAACTTCTTATTAAATTGATCATTCCATATACACCAAGCTCTTGCTTTATGGATTTTTGTTTTAACTCACAACAGTAATTTGTCCCTGTTTTTTTGCTTTAAGGAATACTTTTTTGCTTTTACAAACAAATGGTCTGTACAGCAGATCAGGCAAGTACATGAGTCAGTACACTTGCACTTGCACTAGTGTGAATTTTCCTTTATCAGTTTTTGCCTGACAGACATCTTTCATGTAATGAATTCTGCCTGTAAAGCAAGAGATTGGTGTATGCCCAGTTTGCATCTTCATTTTATTAAACTTTTGAAGCATATCAACTGTATATAAAAAACTCACATCCTGCCTGTCCATTGCAAAGACCAGCTGGTGAATGGTATATGTGAAAATAATTGCTGTTTACTCTAGGAATTGTGGATCACATAAATACACTTTGTGGGTAAAATGTAGAGATTCTGGATGTTCAAGCATTTAAATATCCACTTTAAATGGTTAACCATAACCATTACTGAGATTTTATAGAATAAGCATTGTTCTGAGTGAAGCACATGGTGCCTTCATTCTTGCATGTGGTATCTCCAGTGATCAGAATTTGTATTTTTGCACTGCTTGCAGTTGGGAAACTTTGAGAAACCTTGTGTAGGGTGGTGGTAATTGTCTGTTATTATTCTGCACCATCCAGTGCCATTTCTGTTTCTTGTAATTGTGCATTTGAAAATAATTTGGAGATGTGCCCTTCATAGCCTCCAGTGTTTGAAGCAGCATTTAAGGACAACTCCTTTCTTCTATACTGTGTAAGCCAAAAGTTTCTGGACTGGCAGCATGGAGCTGTGACTGGATATTATGCATCTGTGTGCCACTGGATGCCACTGAGTTGTTTTATTGTAAATTAGTGTGGTGAGTGTTTCTGTAACCAAATGTTGTGTTTTTGTGCAATTGGCATTTAAGCGTGTTTGTGCGGAGTTACTTCTGCAATTGTTACAGCCCATTGAAATGGCAGACATTAAAGAAAAAAGAATTTTCATGAACTTTTGTTTTAACCTGGAGAAACCTGCTTGTGAGACTTATGGCATGCTTAAAAAAGCCTTTCATGATGACACCATGAGTAGAACACAAACCTTTGAATGATATTTACATTTCAGAAGTGGCCATACTTTGGTTGAGGATTAGGAATGTTGCCCATTGTCAGGTCAGACTGATGAAAATGTGGAAGAAGGCCATCAAATCATCAATGAGGGCACACATTGTATGATTAGTGATGTTTATAGCATTATAGGCCTGTCATATCCTACATGCTGCGGCATTTTAACCTCAGTTTTAAATGTGAGGCAGACTGCTAAAAAATTTTAGCCCCATCTGCTAAATGGTGACCAGAAACAAAAACTGACTTTTTGTGTTAAAGGACCTGCATGAGCAGGCCAGAAAGGCAGAAAGTTTCTTTGTAGTGTCATATCAGGTCATAAGATTAAAATCCAGTTAAAGGGATGAATGTTTGAGAATGTCATGGAGATTCAAGCTCAATCACAGGCAGTGCTGGATAGCATTGTGAAGCCAGAGTTCCAGAGATGCTTCCAGAAGTGGGAGAGGTGAGGGGCTGTGTGTATGAACTCCAAAGGGGATTACTTTGAAGGAGACAATACTGATCTTTAATGAAGGTGAACCTGAAATTGTTCTGTTCCTCAATTCCAGAAACTTATGGTCCACATTCCTAAAACATAAGCCTGACAGTACTATTCCATTATGCTATTGCCATGTTCCAGTGTCACTGTTTTCAAAAATTTTCATCACATACAACAAACATCTGGTTTTACAGAGGGTGTGGAGTACCCAAGTTTAGTGGAGTCTGCTGAGCCAGTCGTTGATCGTACATCTAAGCCACATTTTGTTAGAAAGGGGAGCTTGTTGGCGGATAATGTGAGCACCATGCGACTAACACCACTGGACAATGTAAGTGAGGGTCATCAAAGGGTGATCAGCTCTTCCACAGACAGAACAAAGAGCAGTGTAAGGCCAGGTGTGGATCGTGGGGCAAAGGCTGTAGCTCTGCAGACATATGAGGAGAGGAGTCAGGAAGTAACAAAGTTGCTGCTTGCTAGGGAACTAGAAAACAAATCACAGGAGCCAGAGGATTCTAACAAAGTAAAAGCACAGAATGAGCAGGAGATATTGCGAATCTCCAAGGAGAAGGAAGCTGAAGAGGAACGAGTGCGGTTACTGCAGGATAGAGAGGAAGAGCTATTACTGGACATCACCAAATTGGAAGAGAGGCAGCAGATCGAGGTAAATAACTCATCCTATTTATCACAAAACAGAAGAAATGTAAGCAGTTCCTTATTGTTGCCTGTAAGGTGAGTTGTGTTGCTCCAGTGGTAGGGACTGTGCTGTAAAAATGGCACACATCGAAGTTAACATTTTTGTAAGTGATGTAGCAAGTTGCAAACATAACAGTCGTGAGATAAACATTATTGTTGCTGTCTTGACTATAGTTTTGTTGAAAATAGTACTAAATGTGATCTAGAACCTTGTGACATTATTGTATCTGACAGCTTGCATCACCCTTCATGTAGACTCAAGCATGACATCAGGCATCGCAGTTCATGCTGCTAATCTAATTTGCTGTGAGTCAGAGTCTATGCATGTAGTTTAGTGTATTGCAGTTAATATGAGGTGTTTACCTGTATTATTTATTTAAAGAAGGTGGTGGAAAGTATGAGTTAAGTGTAGTGCAATCAACATTACATTTTACTGGCCATATTTAACCCTCTGAGGATGGGCACAAAAATCCACACAGGTGTTTGCTGGCCAAAGTCCAGAAATGTCAGTTGTGGATCTAGTTACATACATATAAAAAACCAGTGTTATGTATTTTGCATTTGTACTTTTTTAAATTATCAAAAAATTTAAAAAAGGAATATAGATGCAGGACATGTAAAAATATGTAATGCTATACTAGTGCAGTCTATTTGCAATTTATAACTCATCAAAATATACGGTAGTTACCCAAATATAGGATGGGAATTTTTCATGATACATCATCTGAAAACTGGGGGCTGGGGATGGTGTCGTCTTATAATCATGATCAAATTTAAATACTGTATGTCCAGTTATTTTCCTGAAAATTAAAGATGTGTATCATGCCCCTTTCAGTAATTACAGGTGAATATAAATAATGCTTGTACTTTTCTCACAGACCAGAGAATAAGGGCGAAAATATATGACAGTAGTTTGGAAGTTGTTCAGTTTATAAATGGTGGCTGCATGACCTTATAAAAATTTTTACACTGTTATAAACTTCAGAAAGTTCTCTTTTCATTAATATCTGCCTGCTGTATTTTGTGTAAGCAGAAGCTTTTAAATGTGTAACGTACTTGCCATCTGTGTATTTCTTATAATAAGTGAAATTCATGATTCTCGTGTTTACAGGAGGCAGAGAAACAATTGCTCAAGGATCAGTTAGAAAAGTACAGGCAGTCAGAAGAAGAGGCAGCAGAGAAAGCAGAGAGTCAAAAGGAAGACGATACGTACGTACAAACATACATCATAATTATCACCACCACCACCACCGCCACCACCACCACCACCACCACCACCACCACCACCACCACCACCACCACTGACGATGACGACGATGACAACAACAACAGCAACAAGATCATGATCATCATCGTCATCGTTGCTGCTGCTGTTGCTGCTGCTGCTGCTGCTGCTGCTGCTGCTGTTGCTGTTGTTGTTGTTGTTGTTGTTGTTGTTGTTGTTGTTGATGTTGTTGTTGTTGTTGCTGCTGCTGCTGCTGTTATGACAGCAATGATGGTGGTGTGAAACATTGAAGCAGTTTTTGCCATACAGTATAAACATTTATTTAAATTATATGTCCCACAAAACACAGCAGTACTTCCATAGAAGTCTTCAGTAAATTACTACAATTTAGCATTGTCCATGAACCATGTTGCTTGCAATCCTTATCTGCATGGTAACTACCATCTGTACAAATTCTCCAGTCTTCTGGGATGTTATGCCACATACTGCCGTGGGAATCTCAGATCATGTGCTCCTTAGTCACATAGACTGTGCATAGAGGAATTGGTAGTGGTCACTGGGGCCGGTACAGTTTTCTTAAGTGACTTAGTGGCATCTACATTAACTTTTTTCTAACAGAATCATATGGGAAAATATACAGTAATCCCCCCACCCTTCCCTCCACATATTTAATATGTATGTAGAGTTACTTTTGGGAGCAGAATGTAGTATGAAATGTTTTCATGTAGTTGATAAAAGGGTTTAAAGGTACATTTTTGTTTCTTACCTGAAGGCTCATAAATAAAAACCCCTAGAAATTCATGTTAGATATTTAGGCAACAGAGAAATTTGCTGCATTTTAAAGACATGCTGCATAATCTTCATTTTATTTTCCTAAGAATGCTGTTTATTTCATAATTTTATCTTTTTCTGTTCAAATAATGTTTTTCATAAGCCATCTGCTAAATTTTAAATACAGCCCAGTTGTTTAAAGGATAAAATTGAATGTAGTAAATGCTAGTTTTTTTTACCAAAACCGAGGTCAAGTATCTGAGTTTTTGTCATATTTGTACTGGTCAGTGGAAAGGTATATTTCAGAAAAATACATGTAGGTGTATTTATGCATATTGTCTCCTATCATGTGAAAATTCATAGTACTATATATGATGATATATCAGTTACCATTATAAAATCAATAGACGGTTCCACATTTCCTTTTTGGAAAATATGTGCATGTATATTATGTAAATGTGTTTTTATTTCTTACTTTCTGCTGCAGAACTGCCAGTAATAGAGAACACTAAGAGATATGATGTTTACTCCAAATACTTGCCTGGGTGTGGACTAGCCACAGCTGTTCAAGCAATGTGCGAGTTTTGTAGTAGTTTCTGGAATCAGTTAAAATCTCTATGTCCTGTATTTCCTTTAATTATATAAGTTTGCTTGAACTTCTTCCAACCTTTATGCAGGTGTATCCCAGTATTTAGTTTTGTAAGTGGCACCATTAAATTTCTGTTCAGTCCCAATTGTATAGTTAGGAAACTGCTTGTTTGTAGGGTCTACTGTGAACACAACCATATCACAAGCAAAGTGCAGATGCTTCTGCTAGATAATGTACACCATTTCAGGTTCGTGCACTAAATAGCACGTGTAAACCAAAATTAATTTTGTTACTAATATTCATTAATAGTCACATTTATTGTAATTCTTGAAAATCCTTTCAGCCACAATGAATGTTGTATGTCAAAAACAGGCTTTGACAATTTGGTACAAATCTAAAAGGAGTTTGTGAACAATTAAAATAAAAATGGAAATTTCAATTTGTTCAGTTGTGGCAGCAGTGAAGTAGTTCTCTGCAGATGTAAACCTATAGGAAGGTCAATGTATATCTTGCTTTATTCCTAGAAGGAGGAGTGATGATAGTGAGTACATCATGAAACATTCTGTTATATGTTGTGGCATAAATGCATTTGGTGTGTGGAGCATTAATACAAAGTGTTCTCTGCCAGATGGCATATTTTGTTTTGAACATGATGTGAAACCCAGTTGCTCTTCTTGCATTAGTGATAACTGATGTTATTATTAAAGGTAATTTCATAAAAATAAAGTGTGTCGCTATATATGATTGCTCATCAACATACAAATACAATGTACTTCATTTTTGGGCTGGACGTGCATAACTGAAACTGGAATTCAAGTAATCAAATTAATGGTATGTAATGCTTACTGCTCAGATTTCGTTTTAGGACTTCGCCACTTCACGAGAAAAACCAAACTAGAATGTTAACCAACTTTATGCTCATGATGTAAGTTCTGAACCAGTTTTTCTGCAGGCCTATGAATGTGATAAATTGTCTGATGTCCAAGCCTGTGTATAAGTCATGGACTGATTTCATGTTTGTTTGTGATGGTTATGTGGCTTTGTACATACAGTAAAATCATTATCTTAACAAAACTTTTTGCCTGTTGTTATTATGTTCTCTATTGAAAGCAATCCCACAATCAATTTTGATCTCAGACTGATAAACTGAACTGTTTCCACAAACTTCCATTTGTTTTGAGTTTATGAGTTTGTCCCATGTGTACTGTCCCATGTGCTGAACTTCACAAATCCCAGTAGCATAGTTTATATGAAAAGTCATTGCAGTGTTTCAGTTCCTATTTAAGTTGTCTGTTTACAGAATGTCAAATAACATGGTGAGAAGGCAAAAAATCTATATCTGTCCTTCATTTTGATGGCATATTGAGCCATTGTAGATTGGCATGTGAACTTTTGTATGGGTGTGAGCATAACATGCCCACAAATTATATATGAACAATTCCTTCTAAAAAATTCAAATATGGTGACACAGAACTTTGAAGGTGTAATGTGCAAAATTTAAGTAGTTTGAATATATGTAGTGAGATAATGCACATAAATAGAATATTTACTTACATAATTATAATTTATAATAGTTGCTATCCCTGTGATGAAGATTGAAGTTCTAGCTCCCAGAACTTCTTTCTGTTAGAAATAAAGTTCATGTGGTAGGTTTCATTATGTATTCAGTGAGGTTGAATGCCTTATAGTTTCATTTAAATGCTTTTTAATTTTTATTTTGTTTTTGGCAACCACAGTATCCCCAGAAATGAAACGTATGCTTTATAAGAGCAAAATGTACTGAACTGTTTGTGTATTCTGTCATCAGCAGTTGTAGAAAATGGTGGTCGGATTACGTGACTTTCAGCGTTGTTACTTGGTTACTGACTTTTCTAGTGGAACAGGATCTTTTGCTAGAGTTTAACTTTCCCTGTGCTATCCAGCTCTCACCCATCATCTTAGACTCTCATTAAAGATATTCATGGCAGCAGTCTCTTCTCCATCCACTTGGGCGTTCTATTGTAAATACTCGCTGTGAGTGAGTATGAGGCTGATTGGACCACACTTGCTGAACTCATATAGTTTCAAGAGATTAAATGAACATTAGTTATGTGGCCAAACAAATAGGATTGTGGCCTTTTGGGTTGTGACACCTTGCAGTTTTGTAGATGCCTAGCAACATTTTGGAATATTTTACTGTCTCCATCTCGAATGTAGCAGCTTCTTTCAACATACTGGTAACAACCTTCAGAATTACACATCATCATATCCCAGAAGAACACTTCGCTTTTACCATTACTAGAGCAGGATTAAGAGTAATTCAAGTAGTTCTTCTGTCTTGGTAGCCAGACAGCTGTCACAGTACAGTAATAGCCAAGAAGTATGCAGTGCAAAATCCAGAGTCATGATTTCAAAATGTTTATGTGCTTGCTCTTGATGAATACATGAGAAGGGAAGATCTTATTAGTTGGAATTTATAGTGTCTCATATTCCTCCATTTTTCATCATCTGGTACAGATTTAAGTGTGCTTCCAGTTCTGTTTTTGGACTTTCTGTGAGCAAGTTTATCCTGTTTATGCCAGCTGTGTTTTCGCATTCAGTAATTTCAATCCTGGAAGACAAAGTGAGCATTCTAATTAGCATCAATAGAAATTCTGCAGGCTTAGTGTCTTTGTCTCTGTTGTTATTATGCCTAAAAAATTGCTGCGCTTTTGTAATTGCTGGTTTTCTGTGCCTCTCTGATGGTTTTTGGTTACTCTACTTGTTATTATTACCTATAAGTAAGGTTTAAAAGTATCTTACAAAATACTATGTACACTTTTATAGAAGGCTAATAAATTGTTTTCAAGATGTCTGGCATTCCTAACATTTCTTCTGGCCAAAGCATTTCCATTTGTCTTTGACCTTTCGTCTAAACTGAAAGACTTATGAGATAATTCATACAAAGTTACAAATTTTTTAGATAGTTGAAATTAAATGTCAGTTGAGTAAGAAGAAAATAATGTATTTTAACAAGATAAATATTAATTTGTTTTATATGTTCTAGCAAAACACCAGCAGAGAGGCAACGAATGAGAGATGCAGAGAAAGCCAGGAAGCTAGAAGAGGAAAAGCAAAAAGAAAAGGAGAGAGACAAGCAAGAACATGAGAAAGGTAATATTGGTAATGATATGAGTTATAATTTTTTTATAGCAAATGTAATGTTTGGTTGCAGAGATGTATGTATTAAAGTTTATGAAAGTAGTGCAATGGTATTCACTGCCTTCTGGCCTTTTAATGTTGGTGTTTTAATGGAAATATTACAAAAGATCTTGCCTCTCATTTTTGATAAATGTCATTACCATTAGTCTGAGTACGAGTTGTCCATGTGAAGGGATACTAGAAGCATAAATTAACGTGTATGTGCCCATATTTGACCATGGTCGGTTAAGAATATAGTATAAGGAGAACAAACATAGTGTGTTGTGAAAATCATTTGGTCGTGTAGCTTCTGCTTTATTCACTACATGAGATTTTGGTAGCATTCTTTGAAGTCGTCTCCTTTGTGTATGGACAATCCTATCTATGTGTTTACAGGGTTTTGTTTTCTTGAAAGTAGTATAAGAAATGCCTGGGCTGGCAGTTTATCAACCAGCAGGTGTTGCTGAGAACAAATGTGTTAATTTAAGAAGGGATGTCAGCCTGCAATAAATTGAGTAAAAGGAAAGAATGTTAGTCTGTTTGCAAGATTCCCACCACATTTTGAATGGATAAATAGTCTATTTAAATCAGGTATTAAATGAAGATACTTACATTAATGCCTCGTCCTAGTTTGATTAATTTGAAATTTGGTAATCAAAAATAGAATAAATATAAGTTGATGACAAACTAAAAGCATTATATATTGATACAGTTTTATCAGAACTGGTCATAATAGTAAGCGATGTATTATATTCTAGTGTTAACTAACTTGTATGTTCTATTTATCATAAGGAAGAATTGCCATGACATTAGAACTCTGTTGCCTGAATTTGCAACAGATATTCCCAGACAGAACTTATAAAGCCTACTGCCCTACTGGAAGATTGTACAAATTTAATGAAGCTAAATCATGTAAGCGTGTGTTATTAACCTTTTAAAGCCTAGCGGTAACTTTACATACCACCAGATTTAATATTAAAAAATTCTACGTGGTGCCCGCATTGCGTTTATGTGTTTTGTACGGATCTCAGAACAAACAGCAACTTTTGCCTTGTAAAACATTAAGAGATTGGTTTTTATAACCGAAGTGGAGAGTGTTTACAGCGCAGTATGCACTGAGTCCTTATATAAAACAGATACGCTTCGTCTTTAAAGGGTTAATATATGTGGTCACTCGTGGTGTGTTGTAAATGGTAAAGAAAATACAGTTCCCTTTACTAGTCGTGTACCGATGCAGATAAAAATCTGTACCCGGTAGCCTGTGTTTTCCTCATATCCTACCAATGAAACTTCAATCGAACCCTGATACAACACCACTGTTTTTTCACTGCGATTTGTGGCAGTATGTTAAGAGTGGCTGTGTGTCAAAGGCAGTGGTAAATTGAAATACCGTATAGTAGAAAATTGTAGCATGCACACTACATAACAGACCCCAAATTATAACACATGGTGTCCTCTTATTAGTGAATTCTACTCCTGTAACCAATATTTGAATCTTGTTTACTGTTGCTGTTGTTACTAAACAGTGGTTATTGTTCCTTTAAATATATGTGCGTGACTGTTGTGACTCTCTTCTGTGACAATCTTACCTTAGCCCTACTTTTTCCAGTTTATAGAGTTAGCTCTTTAGCAAAACCTGAAAAACATTCATCATACATGACCTCCCCATAGTCCTGGTACATATCCTTAGCCTACCTGCAGAACTTTGCAAAAAAAAATCAATCCAGTCAGTAAATTTTTTGTAAACACTACTGATCAGAGATTGAAGAAGTTAGTAAATAAATTATATTTGGAAAAAAATAGTATTCTCTATCCCTTTATGGACCCTGACTTGTATAAGTACTCTTATTTGTATGCCACTGACTGTTTTCAACTCATCGTTATACTGCAACAAGTAGCATAACTTTGAAATCTTTTATTGATAGGTAATCTCCCAATTGTTGATAACTATAACCTAAAACATATTCTCTTGAATACCAGATTGATGTGAGCGGTTTTATTGGTCATTTGGTTGAGAAGCTGATAAAGTGGAATTATGTAGCTAATGGAATGAATAAATCAAACATGTTGGATAAACTCACTGTGAAATATTTTCTTGCAGGTACATATTACACACAGTTGAGAGGTGGTGACATGTCATCAAGCACAAGTGTAATGAAACGCTCCCACTCATCTCCAAATATCGCACAAGTAAGAATGTTCATTCTTCTGGCTTTTATGTGTATGTGGATGTACATGTAATGGTTCCAATGACCATATGAATACAGGAGGTATAAAAACTTATTTTCCAGTTAGCCTTACACATTTTGCTCATAAGACCATTCTCACAAGCAACCATACACAAATGGCAGCAGTATTTCATAGATTATATATCTGAACCATCAGACTAATTTTGTTGATGAATTTAAGGTTAGTGAAATATATTCGTAGTAGTTCAGACAGTAAAGGATTAAGGTAAGGAACTGTATGTTTCAGATGATGGATGATGTTGATGTAGGTGTTAAAAACAAAGTACCACAGTTCGATCGAACTATCAAGCCTCTTCAGAAACCACAGCCTTCTGAGATAAAAGCAGCACGCCAGAGGAACTTCAGTCCTGTATGGGGCAATGTGGTAAGATGGTTTTAAATGTTGTAATTTTTCAAATGCAGTAGTATACCAGGCTTAGTTTTAAGTATCATCTCTTAATAAATTTTGCTATGGGCTGGACAATTAAGGAATTATGATTTGATTCCTGGCAGTGAAAAGAGACTTTTCTCTTCGTCAAAACATCCTGACTGGGTCTGGGGCCCACCCAGCCTCCTACTGAGTCAGCAGTGAGGGGTTCTTCCCTGAGGGTAAAGCGGCTGGGGTTTGAAGTTGATCAGTCACACCTGTCTAGTGCCCAGGTTATGTGTCTGTATGGCATGCAGAGGTACAACTTTACCTCTTACATTTTACCAACCCTTGATATCCAGTCTTGAATATCCATAGTTTTGCACACAGATATTGTTTCTTGAATCCTACCAAATTTTCTGTATATGCTGAGCCTGTATTAGGTGCCATTTGTATTGCATCCCCTTTCCTCCCAAGTCTCAGACTTTCAGGATAGACATGCACATGTGGAGATAAAAATATCCATTGTAGAACAAATACCTTCCATGAATGCTACAGTCATATTGGTATGTGCTATGATACATCTGTATAAGCCTATCTTCTGAAGCTTCTCGTCCCTGCCCCTGCTTTTGTGTCTGTTTCATGGCCTGTTATTTAAGGGTGGACTTTATACCTCGTTTATGAGTGTGTTATGTCTGTGTGCCTGTTTCTTTGCTTGCTGTTTCAATATGACATTCATTCCTCCAATATTTTTATTTTAATCAGAATGAGTGTGATGGTTGTTGGGCTGTTCCTTCAGAACTGTTTGTTGTTACAGAGAACTTGCTGATTATGGCCGCTCTTGAGAAATCAGATAAATTCTGATCTGATTGTCACATGAAGTAGGTTCTATATGTGACCAGTGCAAACTAAAATTCACTTAGCTAAGCAATTTGGTGTAGACATTTTACAGAAGTCATTTAAATTACTTCAGTGGTTTTAGAAATGTAACGTGTTAATTAAAGAACAAGCGTTCTCTGTTATTGTATGGTGTAGGTTTGATAAACCACATTTACCCATGTATAAGATATTCCACCCTCACAGTCTTCAGTTTTCAGGAAAACACCTTGAACATGCAGAACATGTTTAACTTAATGCAGGATGGTAAGGTGGCTCAACATCCCCCCCCCCCCATTCCTTGTTCAAATGATGATTTAGGAACATTTTTTGTCCCATTTTTGGCAACTACAGTAAACTATGCTTAACTAATTCCATGGAGCAGAGTCCTTGATAATGTGATATGTGCTTAGCTAGCTGAGAAATTCCCTGTATCTGTCAGAAGCAATGGAATCTGGTCCACATACTGTACACATGCCATATTTCTAGTGCAAGATCCATTACAGCATTATCCTTCCAGAATTTTATCATGTTTAGGTATCCCAGTTGGCTTTTATTTTCACAGATCCTAGCACTGAAATTCTGCTTCTTTCCCTGCAACTGTATCTTTTGACTTTTCGGTCCTCGATGCATTGTTGCTATTAGAGGTAGTGATACTGCTGGTGATATTCGTCTTTTTATTTGGCCATTTCTTCCTGTTGATTCAGTGGAACATTTTTTTCAATCCCCCATACACCCACTTATGCATTAACAGTCATTTTCAGTGCTACTGTGAAGTAAGCTTATATGAGCTGGCCTACTGTACTGTGTGGGCTTCGTATTTATTTAGTTCCTACCCTTGTTGAGTGCTTACTGAACATAAGCTGGATTAAAATGATGGTAGGCTGGAACATCTCACCTGAAACTCCTCACAGGATACCAGGGATTTGGTATCATTAACATGAATTGACACAAAACTCTAGAAACTCAATTTAAGACAAAGGTAGTGCATAAATTGCAATGACATGATCCTTCTAAGAGAATTAATTTTTGTAATTGGATCCTTCAGGTTGTTTATGATAGTGAAATTAAGGCGCCTGTTTTTTTTATGAGGCTTTGTTTCAGGTACACTGTGAGGCAAACTTGCAGAATTACGGTTGGAATTCATATAATCTGGTACTGTGTACAAGTTTCTGTTATATGATACTGAAATTGGTGTATGGTGCAACAGAAAAATTTGACTCTTTTGTGGCGGGGGGGGGGGGGGACAATTGTTCTTGAAAGCAGTATAGAGTACATACTCTTCCTGTGCTGACAGATGGAGATCACTGGTATGTTGTTCTTGAAAGCAATGTAGAGTACATACTCTTCCTGTGCTGACAGATGGAGATCACTGGTATGCATTCTTCCAGCAAGCCTCTGCTACTGCTTATAAAGCAGTGGCATTCGTAGCTTAAACAGAAGCCTTTGGGACCAAAATACTAGCATGCTTCCCTGGTGTCAGTTCATGTGACTTTTGTTCATGTGGAACTGTAAAACAATATACAGTCGAACTCTGTCATAACATCATGAAAGGGACAGAACATTTTGTGTCATTGTAAATGAATGTTGTTATAACTGAGGTGTGTAGCATTATGGTTAACTGTGAGGAATTAGTTGGTACCACAAAGTATCAGACACTGTAGACAAGGTGTCACATAAACCAATTTCATTATAACTGAGTTTGACTGTATTTACATATCAAAGACTCATATACTTAAAGAATGGAAGGGAAGTGTTTCATGCCAAGAATGTGTACAGAAAAATGGAGAACATTTCCAGCTCCTATTTTGATGCGGATAGATTTTATTTTTAATGGGTTAGGGCGTGGAATTATTGGTGCCCCGAGCAGCATGAATGTCTGCATCCCTGACTTCACAGGAGGAGTGTTTGACTCTTTTGCCCGAGAGGTGTACCCATTTTGGGTTTTGCTAGCCAAAAATGTCACTGCCTGTGCATTCATAGTGCCTCGCTAATGATGCATTTTATCTTCAAGGGTCGTGGGCTCACTGGATTAAAGAATCTAGGCAACTCCTGTTACATGAACTCTATCATCCAGTGTATAAACCACACTACTCCATTAGCATTCTACTTCTGTGGGGGAGACTACCGTGAAGATGTGAACCATCACAATGACAGTACACAGGGTGAAGTCGCGGAGGAGGTTGCAGCTGTGGTGAGGGCATTGTGGTCTGGCCAGTTCCGATCCATTGCTTGTCGAGACTTGAAGAGTGTGGTGGGTCAACACAGGAAGCAGTTTCAGGGTTATGAGCAGCAAGATTCACATGAGTTCCTTACAATTCTGATGGATTGGCTTCATGAGGACCTTAACAAGGTACAAATTGAAATGACATGTTAACAGGCAGATATTCTTCTTACTAGTATTTTATCTAATCTTCACCATGTTAAAGGTCTTCTAAACAAAGTTGTGTATGAATGGAAACTGTGTTTTATGTAATAATTTTTATGGTATTCTGTTTTTGAGAAAGTGAAGTTATATTTGGATTGTATATGAAGTAAGAGCTATATTGGACAAATATAAAACAAAATTCAGTTTGTTTAATGCATTGCCCCTGTAATATCAAGTTTAGTCAATATCCATTTAGTACTTTTGGGGATGAAACGTGGACTGAAAAATGGACAGACATGACAATCTCATTATGTGTTAATTTTATACATTTGTGCAAAGTCCATCCAGGCAGTTCTTGTTTTACACCATGGTTATGTTCCTGGAAAACATCACACAAATCAAACATAAAATTCCTATTTAAAATGGTGTATTTCCTGGGGGTTAGGGTAGTGACAACTCCATCCTATGTAGTGTATGACTGTACCACTAGTGGACGTACAGGCCTGTAGAGTACATATGTACTGTATGTACAGTATGTATACATTTCAGTAGAGTATACGTACATTGCTATACAATGTACAGTGAAACAGGTTTAACCCTTTAAAGACGAAGCTTATCTGTTTTATATAAGGACTCAGTGCGTACCGTGCTGTAAACACTCTCCACTTCGGTTATAAAAACCAGTCTCTTAATGTTTTGTAAGGCAAAAGTTCCTGTTTGTTCTGAGATCCGTAAAAAACACATAAACGCAATGTGGGCACAACGTAGAATTTTTTAATCTTAAACCTGGTGATATGTAAAACTACCGCTAGGCTTTAAAAGGTTAAGACATCCCCAGTTAAGAAAATTTCCCACCTAAGAAGACAGGATAAAAAAGCACCAAAATTCTCCCATTTGATTAACATTACACGTTGCCCTTTTAATACATCCCCACATAAGGAAATTTCCCGCCTAAGAAGTAACAAATTTGATGACAAAACAATTTTTTTACCCATTTAATACATTTTCTGTTTCAAAATCTTAAAGAATTTCCCTGAGTTTCCATTCATTCAGTTTCCGAAACCCAGTGTTGAAATGGCGTGGTCAGTTCATATAGGTTAATCTCCAAGGTCATTTTTGCCATGTTTCACACAGAAGAATGACACTACCTCATGGCCAACGTGGGGGTGTCATATTTCTTCCGCAATGCAGAGACTGCAGTCAGTCAGTCCCCACTACTCGGTCTCTCACGACAAGCGAAAAATTGTATCGGGTGGCCGGAAGCTGATCGTAGCTCTTCCATGACCTGTATAAGCCTGTGTTTGGTAACTCATTTGCCGATTCAACTGCCTGGGACTTGGAGGGAACAAAGGCAGCCAATAACATTTGAAGAAGTTTAGGCATGTGCTAGGCGCAATGACACAGTATTCCACGTTGTTGGGGGCATAGCAGTTTGACGCAAGATAAGTGGGTGGTCGATTGTGACAACTCGTTTAAATGTAATTTATCAGTGGTAATATAAATGCATTGTGGTGTAGCGTGGTTGTGAAACATTTGTGGTGACTGTGTGCAGATAAGTCAAATCAGCAATTCCAGAAAATAAATTCAAGACACTCAGAGTTAGTGAAAGTGACTGGAACTCGTGACCACCCCTTATGGTCTACCTAAAAGCGAACCTATGGTATCTGAAGATGTATACTGCTACTGTTTTTGAAAAAAGAGCAAGACAACCCATGCTTGAAAAATATTTCAAGGAAAAGTAAACGTCTGGAGTGAAATGTGAACTTGGGAATGAAAAGTCAGTGACAGTATAGGTAAAGGTGTAAATAAAATTGTGAATGAAAGGTTACAGACAAAATGGTTAAATGGTCAGATATGAGTGAGAGTGTGTTAAGGTTGCTGCAAATTGTACAAATTCAACATACATATGTAATAAGTTCACAAAAGAATTAAAAAAATAGAACTTTTGGGTCCTACCCTTGTAAGAAATTTCCCGCTTAAGAAGCCAGATTTTCTTAGAATTTTCAAAAACGTCTTAACGGGATTTTACTGCATTTATTTATTTCTAATGCAATAAAAATGTAAGAGCCTCACATCCATAGTTTTTGGTATGCTTCATTCCCACAGGACTGTGGTAGTCTTGCCACACAAACACTTTAATTCCTGATTTAGCACATTCTTTAATTCTATGAGCATTATCATGAATTGTACATACACTACTATGAGTGAGTCTAATATTGTGGCATATGTGAACAATTCATTCACGTTTTCCAAGTGGGCTTATTATGTCTAATTTCTCTTCAGTACTGATCGTCTGTCGCTGATTTTTTACTTGGATTGCAATAGGTAACATAGATTTATGTTTCTCATTGATGTTGGTAAGAAAAACCAAAGCTGTTGAAGAGGACACTAAGTAAGCTGTGTGTTTATATCACCAATGTAATCAATCCATACACGTGACTGATGGCATGGCAGTGACATCACTTTCTGCTAGCCTCCTACATAAGATAAGTGCGGCCATGGATAGTCCATCTCAAATCACATTAAACCGAAAACTGTTGCATAAATACAAAGGGTGGTGTAAATTTTCAAGTTGCATGAAAGCAAAATGGTGCAAAAAGAAATCGTCTAAAATGAGACCTGCCTGTGTACAAAATTGTCAATTAGTTCTGTACATATCTTCCTCAAATTGTTGTTCTTAGAGTTTTTTTTTCACAGTACAAAATATGCACAGTACTTCAGTTACTGGCCACAAACTACTTTTAGGTGCATTTCAGAAAACAGTTTCAAGAACTGTGTATTATTTTCGTTACAATCATCCATGTGTCTGCATGTAACTGGATCCACTTTTCTTTCTTATGAAAATGTTAGGATATGAGATCATTGTGTGCATGCGTGAATGTGCATGCTTGCATGTGCATGCATGTGCTTGAAGCTTTGTAAACTGGCACAGTATATGGGCTGAACTACAACATTAACAAAAGAACTGCTCCTGCAACTATGTTGTAATGAGCTGCCATAGAGCAGTTATTGATTTTGAAATATAATTTAAAGGTACGGAATAACTACAGTTTCTCCATATATGGTTGGATTGAAATAGCTGTAGTTTATGACGTCAGCTTCGAGTAGCTCATATAATGTTACTCATGATAATGATCTTTGTGATCAAACCATATCAACCTCAAATACATTGGTTATTTTGTGGGATGTGTGTTTTATTTTTATGGTTACTGTTTCAGTAAAACCATTATTACAGTTTAATCTCTCAACAGTAAGGTTAATAAAGATTTTTATGTGGTGTCCAGAAGGCTTTGAAGTTAGCTGATGACATGACTACAGTCACAGCAATATACTCCCAAACCATATAACTCGCGTTATTTTTAAAGGTTGTTTATTTTGTCTCTGTTTACCTGCTGCAACATGTTTTTCCATCTGCTGTGTGTACATGTTTTTAAACTCAGTGCTGCATATGCTTGCCTGTCTTTCCATCTGCTATCTGAAAACATGAACAATAAAAGGTACAAAACTATAATTCTTCCTCTTGTTTTGTATAGATTTGGAATTTGATCTTTCACACTGAGGGAGGAATATCGACTGAGGGTGTTAAACATTTGAACCTTGATACAGAATAAGTAGCAGGAGGCTAGAGAAAATTACATAATACGGAGCCTCATGATTTATACTCCTTGCCAGATATTATTAGGGTAATCAAGTCAAAAGGTGAGACAGGTGGGTCATATAAAATGCATGGGAGAGGAGAGAAAAGCATGTAGGGTTTTGGTATGAACACCCAAGGGAATACCAAGGTGTAGATGGGAGAGTGATATAAAAATGGATCTTAAAAAATTAGGATCAAAGGGTGTAGAGTGGATTCATTTTGCTCAGGGTAGGGACCAATGGTGGGCTGTTGTGACCATTTGTGTTCTATGAAATGCAGGGAATTTCTTGAGTGGCTGAGGAAGAATTAGCTACTTAGGAAGGACTCTGCTGCATGGAGTTGGTTAGTAGACATTTAAACCATTTTTTAATGTCTTTTATGTGCAGTTGATGTAGAAGAGGGTACTTGTAAAGTACTGCTAACATATCAATGTCAACTTTAAAAATAACAGAAAATGCCCTTACTGTAAATTACTGTTGTGAACTCAACTTGCCTCAGATGAGTGCGTACCTGTGTTTTTCAAGCCCTTGCTGTAACTCTGCATAACCACTATAATTTTGTTGGGCCTGTCACTTTTTTTTTGTATCTGATAGCACTTCATCTTTTTTTTACTTTTTATTTTCCAATTAGAGTTTTCATACAGAACTTCCCAGATTCAAAATACATATCAAATTTAACCTTCATTTCCCATGGGTCATTGAAGGGTTTCCTTTTTGTGTTTTTTGATGTACATCAATTTTCAGATTCTGACTTAAACAATGCTTCATTTTTTGGTTCCAGATGTCCACTATGCCTTTCCTTTGCCGTATTATTTAGCCATGTTACAGTATGTTAGCGTCCAGTTTTCTTGCTACTTGAGCTCGCCGACATGCTACGTAGCTGCATTCAGCATGGTATAGTCACGGCTAGGCTCACCTTGGAGCAGCCAGGCACTGTTATACACTTCTAAAAATTATTCTGTTGGGGATACATTCATAACTTCAGCCAGTGTGGACATTTTCGAAAGAGATATAGAATACTTGATGGTGCATGCACAGTGCTTCCTCCCCTACCCGCATGCCTTTTTGGCACGTAATCTGGTCACTACTAAAGAACTTCACACATTTCTTCTTTATTTCTTCACCTATCTAGTTTCGTATGGTGCAGTACCTTTTATACATGCTTTCGTGTTTCTTCTAATGCATGGTTTGTGTTTGTAACTCCTGTAGGTATTAATGCACATATTTCCTTTCTGTTTTCAGAGGAGTAGGAAGTTACCCTTAAGGGAAACAAATAATGAGAACTTGTCACTAGCGGATCAAGCTTGGAATAAGTTCCGGAGGTGCAATGAATCACTAATTCGAAGTTTATTTTATGGCCAGCAGAGATCCACAGTTCGTTGCTGCAAGTGTCATGAAGAATCAGTGACATACGAAGCATTCTCAGATCTATCGCTGCCTCTCCCCAGTTCCAGTAATAAATGTTCACTTGTTGTGAGTTTTTAAACAGTGATTCCTTTACATTAACATGCCATTTTGGAAATCTGAGCTGTGATAATATAGTGTAAATAACTGTGAAGTTATGAATTATACCGATGAGAAAACAAATTTTTATAGCCAGTTTCTCTTGTGCCTACTAAGAGAGGTTATTAATTTTTGTATGTCATAATCTCAGTGTGGAGTATAAAGTCCCTCAGTTTCAAATAAACATGAATTTTCATGGGAATCATTTACTTTTAGAGTGGGAAATACTGGTATTTATTTTCAGTTTACCTATTGAGATGTCGTGCATTGATCCTCAGTTTTCTTTTTATTTGCAACAGTTTGAAAATTAACCCATGTATATAAATGAAGTTCCAGACTGTGCAAAGGTAAAGTAATACAAAAGAAAAAATTGTCTTCCCATAACCCTTAGTGCTATTACAATTTATCATATTAGGAGTTACTATTTCTGTGTGCATATACTGTATTAGTATGTGGGTGTGCCACATATTTCTGTGTATCACAATCTTTAGGCCAGATAGGTACTGTATTAGTAAGAAAGTTTGTATGGATGCATGGCAGTTATTGTCTGAAATGTTTCTTTCCATCAATAAGACATCATGGTGTTACAACTCCAAAGACCAGCACCTGGCTGCACATCTGTAGAGATATGTAAAACCTGGAAAACTCACATTTTATCAGCACATCAGTTGCTATTATTCTTTGTGTCACTGCAAGGCTGTGTGCAGTGGTGGTTTGCTTTCTCTTTCAACCACATCCACCCTGAAGATGGCAACTGTAATGTATACTGAAAGTTGGAACAGCTTCAGTGTATAACACTGCTGAACCTCAGCAACCAAGTTTAGACAGAAGCCTTTATTCCCATTTATTCGCTTATTAACATTACAGGGTAGTGAACATTGCAGATGAGTATAATTTCTTCCTTGCATTCAGGACTTCACGGGTTCAAATCTTAGTCCAGAGGCTGGCTATCTTGACTGATGTTTTTCATTGTTTTCTGGCCGTGACCACTTTCTTCCATGTCCCTTCCAGTTCATTATTCGCTAATAATACTACCATTGAACACTGTATAGTCTGAATCACTGATGGTGTTGTTAAATAAAGGGTTGCAGGGCCATCTGTTTCAGTTAATATTCATGTTATTACATATTCATTAAATAATTTGTTGCATTGTGTGTTGTGTGACAGGAGTGTTTGAAACTGTATCTGAATGGTGAGAAGATTTCTGGGTGGAATTGTCCATCCTGTAAGGAGAAGCGAGATGCTATCAAGAAGTTTGACATTTGGAAACTACCTCCCATCCTTGTCATACACTTGAACAGGTATTGTCTTCATTTAAAATGTAGATGTTTCTTGTATAATTCTAATCTTCTTAAGTTATTTACATGCACGTAATTGGGATAAAATGAAATATGCATGCAGTTATAACTAATTCTAATAGGAATGGGATGAGGAAACATGATCTGTGAGATTTGACATCCTGACAGTGGTGTTGCTAAAAAATCTCTCTCCTTGGGTGTGATGATTTGTTGGTGGGTGGGTGATTCCTTACATTTCAAAGGCATTAAGCAGTCTTGGACTGAAGAACATGAGTGCTTGTCACTGCAGATGAAGGCATTATGATCATTTGAAATGTTGGGAACTATGTGCCCAACAACACAGCATCACATCATATAAGACTTGAATCTTCATCGTGTGGTTTACATAATTTGGTAGAAGATGTTGCAGCATTGACCATGGAGTTAATTTTGCCTGTAACTTAATATTTCTGAAATTTGACTGAACATATAATTGTTTGGCCCACAGAGCAGATATTCAATAAGGTTCTAATTTTAGTACTCTGTATTAAAATAATTAATTCATATTCCCTTTGTGAAGTTCTTGCAACACACATTAATAGCATTTACAGAGTGGGTATAACACAAATACCAGGGTTAGGCTGAGAAATTTATAAGTGTTCAGTTCTATGCTGTGTGTGGATCTTTCAGTGCAGTTCTTGAGACCAGGGTTATGTCAGTATCTAAGACCTATATTAAATATTTTTTTAAAGTCCAGCTTTGATGTGTCTGCCATATATTCAGGTGATGACTGTTTAGAATCATGAATGATTTATAATTTTTTTTTCAGTCCCTCCCAGTATATTTAAAACAGGACCTCTGGGTCAGCTGTTGAATGACGAAAGCACGCTTGTGACCACCTGTATTCAAATTCCTTTTGATGTACCATTCATTATTAACTTTACATCTGATTAAGAACTGCCTCTTTCTTCAGTATGTACAGCTTGGTTAAAGATATATAATTAAACTGTTTGGAAT
Source organism: Coptotermes formosanus (assembly GCA_013340265.1). Classification (NCBI taxonomy): domain Eukaryota; kingdom Metazoa; phylum Arthropoda; class Insecta; order Blattodea; family Rhinotermitidae; genus Coptotermes; species Coptotermes formosanus. Next base: position 1,111,570 of record BLKM01006607.1, read on the forward strand.
ATGCACACTGTAAAGCATGTACTAGATCCAAGTTGGTGGACAGGATTGTCATTCATAAAGAAAGTGGTGTACAGAATTGATCTTCAGAAAGTGTCCCAGTAGGAGGAAGGGCACTGCCATGCATTAAGCTGATCATAATTAATTAACAGAAGTCATAATGAAGATGATTTTTTAAACCATAGTGATGTCCTTATTAACAAACTTAACCGTAAAGCTCTAGCACTCCCACATCATTATGGATGAGCCTAAAAGGACAGCATTAAGTTGGTGTGATATGTGTATTTCATTGCCCATGGAGCATGTAATGGCTTACGTTGGTGAAGGCACTGACAGATGATGATTATATTGAGTTTGCAGATCAGAAATACACACTTTCTTCATGCTGCAGAATATTTGAGCATGCTTGAATATAATGTTTCTTAACTTGTTTGGGTTAATGTGTTTTTGAGATTTGACTTGTTCCTTAATATACTGCCACAAAAATGTAGTGCCAGTACTTCCTTAATAGTGAAAGTACTTTTTCTATCCAGTGCTCCCAGATTTGTAAAAGAGGATGGCTTTTTGGAAGGTTCCCAGGCTTTGCCTGTTTGTCCTTCTGGTAAAAGCAACATGTAGATAGAGATAAGTATGGAGCATTGAGGAATGATACTGACGGGAAAAACCCCTCCCAGTGCCACTCTGTCCACCACAAATCCCACGTGGACTGACCGGAGATTGAAGCTGGGCCTCCACTTTGAAAGGCTGGTGGCTAACTGCCAAAACCATGGCACATCCTTCTAAGTAGTAATCAGATCTTAGTATTTAATGACTGCCATCTCCATCCTGATACTTGACTCATATTTGTGTCAACAGATTTCATTTCCTGAAATTCTGTTTATATGCTGTAAGACACCAATGTATCTAAATATAAATGTTTTCTGGAATATCCGAAGTATTGTGTTTAATGTATGAAAGTTGCTCAAAATCTGTCATAAGTATAAAAATAAAAGTCAGTCCCCAGTTTTTACATTATTGTATCATACATCAAATTACCTTGCAGTATTTTAAAATTGTTCATGCCATGCATTGTCTTGATCAACATAGTCAATTTATTACACCAACCAAATGCACTCTGAGATTTACATATAAGTGTTACACACAAAGCTGTGACATGTTTCAGTGTTAATCAACCATCGTCGGGGAGCACGTGTTGCCAAGGTTAAAACTAATTGTCATTGACGTGCCACTATTTGTATGGTTCCACCATCTGTTGTAGGCTGTGTTGTTAATATCTCTAACATATAAAAGGTACAGCCTCAGCTTTTAAAATACATCCATTTAAAATAAGGATTAAAATATTCTATAGAAGCTGAATGTGTTCATGCTTGTGTTTTGTTTTGAAGGCTGTATTTATATTATAGTGATTCCTAATACATCTGCAATTGTCAAAAACACCTTTTCTTTAGGGGATAAATGCAGAACTGAGAGGCATTTTCTCATTCCTGTGGATGCGTTCTTCCAATGGTTTTTGTTAAGAACTGTTGCAGCGAACTCTTGGATTACTCGCTGAGCTGGATTTTGTGTCTAAGTTTATCAGTTTCTGAAATGTTGTGCTGTGTTCAGAATATGTGACAATGAATGAGGTCCAGAGCTCCAGTAATACTAATACTAATGCTAATATTAACCCTTTAAAGACGAAGCATATCTGTTTTATATAAGGACTCAGTGTGTACCATGCTGTAAACACGCTCCACTTCGGTTATAAAAACCAGTCTCTTAATGTTTTATGAGGTAAAAGCTGCTGTTTGTTCTGAGATCCGTACAAAACACATAAATGCAATGTGGGCACCATGTAGAATTTTTTAATGTTAAACCTGGTGGTACGTAAAGTTACTGCTAGGCTTTAAAAGGTTAATACTGATACCACTGCGAGCATCGGAACCCTTTAGAATTGTAAGTTTGATCTTTTGTCATAGGTTTTATCATGACGGCTGGTGGCGCAAGCGGCAAACATATGTAGATTTCCCATTTAATATGGATGTGCGTCCTTTCACACCAGTTCCAGACCAACGATATCTTGCCTACAATTTATATGGTGTATCAAATCATTATGGCACCATGGAAGGTGGTCATTACACTGCATACTGCAAAAACACTACATACAACAAATGGTATAAGTTTGATGACCATGAAGTAAGTGAGATCTCTGTTAATGATGTTCGTTCTGGAGCCGCATACATCCTTTTCTATGCAGCTGTAGAGTATAAGGTGCCTGGCAGAAACAGCTGAAGTATCTCTATTAGATGAGCATAGTTATGTGAGGTCTGCTGAGTTCATCATTGACTACATTATTTGTCAAATGAAGAGTGGGATGTCCTTTATCATGTTTCTCTCAGTTGTTATAGGAAGAACAGTTCTTATAAGCATTAATTCACTTCCCTCTGTTTTAAAAAATGAGTGACTTCCGGAGTTCTAACTCATTTGTACTTTGTATGATTCTGGAAGCTGTCAGACAGAACTTTCTTTTCACACTGAATTGTATAGTCAGTTTACCATAAAATAAAATTCTCTTATACGGATCTTCATTAAAGCTTTGTTTAACACATTGAAGTAAAAGTAAGCAGTTTACACCTAGCCCTTGTTTTATGCCGTAGATGTGTTCTTGAAAAAGTGGGCATAAATCAAAAATCATATTCCCATAAGAAATAATGGCAGGTGTTAGGGGCAATAATACCAATGACAGCCTGTTCGTATGCAGTATATGTACATGTATTATTATTGTGTTACTGATATTAATATAGAAATAAACAATTGATATTAATCTTTAGCCTATGTAAATTGAAAAGGAATTGCAAACATTTGAATACCTTTGTCATGGATGGTACATGTTTCATATTGTTGCTGTCTTATATGACTAAATTCACTCATACAGCCTATACAACTGGATCCCTTTATTACCATGATTAAGATTCTTACTCTGGTTGTGTTAGGGTTTCAGTCATGCCAATTTAACGTATGTATGTTGTCTCTTGTTTGTTCCTGCCTAGTTCACAGTTATTAGGCTTGTCATGGATAGTAGATTTTCCATATTGTTGCTATACCAGATGTTCTGTCATGGTTAATTAGATTCAATCTCATAGGCTTTACAACATGGTCACTTTATTAGCCACAGGTCATACATACTACCACTGTTAAGATTACTGCTGCGATTATTCATCATGTCAGTGTGTTTTGTTCCCCAGTGGAATGTGTCGTGGTGGTGTTTGTAGGTAGAACAAGAAAAAGACATCAATAAAGGCAAATAAACCATGTGGTCTGAATTAAACGGTGAGACCATCATGACTGACATAGTTTGCAGTCAACACACACCCAGTTTTTTCCTGTGCCATGAGATTCATACTGTCCTGGCTGTGTCCAAGTGTGCAGCCAGCCAAAGGGCATTAAACCAAAAATGAGAAAGCACAAATTAAGAAGTGATGCAAACTCACAAAGGGCATTAAAGCAAAAAAGGCATAAAACAAGGGCTACATGTACAGTTTTATTGGATTATCATGTAATTAAATTATATTTTTATTTAAGTGGCAATTTTAATATGAAAATGATCACCTTAAAGAGGAATTGTTGGGGTACTGTGATTTAATTAATACATCTGTGATTAGCGGACTAGAGGGACTGTTAGTGATACATCTTTGATATCGTTTGGAGTGTATATACCATGGTTGACCGGCTAGATGAGCTTTGGGAGCCACACTGTAGGAGGCAACTTAGGTAAGAGCCATATATTTATTGATCAAGTCGTTTGTACAATAGTGACAATGTGCACTGCCTGAAAGAGCACAGCCAGTACTTTCTGTCAGCAGTGCAAGCAAATATGGCTTATTTGGGAATCCACTGGATGTGCTAGTAGTCTGTTCGAGAGTGTTATTTGTGAGAAATTTCAGTTACTCTTTTTCACAGGCAACTTGTGTGAGCCAAACCAGTAACATGCGTGGGCTACACGGTGGCCACCTCTGGTAGATACTGTCAATGGAATATCAGACAGTACATTGTTGCTGTATGATTTTATTCAGTATTATTTTTGGTCAGTGGCTGTGAAAAAATGACTTGCATAATTGTGTATGTAGGTGATGTGAGAGGGATAGGGGCATAAACTTTCAGTGTTACAAAATTATAAATCGTACGCACTACTGAAGTAAATAACTGCTCAAGTCATAAGATTCAGGATGATCTGTATTTTCAGTGTTATTGAAATTCCTTTTACAGCTTCATACCAATCTGTGAGACAAAACCTGTATATTACCTGTAATCTGTAAAGTGATAAATAGTGTCAGAATGGCAAATGACGTGTGTGGTTCTGAATAATGTGGAAGTGAATGTGTAAAGTTTCAAGTTCAAGTTAATCACAAATCACTTTTGTAGTATTATAAATAGAAATTGCATGTTTTCAATTATATACTATCAGGGAGAGTTATGTGGTAGCTTCCAGAACCATGTATTGTATGGATGTTCATACCAGGGCTTTTATCAGCTTTAAGGAAGTGTGATTGGTACTGTAATTGTAATGATACAGGAAGTAAATCAAGTATTTTCTTGTAAAATGAGTTTAATTTTGAAAGAAATAGTAATATTTATGATGAAAGTCTGTGGCTGAAGTACAGATAACAGAAAATCATATTATTTTCATATTGTTGTACAGTACATAGGTGTCTATACATCATTTTAAATGAACAGTAGTAGCTTAATAAAGTAACTGATTTAAAATTTGTCCACCTATTTATGCTGGAAGTTATGAGAGTAATTTATGATTAGTTACAGTGCCAAGTTAGAAATGAAGATTACACTCAAGCTGTTTTAAATGCATATATGTGGATAAATATATAGTAACAAGGACTTTAGCATTTGTTTTTGTAAACTCTAAAGTGAGGAAAGCACAAAGTGACAAACTACATTACTAATACATATTTCATTCATGGTAAATAACTATTGGAAGGACAATTAACCATTTAAAGACGAAGCGTATCTGTTTTGTATAAGGATTCAGTGCGTACCGCGCTGTAAACACTCTCCACTTCGGTTATAAAAACCAATCTCTTAATGTTTTATAAGGCAAAAGTTGCTGTTTGTTCTGAGATCCGTACAAAACACATAAACGCAATGTGGGCACCACGTAGAATTTTTTAATGTTAAACGTAGTCGTACGTAAAGTTACCACTAGGCTTTAAAAGGTTAAAGCAGCTGTCCACAGTACTCATGGTAGCAGAGGCTCTGCACTAAGTGTAACACACCATTTAGTACTGCATAGTTCTATATAACAGTATAAGTCATTTGTTATACATAGCCCGAACTATGGAACTGGATGTGCAGAAGCCAGTAATTATGGTTTGGTGCTCGTACTTACATCAGTTCGTGGTGTGTGACTTGTTTCAGCACTGTCAACATCCACTGTGTAAGTGTCGTTTCAGAAACATTGTTTGTATAGATTTCTTTTGCCATATCTTAATTGCATTTTTATGAAAAATTGTGTGGCGAAAGTTTAATGTGGTAGAAAAGAAGCTAAAAGGAATGTATTAAATACCAAGAGCAGTATGCGAGGTGAATTTACTTTTAAGAACTATGAACTTTAAATGGCTGGTGCTAGAAATATGGTAAGAGGTAACTTTCCCTTATATCCCAGCCAGGTAGTCCCTTACTCCCAAATGTTCAGAACAGGATCTAGCATAAAACACAAGCAATACATGCGCAAACTATACAGGCAGTAATAATTCTTCCCTTTACAATTGTTAAACATCTGTGTTAGAACTCATGGTTAGTCTTGTATTTTAACCCTTTAAAGACAAACTGTGTCTGTTTTATATGTGGAATCACTGCATACTGCACAGTAAATAAAGGTTATACAAAATCGATCTGTTAATGTTGTGTAAGGCAAAAGTCACTGTTTGTTCTGAGATCCATGCAAAACATACAAACGCAATGTGAAGACCATGTAGAAATTTGAATGCTAATCCTGGTGGTACTTAAAGTAACTACTATGCTTTAAAAGGTTAATCCTTGTTTTGAATAGAAGCATTTCTGTTTAAAGTTGAGATATAAAAATACATTCTTTTAATGTATGATGTACAAATAATTTTAAAAGCTGAAAATTCCATGTTGTTGTGTGCAAATGGAAGAGTTGCAGTGTTGGAATTTATTTCCTTGCACATAATTGTGAAAATGGGAGTTACATATATGGTTAAACTTCTGGGACTGGAAGTACAAAATTGTAAGGTGTCATCAGCAGGTCCACTATAATTTCAGAACATTGTGTACACTGTCTGAGAATAGACTGAGAACTTATATGCTCCTGTGACCTTACTGTTCTTCTGTTCTTGTTGAATCTTGATAGGTCATGCATGGGAATGCCTCTTCCTGTCTATGACTTATACTTCTGAGCATTCTGATTTACTACTGTCCGTATCAGCTTGATACACAAGTTTACACTGTATGCTATAAAATCATAACGTGAAAGCATAGTTTAGTTATACATGGGTTTTGTTCATTTTTTACAGTGTGTATGTGTGCGTGATGGGGCGGGGGGGATGTGCATGCATGTGCATATGTGTTCATGTGTCCAGTTTTATCTGGAAAGGAAAGATTGTCCCTGGTACACTGTAAAGTTGATTTTCCAGTTTTTATACCAGTTACAATCAGCCTTTAATGGAAGAAAATGTCTTTATTTAAGTACTGTAATTTACTCTGAACCATGCAGCAATATTCATACCATATAATCCGTGAAAACACCAGTCACTAATGGCACATTCGTCCATTATGCAGATAAGGCTGTATATTTCTGCCCAGTGAAATGCACATAACATTCAGTATGACATTTGTCTTTATTGCTTTGAGACTGGAATGTAGCCTCTGTGGTTTGTGTTATGGTTATTTAAAAATAATGTATAATTGGGGTTCTGTTCTAGGATATGAAGCTGTGTTACTGGGTAATTGGTTCTTGACATTCTGTAAGCACCATATTCCCTTGAAACGTTGGGAACCTAGTACCTGGTGATGCAGTGTCATATCAAGAAATAATATAAACCTCAAACTCTGCTGCATGTAAGTACAATTCAGATTTGTGTTCTCCTGGGATGAGATGCAACGTTACTGAGTAACTGGTGCCCTTGTTTTGAAACATCCTGGCAGGCTGTTCTTCAAGGGTTGAAATGTTCATCTTCAAGGGTTGAAATGTCCAAATACAAGACTTAAGAAGTCCTCAGGTCAACAATAAAAGAGTGTCTTGTAAAAAGAGAATCATATGGCTCGAAAAGTGATGTACATCATATTCTTCATGCTTCTGATGTTTATACTTGATCATCTAGTGCAAACTTGTGCCACTGTTGAAGGCACATATTAAGTGATAAGGTGAGATCTATACTGTGGGAACAGTTGAAACTGCTGGAACGTGGCATAATTTCTCTCAACAACCATGCCTCACCACCTCAATATGTGACACTTCTGCATATCTGGAATTGTGAGGTGCTGGCACACCCTCCTCATTCCGTGGACCTATCCCATGTGATTAGTTTGTGTTCTTTGGTGACGGAACTATGTCAGGGATGCCCAGTTTAAATCTACCAATTGAAACAGTCCTTGCACCATGTTTCAGCATTTGTGTGGAACTGCTTCTATGGTGCTGGCCATCTGGATGTCTTGAATGTAGCCAAATGTATGAAGTGTAAGCACAGGCAAAGCAAGCTGTTTTCTGCAGGCAAGTACGAAAATGAAGTGACATTTTACGTCTGTTACCTAGTTACAGTTTGTCAAAAATATGAAAATATGTGACTGAGACAGTATGAATTCGCATTTTGTTTTCTATTGCAATCACTAAAGTGAATAAATCATGAAATATGCTCAAGTATTGCACTGCAGGTTGAATATCCCTTACCCGAAATTCCAAAATCTGAAAACCTCCAATTTCGAAACTTTATGTGTGCCAACGTCAGCATAATGCTGTACAGATGTAGATACTTGTAAATATCCCCAAGCTATCTGATTATAATATGCAAGTATTCCACAATCCGATTCACTTCCAGCCCCAAGCATTTTGGACAAGGGATTATCAACCTGTACTGGTATTCAGTTACAGGTACAGTTAAACAGGTTTGGTGAAGTTCATCATAATAACTTTCCGGTAACAAGATTGGATTCACCTATAAAAGGGGTATTTCTGCATATTGCTTTAATCTGCTAAACAAACTGAATTGAATTTGGGACCATATTATTGAAGGCGAAGTGCTGTGGTACGAGTTGGTAATGTGACAGCACGTACATTGAGAACTTTAAGATGTGGAGGGAATGACATTCTGATATCTGGTTTTCCCGACTGCAAAATCAGGACCAACCCACATGGAAATGGTCTGAACCCGTGTAAAGTGATAACTTTACGTGATTAAAGATATTAGGGAATCGAGAATTTGTTGACAATGTGATAGCCATTACCCCATCAAATTTTCTAATTTTTACAAAAAAATTGAGCATTGTAAATTATTGTCCACAGAACATGACGGTAGATCATTCAGTCACTATGAACCAAACAAAAGAATAAAGAGCCATTAACACAACTATATATTCTGCAGTGTTTATTTTTGTAATATGTTTCAACCACAAAGGGTCGTTTTCAGGCTGAAACTTTAAAAACACACAAAAGGGTTAAATACAACTGCCTTATAATTGCCAAGATCTGAATTATTACAATTTTAGAAATCCATGTTGCTGTTTCTGGTATGTTGGTTAAAATATGACTTAATATAATAAAATATTCTTGGTTTTATATGGTTTTAGACTGTGTATTTAACCATTTTATGTGTTCTTAAAGTATTTTAGCCTAACGATGACCCTTTATGGTTGAAACATGTTGCAGAAGTGAACACTACAGACAATACAGTTGACAGCTCTTTATTCTTCCATTTTGTAACACAAAGGGATGACAAACTTAAAAAAGCTAAGGACCAGGCGAACGCTTGCTTAAAACGTGGGAAATACATCACACCATATAAATCACTATTAGTGCATGTAGGCCTGCATGCTTTGATTATAAATCAGCAACAGGTGCCAATACACAAGCTTCGTACTAAAACGTTTTCCGTATGTGTTCTCAATCAAAAATTACAAATCATCAGCTAATTTGTAGTATCGTGTACTTTCAGCACACTGCGATTGTTGCAGTAGATAAGGCATATTCATTGACACTGGCCTACAATTGGGTCTGGGATTGAATCATTGCATAATTGGTCATGTCACAAAGGTGGATAAGATTTCAAATAACATTCGAATCAAGCCAGCAGACGTAAGCTGCAGTAGACACTGATTGTTTCGACAGCTTGAACCTAGCGTCTCGAGAAGAGCGTATTTCACATAATAACCTTGTCATGAAGGTAATGTTTATATTTAATTTAGAAATAACATAATGCATTTTCTTCGCAGTTATGAGAACGCGTTCTTCCGATATATTGCAAATATAATCAGTGACCGATGGATTATAAAGATTTGCTTATGCATCTTAAACCGGACACGATCCTTTTTTGTGTACGTAATTTCAGACTTTGCTACAATTTGCAACTGTTCCAGAAATTTGATGCTACATTACCTAAGTAGTTGAAATGGCATAGATAAATAAAAAAAAGCTTACACAATATTAACCTATGATTGGGAGGTAACAACTGTCACCAGTTGTACCCAGCTCCTATCAATTTATTATTATTATTATCATCATCATCATCATCATCATCATCATCCGAATTTCTCACTTCTCAGCTTTAGCTGGGAAATATTCACCTATCCTGGGATATATCATCAACAGGATTAGGCTCGGTGGTCTTATGTGTAATTTAGGAAATTTCTTACAATTGAACATGTGCCAAGAATTACCACTTTTTGTATTTGTATGTATGTGTTTGGGTGCAGGTTAAGTCTCTTTAAACTTTGTGACAGTGACTTTGGAATTATTCCCGTAGCTGAAATTACTATCGGGACCACTTGTACAGCATCCTGCTTCCACATAACACATATTTCATTCGCCAGTTCTTGGTATTTCTTTTGTTTTTCTGTTATTGTTTTGGCGAGATTGTGTGTATTTGGAATAGCTATGTCTATTAGGAAGGTATTTTTTGTTTTCTTGTTCATGAGAGTTATGTCAAGTCGGTTCAACGGTATTGTTTTATCCGTAATAATGCTGTGATTCCAGTACAGTTTGAAGTTGTTGTTCTCCAGCACGTTTGCTGGTTTGTACCTGTAGTATGGGCATTTGTCTTCAATTAGTTCAGCTTCTTCTGCCAGTTTCTGGTGTATAACTTTCGCTACTTCATCATGTCTTTTTATATACTCAGTAGGTGCTAGTCGTTCACATGCTGCAGTAATGTGCTGGATTGTCTCCGGTTCTTTTCCACATCTACACATCTTGTCGATGTTTGGCTGCTTCAAAATATATTTCTTGTAGTTTCTTGTTAGTATAACTTGGTCCTGTATTGCTGTTAAAAAGCCCTCTGTTTATTATTATTATTATTATTAACAACAGTCATCTGTGACACGTGTTATTGCGTGGAAGTAGTTCATGACGAATAAATTCATAATTTACATTTACCCATATTTTCTGTCTACAGCATTCATTACATATTGCTAGTTGTCATTTACAAAGAACAAATGCCTTAGGTGGAGGTCTGTCTGTCTACCTGTCTATGTGACAGTGTCAGCGCCAAAGCTGTTGGATAATTTTTTTGTTCAGATTTTGTCATTCTGGTCACAATAAAGTCGAGATTTTGGTCATAAATGGACCTTTTCATGTCTATATGAAATATGTATAATCAAAACTTCATAGGCTACTTGAAGAAAGTTAAAGCAGATTAAATGCAGGAAATACTTGCCACCATTTGGTCCAATACCTGTTGTGTCCCCCGTTTCTGCCTAATACTATTAAGATTAAAGTGGTTTTGTATGGGTGTGAAGCTTGGTTTCTTACATTACGGGAAGAACATAGGCTGAGGGTGTTCCGGGGTAGGGGGCTGAGGAAATTTGAGCCTCAGACAGAGGTATGAGTAGACTGGAGAAAATTGCATAAAAAGAGACGCTTCATGATTTGTTCTGTTCACCAAATATTATTTGGGTAATCAAATGAAGCTGAATGAGATGAGAAGGGCATGTGGCATATATGTGGGGGGGGGGGGATCTATAGTTCTGGTGGAGAAACCTGAAGGAAAGAACCACTTGGAAGACCTAGGCATTGACAGGAGTGTGTGGCTGGCATTTATATGGCTCAGGTAGGGATAAGTGACGGGCTCTTGTGAACATGGTAATGAACTTTGTAATAGTGACGACAAAATATTATATATACGCATTGCCCAAGATATATAATAATTATTTTAAATATTTTAACACAGCAACACTTACTAAAGAGATAATGCTAACCCACATAGAGAATGGTTAATATTTGAGTAATCTTATGTTACAGTAGAATATACTACACTGTGGTTTGAATCCTATCTTGTAAATAGGCAGTTGGTCGAAGTAATACCTCAAAATCAGCAGCAAAAATCTTCATCCAGCTGGGGAACAATAAAATGTGGTGTTCCCCAGGGATCAATTTTAGGACTTTTGTTATGCATAATACACATTAATGATCTTCCTCTTGGGATAAACAACTATTCTAAACCTGTGTTGTTTGCTGATGATACACGTGTGGTAATCAATACTGATAACTTAAATGACTTGCAAATTGGATCTGCATCTATACTGGATAATATAAGTAAATGGTTTGCAGTAAATAGATTATCCATGACTATAGAAAAGACAAATGTAACGAAATCAATTTAAACCATCTCCAAGATGATTCATTTCAAATTATCTATAAAAACAAAGAAATCAAATGTGACAAATACAAAATTTCTTCGTTTGGGAATTGACAGACATATGGAAGGGAAGACTTATATTCAGCAAATTCTACCAAAAATGAGTAGCGCTTCTTATGCAGTTAGATTTGTGTAACATTTTAATAACACAGACACACTTAAAATGATACACTTTGCTTACCTCCTTTCAGTAATGAAGTATGGAATTATACTCTGGGGCAACTCTACAGGTAGGAAAAGAGTCTTCCAGTTACAAAAGAAAATTGTAAGAATTATGACAGGAAGTAAATGCAAAATTTCATATAAAAACATTTCTTCAGAACATTTGAAATAAAGTCCCTACCTTCTCAATATAGACTATCTTTTAATAACTATATTAGTACATAATTTAGAATATTTCACTTTAACTTTTTGGTGCACATTATCAATACAAGAAAGAAAGTACAACTACATAGACCAATAGCAAATTTTGCATCATATCAGCTGGGTGTGTATTATGTGAGCAAAAAGATGTTAATAAATTACCATCATGCATTGCAGAATTAGTAAAGCACAAGAAGCACTTTACATCAGCCTGGAAAAGGTTTTTGTTGAATCCTTTTATTCAATTAATGAATATTTAAACTATCAACATTAAATATGTATTGCTCTAAGAAGGAATTAGTTTTTGAATTGTACATTTTGTCTACTTGTTTCTGATATATGAGTAGTGATTTTTTTATATAATCATGTTTTCACGCTTTATGTCATGTTTCATATCGACATGCCATATGGCAGAATGATGGATCAACGGAGAGAGAGAGAGATAGAAAGTACATATTCCCTTACTGTAGTCAAGAGTGTAAAGTCTTCAGAACCTTCCTAAATATATAAAATGGTCCCCTTGAAGATGGCTAAAATAACTGAAACATGTAAGGGTAAATAATAACAGTACTGTGTTACATATTTTATGTATTTGTGTAGTGTGTTGGTTATTTCACTAAATGGTAATGAACCTTCAGGTTCTGTAACATGCACGGAATTTCTAGACTACATGATAAAACTACCAGCTTCTCAAGAATGGCTCTGCTTCATGGAAGTACATTTGTAAAATGACTGTAGTAATTTCTGAGGGACATCACTGCCATAAACTACACATAAAATTGTATATAACATTCTTCTGTCGAGGTTAACATCATACGTGTATGAAATTACTAGAGCAACTAGTAATCAGATATTCTATGTTCACCAAATACGTAAGAAAAAATGGGAATACAGTGCAGCAGTACATTGCCTATACATAAACTTGAACAAAGTCTATGATTCAGTCAGAAAAGAGGTTTTGTAGAATATTGTCCTTGCATTTGGCACATAAAACTAGTTACGTAATTTACGATGTGTTATATGAATCCTACAGTGTAATCTAGATACACAAACATTTGTCCGATACCTTTCCTATTCACAGTGGATTTTTCCTTAGCATACGCCATTAGGAAGGTTGAAGTACACCAGGAGGAACTGAAATTGAACAGGGCACATCAGCTTCTGGTTTAAGCTGGTGTTGATTTATTAGACAAAAACATAAATACTATACACAGAAGCTTTATTTGCACTAATACGGAGTTTGGTGCAGAAATAAATGCCAAGAAAACTAAGCTTGTGTTCGTGTCTCATCAACAGAATACAGGATAAAATCACAACATCAAGATAACCAAAAAATTATTTGAAAATGTGGCAAAGTTTAGCAAAGTTCAAATATTTGGGAATGGCACTAACAAATCAAAATTGCATGCACAAAGAAATTAACAGCACATTAAATAAATATGAGGCACACCTACTAATATTTGGTACAGAATATTCTATCTTCCTGTTCACTTAATAAAACATAAAGACTAAAATATACAGAACTATAATTATGCCTGCTGTTTTGTATTGGTGTTAAACTTGGCCTTTCACGTGAAGGTAAGAACATTGGCTAATAGTATTTTAGAACAGTGTGCCAGGGAAGATATTTGGGCCCAAGAGGGAGCACGGAACTGGAGGCTGGAAAAAATGCATAACAATGAGGCTCACGATTTGTACAGTACATCTCACCAGGTATTGGGGTGATGAAAATCATGGAGGATGAGTTTGGTGGGGTATGTGACACTTATATGGGAGAAATTCATACAGAGTTTTCCTGGGGAAACCAGAAGGAAGGAGACACCTACGAAGGCGAAAGGGATGATATCAAAATGAACCTTTAAGAACGAGTATGACAACTGGCTGTCCTTGTGCCTCTCACCATAGTGGCCCAGGTTCACATACAGGTCAGTCCACAGTATTTGTGATGAATAAAGTGGCACTGGGACACGTTTTGTTCCGAGTACATTGGTATGCCCATCCATATCATTCCATCAATGCTGCGTACTCATTCATTGATCTGTCACTGAAACTATGTAACACACTTAAATATGCATTTGCAAAAATAAACATATTTCTATCTACAAGAAACAGAAATAATCAGATTTCACATGTGTACATGCAATATATACATGTTACTTAACATTTCTTCAGACAGTGATTACTGTTGGCAAAATATATTTTGCCACATATCTGGCTTTATCTACAGATGCCACACCTGAAATTATGTTTAACCCAGTGAATGACGTATGTTACAGTATATTAAAATGTTGAACATTTGAACTGAAACAAACTCTTTTAACACAAAGTGCACTTGAAATTTTGATTAGCAATACATATCTACAATAGCAGTAAGAAAAGAAAAAGCAGACACATGTTAAATACGAGGCACGGGCAAATATGAATTATAATTTGTTCGTAGTTAAAAAATGCAGCACGGTCCGTTGAAAGCAGTAATGTATGGAAGGTGGAAGCACTGTTCCATGGTCATTCACCGACCTGGTGTTTGCTACTGTGCAGTTTTGTCAGTTGTGAGGAACATGAACCAAGCGAAGGTATATGTTAGTGTGGAACAGCGCATTATATTTGAATTTGTATTTGTATAATCACATTCCTGACGAAAGAAGGTTGTAATCCGTCGGAAATCTGTTCAAGATTAAAGAGGCAGTATGGTGAGAAGACACTGTCAAATGTTAGTGTCTATAAGTGGAAAAGTGCGTTTAAAAAATGAAGGGAAACGGTGGAGAATGAACCTCATGAGCGCCGGCCGAGGACTTCCGTAACAGGCCAGAACAGTGACTGCGTCGATGCACTCATTCGGGAGAACAGGCGAATTACTGTCCACGAGTTGTCTGGAATACTGGATATCAGTGAAGGTTGTGTGAAAACAATCATCAAACAACACCTTCAATACTCGAAACTGTACCCCCGATGGATCCCGCGTTAGTGACGGACGAACACAAGAGTACACGGGTGCAAGTTGCGCAATCATTGTTGTCGCGGTACGAGCAGGAAGGGGACTTCTTTTGGATTCTATCGTGACAACGGACAAGACGTGGGCGCATTACTTCACGCCAAAGAGCAAACGTTCTTCAATGCAGTGGCGTCACCCAGGGTCTCCGAAACCCAAAAAAGCGAAAACCACGTTCTCTGCTGGGAAGGTTATGGCCACCGTCTTCTGGGACTCTAAAGGTGTACTGTACTTGGATTTCCTCACAGAGCGTCGCACAATAAACGCTGCATATTACTCGGCACTTCTCGAAGGCCCAGTAAAGGCAGCCATCAGGAACAAGAGAAAAAGGGCGCAAACATCAGTGTCATTTCTCCAGGATAAGGCCCGTCCACACGTGACTACTTGCACCATGGAAACCGTCCAAAAACTGAAATCGCACGTTCTACCACATCCTCCGTACAGTCCGGACCTTGCTCCCTCAGACTATCATCTCTTCGGCCCCCTAAAGGAGCATCTGGGAGGAAAAAGGTTTCGCAATAATGAGGAAGTGATACAGGACTTTCACGAGTAGCTACACGGGCAACCAAAAGACTTCTCCATGAGCGGCATCCGCAAGCTTCCAGACCGCAGGGAGATTATGTTGAAAAGTAACAATGTCAGTTTCGGAAAATAAATCAATGTTTTTGTTCTATTTACGAATTATAATTCATATTTGTCCAACCTGCGTATAAATACTGTTGATGCAAGACACATTTAAAACGGAACATTAACATATATTAAATCATTGCAAGGTTGTTAACCCCACAACTCGTTATGAACATGTGTTACCCCTGATGACGGCCCGAAGGAATAATAAATGGTAATATCTAGACCCATGTATGTATTTGGATGGCTATTACCTGCAGCCTTGTAATTGAGGTATACAGTAGCCCAGTGTAAGGCACTAAACAGTCACGAGAACTTAAACTCTTAAAAGCAGGCCCGCTCAGCCCGTTATTACCCGTAGCGACATCTGAAGTTGGAAAATGACATTTAACCCTGTCGCTGGCAAAGCGGAGATACAACGCCGAATCAATTTTGGAAAATCGTGAGCTTTGTGTTTATGGAAACGTACATTACATCATTAACTGTGTAAAAATATGCTAAAACTAACGGCACCCTAGCCTATGTAGTGAACTGAATTTTTAAAATTTTTTTCCTATTATTTTCACTAGTGTATGCATTTATTTCGCAATATGTATAGAAAGATACAGCGGTAAGATTATGCGTATGCTTCTTCATTCTGTGTTGAATTTCATGTTACCCGCAGGCAGACCAGATTTTGCTGAAGTTGACCCCATTGTATAAAACGCTCGGCAGGCCGGCTCTGAAACGTGATACAAAAATAAATGCATCGAAATCTTTTGCTACATTAGGCACATTATGGTGGCCTAGTAGGGAACGAATTTCCGGTTAACAAAACCCACTGACGAGCATAAACTTCTGCCTACAGTACGTACGCGTCTTCTGAAGGGTAGGATAACTGACGAACACAACTGCCCTCTTCCAAAAAATTCCCGCACCTGCTGCGTGGCACTTGCGTGTGTGTGTGTGTGTCACAGGATTGTAATCCGTGAACACCTACAGATTACTAGGTCTGGTCCGTGCTGCCGTTTTGTGCAGAGAGCAGAACCTGTACGGAAACTGGAATGTGCGAGCAAGTGCTACAAGCGAGAGCTTGATTGGATTCGTTTTAGATAAGCGTTGCTGCATATGACCACTTAAAAACTGTGATTTAAAATAATAATTAAGATTTAATCATATTGTTCTTGTGAACATTTATTTAGTATTATAAATGTGCTGCTGCAATACAGTTATTTTCTACATAGGAGGGGGTGAACATGCTAATTTGAAGAGCCCATTCATTCTGCATCTGAGGTCTAGAGCAGCAGTAGTGTGAAGTATGCAGGTGAATTCTAAATGGCTCTGTCTGAAATCCGTGGCTTAGGTAATCTATTGGAAACGAACAAAATAGCGATTCGAAAGGTAAATAATTCCGCATAGTTTTGTGTGTTCACTTTCTTATAACCTTATAGAAGTGATTTAGTGTGTCATTTTTTAGCTGATGGCGATACGACTGTGCCAAAGTTGAGTTACTGCATAATTTTTCTGTACCTTGAGATAAGTAGTAGTAACTATAGCAACTAATCTGCGAATGTTTATGCCCTTATACGTGAATACTGGTGTAGTTTGGTGCTTTTAATAGTGAAATGCATCTGTGAGTCGCGAGTTTGAGAAGTGACGTGGGCGGTTTACTTATTTGGTCTCAGCTGTCAGCTAGGTGGCATGTACGGTAAACACCCAACAGAGGAATCGAAATGTTGTTTTGTACAGAATTGCATGCTGGAATAGGGTGTTTATTACCATAAACAGAAGCAAGAACTACGTTAACGCAATATGCGTTTACGAACTTCGCAACGGAGTGGGTCAAGTTACCATACGCCCCACTTTCAATAATGTGACCATTTATAGCATAGAGTTCAGTTTAATTCAAAGTTTTGAGCGGCCTTTACAACGCTAGCTGTGTTAAAGATATCTAGTATGAATTACTGAGCGTTCTTTGTAAAGAACTATATGGGCGCCTTGTTCACGTTTCAGTAGTGATACTATTGATTGTGCGTCAGCAAACAAAGTTTCCGCATACCTTGACTGAAGGACTGTTAACTTCGTTATTTTGTTTTCAGTGTGAGCAGGATGAGCAAGTTATGTGTGGTGGGATTATGGATAAAAATCTGGTTGCAGACAATTTATCACCCTGGTCACTTAATGGAACCATTTCTGACTACCCTCATGTGAGTAGAAAGTTCATGTAGCTTTACTGTAATTTGAAGCAGAAGTACAAGGTGTTAGAACCACTCAGCCTTTGGGCTTTGCCCATCATCTAGTGTTTAGAAATACAAAAACTAAACACAGCCCCGTAGAAACTGGATCCATTTTCTCTCCCTGGATAAACAGATAGGCACCTAGTCAGTTATGCATACTGGATTAGAGCTGTTCTTAGTTTCTGGGTATTTTTCATAGGTATGTGGCCTTTTGTGTTACAGGTATTTGTACATACATATGCACATATGTACATACATACATTTTCATACAGTTGATTAATCCATTAGTATCACACTGACACTGGATATAAATTGTGTCACAAAAAATTTACACTTCAACACATGCAGTTTGTGCAATATTGTTCTGACAAACAACCTTGCAGGGGGCTAAAAGTTTTTGTGTGATAAACTGGTCTGTCTATTGGTAAGTTTGCATGAACATGTTAGAAGAATACCACCAGTAATGAAAGTTTCTACAATGGCTGATTCCATTTTATCCCACAGAGAGTAGTGCTGTAGAGCAGGTTATGTAGCAGATAGGTGGCAAGTGTATTGCAGTCAGTGTACAATACTGAAGGATAATTCCAGTGTATTGTCAGAAGTGTAGCAATTATTCTGCATCAGTATTTTTGTGAGGTTCCTATGATTGTGACTGTGAAGATAACGGTGTGACCTCACTGCAGAGAGTTATCATCATCAGAATTTCTGATGCCTGTCATCCGTTAATTAACTCCATGAAGCAGAGTCCTTCATGATGAGGTGCTTTTGAATAGTTCCTGAGCTAGTCAAGACCTTCCCTGCATTTTGTGGAATATGAAGGCTCATTAGTGTGGTTACAAGCGCTCACCACTGATCCCAGTACTGAACCAAGTGACTCCAGTCTGCACCATTCCGTTTGTACTTAGGTCTTCAAAGCTGTCTTGTGTTACAAGATTTTTTTATCATTTGCATGAAGGAATAATTCATAACTGGTTAAGGTTTGGTTTATGTCTATCGTCTGCGTGACATTTAAATATCAGTTTTGCTTCATCATGCACCTCCTTCATCCAGATAAATGTTAAAATTGAATGCTGTGATTTATGTGCCCACATTTATGACAGTTTAGAATAGCATGTGAATGAAAGTATGCTCTAATTTGGGGTTTGCTTGTATTCTGAGTGCTGTTCTAGTTTTACGCGCAACATTGGCCTGTATGTTTGTTTATTGCAGATAAAAGTATACTGTTGCACAGCTCATCATGTCTGAGTGTGTTGTTTAAGAACTCTGTCAGTTGCTGAGATTGTATAGCATTGGAGCAAAGCTTTATCATATTGTATGTGATTTGAAGATTTTGTTTTAACTGTGCAGTGAAGTTTTCTCAGGCAACAAGCCATGTGAATGTGGAGTTCATGCCCACTGTTTAAACTTCTGGATTACTCACCTGGTACAAAATGTACCCAGGCTTGATTTTTTCATTAGCAGTGCTTGATGGCATAAAGTAAGAAACTTAGCTATTTTTCTGTTCAGTCTCACAGAGTTGTCATTATGCAGTGCTCATATTGTTTCTTAGTATGCTACATTTTTTCACCTGTGATCAGACAGTTTTGTATCCATGTTAGTGAAATGTGTCTTAAATACATTTCTACTAAAATGTAATGCATATATAAATCATCCGGCATATAAAATTGCAAGTGCATCAATAGTGACTGTACAGGACAGCTGACTGCAGCTCATCTTTTGCAGTCATATGTTGGTCACTTGAACATGCAATTATACACTGGCAACCATGATAGAGTAAGAGAGACGAAGCAGGCCCTTTGAATTGTCTGAGGTACATTCTGTTGCATGTGTGGAACAAGACTAGTGTTACCACAGATAACTGCTTTGGAGTTTGTGAACTAACAAATTTGCTTTGGCTAAGATTGTGACATTGATGGTAACAGCAAGAAAGAACAGACCTGAAATACAAGCATTATTTTTCTGTGGAAAATGAAAGAGAGGTCTATTCGTCCATCTTCGGTTTTACCAATGATATAACATTGGTATCATATATATACCAGCAAGAAAGAAGACTGCCATCCTTTTGTCACAGCAGCATGACAACACATACATGGATGAAGAGAAGGACTTCAAACCTGAAATTCTCATGTGCACAGTGCCACCAAAAGTAGGGTTGATATTTTGGACAAGGTTGTGAAGGAATGCATTTGTACAAGATCAATATGACCCTCGCCTTTGAAACTATTTGTCATCTTGATTGATGTTGCTTGTGTAATTACATTTATACTGGGTATGCTCAACTATTCTGACTAGTAATCAGACAAATTATTGAAGACATCTTTTTCTGCTTTCTGTGGGAGAAAATATGGTATGACCAAATATAAGAGAAGGGCTAATAGTGGAAACTTCAACAAAAGTATGCACAGTGGAATGAGAGCAGTGGGTGTCCCCTGCAAAAAGCCAGCTTCTGCATTTGAGAACAAACGTGGAAGGTGGCATGAAAAGTTTTCTGTTTGTCCAACAGCCAAGGACAGAAAAACAAACTGGAAATGTTGCCAATGCTCTGGATGTATGTGCAAGGACCATTCTGTTGAGACAATTTAAGTAAGGTGCAACATTTGCAGGGACCAACTATAATACAAATAAATTTCATTCACATTTGTATTCTGAAGCGTATTTTCTTTGTTATCACCAATTTTGTGTGTTTGATTTTATATATTTTTATGAGAAATGAACCGTTTGAATAAATGCAATTTTTTGTCTTGTAATTAACTCTAAGAAAAAATTCTGGAACATGTTGAACAAAGAGGGAAGGTATGCATTTAGGACTGCATTTGGATCGATGACTTATGTGAGAAAAGCACATCAAGATGCAAAAGCTTAACGTCACACTACAACATGTGTATTGGTTGGTGGGACACAAATCCCCTCTGTCGATAGACAACAAGCTTCTCCACAAAATCATTATTAACCTTTGACTGTGTTGGTATTTAAATTTTAGCACGTGGTTTATGAAAAACATACTCTTTGAGCAGAAAAAGATACAATTATGAAATAAATGGCATTTTGTGGACAATTAAAAAGAGTTCATAGAGCATGCCTTAAAAATGCAAGTAATTTCCTTGTTGCAAGATATATGAAATGAATTTTTGGGATTTTTTTATATTCATTTGCATATGTGAACACAGCTATTTTAAATGTTAAAACAGTATGGAGTTATCATATACAACTCTGGGAATGTGCTAAACCCTTAAATGTGTAAATTATTCAACATTTTTGATCCAAAACACCAAGAGAATTTGTCAACACTCCTTGGTATGTAACCAACCACACACTCCACACACTGACTTAAGTATGCATTTCATCAAAGATGAAATCAAGCCTTGCCACATCATATCACACACATCTTATAAGATGCAGCATTGACTTTACTTCCCTTTTAATGCATACCCACACTGCTCTCAGAAGACTCAGTAAGCACTGGCTGAGTGACTTGCTGTTATCCACAAATGAAGCTTAAAGTAGACAATACAGACATCAGGAATGTCATCGCTGGATGCTTCTGCTTTCACTGTACACCCTTTCATCATTTCCATGTTCCATAATCAGTATGGAGGACCTAATCATAACATCAAGAGCTATTGAAAGGGCAGATTCAAATATTTGTGAACGGTATGAGCAAATAAACATTGCGTTTTTTAAGAAATTAATAGTGGATTAAGTTTGGGTAATACTGCTGCCACTCATTTTACAGTCCTTCCTTCCTGCCTGCATTCTAAATACAAATGTCCAGAACCATAATTTTACCTGTTGTTTGGTATATTCATGAATCTTTGTGCCTAAATTAAAAGACTAACATAGACTGAGGGTGTTTGATAATAGGGTGGTGAGGAGGATATTTGGACCTAAGAGGAAGCAACAGGACGAATGTTATCATTTGTATTCCTTGCAAAGTATTGGGTTGTAATATCTGAATGCCTCATGATGGTGACTGAAGGTTGTTATTTTCTGGAATGTGATGCCATGCAGTCTGGTAGAAATTTATCAGTATCTTGGAGGAACCTTCTTCCTCCATCTTCAGGGTAGGTGATGGAGGTAACGTGTTGCTCTGAAACATGCATGGAGTCTTATCCTAGAAGAACAATCTTGTTATTGGGATGACCGGATGAAGGAGGATGAGAGGGCTGCGTTATGTAGCTTGCATGCATAGGAGAGAGAGGCATCCAAGGTTTTATTCAAAGATCCTGAAGGAAAGGAACCATCTAGAAGATGGTTGTAGGTGGGAAGATGGTATTAGGATGCATCTTACAGTATGATAGGAGGGCGTGGACTGGATTTGCCACATTACAGGGATTAGTGAAGGGAACTTTTAAACAAGGTAATGAAAACTTGCAACAGATGTGAGCAAAGAGAAAATGAACTTGGCTTACCACAAAAATGAAATATGATATTTATTGACTAAAAACGAAAGGACAGACACAACAAGCACTATGAGAATTGCAGTGCTGCAGACTAATATACAGTGTGGATTATTATATCATGTTATGTGTGTACTATAATATTTTATGTTTTTTATTAGTTTTGTGTAATGACGTGAGATCACATTATTACAGAATTGGCACTGTGAAAATGTACTGATTTTGTACATTAGTTAATAGATTGCCTGAAGATGGCTGTGCGACTGAAACACATAGCAGGAATGTCAGAAAAAGTGTATAGTTGTGCCAACTGAACATGGATTTGTATATACAGTGAAACCCTGTTAAGAAAATTTTGAAAATTCCAAGAAAATCCTACTTCTTGAGTGGGAAATTTCTTAAAGGGGTAATTTTAATAAAAAAAAGGGAGGATTTTGGTTCTTTTTTATCCTGATTTCTTAGGCAGGAAATTTTCTTAACTGGGTTTTTCTTAAGCGAGTTTCACTGTATTAATGTAACTTAACCTTTAAAAGCCTAGCGGTAACTTTACGTACCACCAGCTTTAACATTAAAAGATTCTACGTAGTGCCCACATTGTGTTTATGTGTTTTGTACGGATCTCAGAACAAACAGCAACTTTTGCCTTATAAAACATTAAGAGATTGGTTTTTATAACCGAAGTGGAGAGTGTTTACAGCGCGGTACGCACTGAGTCCTTGTATAAAACAGACACGCTTCGTCTTTAAAGGGTTAATTTAACTGATCCCTGCTCTTACCTTCTCTGTGCAGTTTGTAGCTGTCATTCTTCTTCCTCTGATAATGCTATGCAGGTAGGTAAGAGGATCATCTGGCTAGCTTGTACAGTGGAGAGCAAGGCTTATCTCAGGGAATATGACATGGAATAGGTGTTCAGTGATGGATGTACAACTGTTATTTTTCATCAAGTTACATCAGTAAATGTAACACACTCAGATGACCATGTCACTAAAATGGTCAGATGGTTGATAACCAGATATATTTGATAAAATGTACCTCAACACTATCTGTTCACAGTTTACAGAAAGCATATATGTCTAGGTCTCTGGTCTCTGCTGGCCCAATGAACGGTTGGAGTGCACAACTTGGAATGCCCTTGTTACCCCACTGTTGCCTATATTTCCTTCCATGACTAGCACAATGGCTTGTTTACTCCCTTTTTCTGACCTTCACAACCCCAGTTTCCCAAGTGGCCTTTGATATCGAGTGTTGATGCTATATACCTCTCACTCAAACCACACTACTTCCATCCTCCCTTGCAAGGACCAATGTAATCGGTTATAACTTTGTGTTCTTTAAATGCAGGAAATTTCTTGACTAGCTGAGCAACTGTTAGCTGCTCTAGAGGGACTGCTGCATGGATGTAGGTAATAGTTTACTCATATGTCCATGGTAGTTTGAGTAGTACTTCCGTGTGTGCCCTGTTGTGAAACTTACAAGAAAGTGACGAGTTATACTTGTGGTAAAGTCACGTGACCTGACTTTGAGACACCATCTCATCTGTCTTATTTTCCAATCTTCATTTGTATTTCAAGTTTCAGAGTGGTCAAGACCGAGATCTGCAAAGCCAAGATGGTGCTATGTACTCTGGTAATTCCATGGTGGATGATCTGGTCGCAAAGATATTGGATGATGATGCCTTTTTAGTTGGCAGTGGACCAAATGATTGCTTGTCAGGGTATGTATGTAAATAGGATGTAGTGTGTTAATTAATCTGTTTATATTGTTGCCATTTTAATATTCGATAGTAACTGTTACTTGTACTTCTGAATTCAGGGTTGCATCCAACAGGGAATCGGATGTTTTCTCTGTGTACAATGGCCCTAGCATATTGGGCAATCAGTGGGCAGAGCAATTTCAGAATGGTGTGAATGGAACTTCTCTTAGTCTTAGTGGTGTGGACAGCTTGGGCTCTATTGATGGATTAAAAATGCCAGACTTCGGGCATTCACACATTGGCACTGTGAAAGATTTTGTAAGTAATAAACTTTGTTCTTAGTGTTATTAATGTACATGTTGTTTTTGATTAAAAGAACCAAATTTGCTGCTGCAGTCAGGTATGTTTTACTGATCAAAAGGTATCAAAATTGAATTTAGAATCCAGATAAATTGTACTGCATAGGTACACAGTTCAAAGGAATGAGCCCTGACATGTTACTGCCCATCCAGGCATGTTTAGTGCTAATTCAGTTACTCAAATTGTTCCTGGTTAGTGTTAAGTCATATGTTTTAACTATATTTTTGTGGTATTTTACTGCAATTGGATGTTTGTGCAATACCAGGTATTGGTAATTCATGTGTAGCCCACCTCAGAGAATAAACTCCATTTGCTGTCATTTGACATTCTTCCAGAGCTGTAAAAGTGCATTGTTGTTGGTCTGTATATGCATAGTGTTGCAAGTTGGTATTAAGATCTTGAAGCTGTATGCATATGTTATGTAGTTGCCACGCTGTTGAAAGTTTTGTATTTTGAGAATGACTTTTACATTTGTTTTGATGTTTCTCACATGTGTGAATACTTGATTTGTGTGTTAGTGGCTTTCTTTAAAAGTGCTTCACTTTGTGGTGTAGTTGCTAAGCTCCTTTTGCTTATCCATGAGAGTGTGTGGCATACACTTTGCACAGATATTACACTTGCCTAAATCTTTACAAATAATAGGATGAATCATCTCCCGGTTAATGCGAAGTTGATCTGTGATCGGTTTGAGGGTCATTCAGTGGTCTGTGGCCACCAGTTCATAAGTTTGCAACTGTTTCGGGATTTCAAGCAGTTGTCAGCCACCCTCTCCTTGGATCATATTCAGTGTCCTCTCATCCATCTGAATTTTTGAAACCAATGGAAGACATGTTCATGACATAGAGCGTTATTTGTGAAAACATTTTCAAGCACATTGTTTGTGTCTTTGTAAGTGACTGAGCTAGAAATTTTCACTAACCTCTGGAAGTCAGACTGAACTAAACGAAACTGGCTACAATTGGTTTATGTGCGAAACCATATGTGCATGATAACATAGCTGCAGAAGTTTATTATGTGCCACTGTGTAAGTTGGACCTATCTGCAGGAAGCAGGAAAGAATAAAGCTCAAGAGCCATACAATATTGGGTACTTCTGTCACATGTGGTAGTGTTCAAGAAACCATTTCTGGGGTTGTAATAAACTCAGATTTTCTCTGAAGAAGGTCACTGTCATATTATCTGCTTGGCATTTAAATGTTGAAGATTAACGTACTTGTTTCAGCTGAGCTCCAGTTCAGAGTATCCATGCATAAATCTAGGGTCAATAGATCATGCAGATTTTGATGTGTTAAATGTGGCCACATTGCAAGGACATTGCCCAGGGTCAGGATCAGGGCAGTCAGTGCAGACGCTGCCACCCCCTCCTCCTCATCCTCAGACTAGACCACTGCAACCAGATTCATATGCTGAGCAACTCCGGCTTTGTGCCCAGCAGCAGCCGTACCAGTCAGAGCAACAGGCAAGTTAATAAATTGTGCTATCATAATAGTATGTGGCCACTTTGTGTCGGGCTGGAATCACTTCTGTTATAGTCAGTGCAGAACGTGAGGAAAGGGACTGCTCATAGATGCAATGAAAGTGTGTTTATGGTGTGCAGGAATTTGTTTTGTTTATTTTTTGAGTAGTTTGCAGTGAAATTAATGGAGAAGAAAAGAAAGAACTTAAGCTTGGAAGTGGTTATGGGAAGGAAACTGGACTTATGCTCCAAGATAATATGTGCTAAATTTGATTGGGGTATGTACTTGCGTTGCAAACCTAGCTAAGCCTGGGGACGGGTGTAGGAAGTAGTGTCTGTAGAAGTTAGCATTAATTTTTGTTAAACAGAGAAAATATAAAAAGAGGTAAAGGTGAAGTTCACCCTAGAACAGACCATGCAGGCCCAGAGAGGGAGTAGAGGTATAGCTGTATTCTTTCTTTAACCTCAGAGCTAGAGGGGGGTGGGTGGTCAGTGCAGCACCCTGGCCACTTCACTCTGGAGAAAGAGGCATGGTACTCATTGTACAGGAGGGTGGGTGTGCCCCAGGGCTGGTCTGGATGCATGAGGAATGCCTACCCTACTGGAATTCAATCCCCAGACCATCTGGCCTACAATGAGTCCCTTTACTGACTACATTATCACAGCCCATGAAAAAAAAGTGAAGGCTGCAGAAAAATTTGCTGATGGTTTCAGTAGTTTCTGTAGCAATTAATCATAATTTAAATGTGCATTGAGGAGGGAAGGAGGTGTAATCACAAAAAAACTTCAAACACCAACGAATGCGCAAAAGAGTTTTTTACAGTTAACTGTATAGTGCGACGTAGTGTAACGACAACAGAAGGTTTCTCCCTGAAGATGACCCAGCAAGTCAAAACATGTAGGAGTGTGTTATAATTGATGAAAAAAAAACTCTCTTTTGTGCATTCGTCAGTGTTTAAATTTTTTTTGTATAATATAGTGCACGGACATGGAACACATTAAGAGAGGTGTAATTACATTTGTACAAGTTACACATTCTTTAAAATTCCCTGTAATTAAAATGATTCATATCACTGAAGCTGGGATTAACATTACTGAATATTCCTATCAGCTGACTTCCTGCATATTGTAAATACATTTCAGGATTCCTGTCTTACGTGTTTGTGTGTTCGATATTTTTGCATTTTAGTGTACAGTCGTTGGCTTACATCTGTTATGGCATGTAATATATGCGGGAGTTCTAAATGCAGTCAGCCAGCCAAAGTGTATGAATAATGCAGGTTGTAAGAGAAATATTATTGTTGTTCTCGTACATTAAAAGAACTGAATTTCAACAGATGCAGCAATAGCAGGGTTGTATTTTCCACCTGCCTCAGTATGAACTGTTTGCATTACCTTGTGAATAATTTTGGTAGTAACTTACAGTGTTACGTCAGATTTGAAGTTTTCACAGCAGTAAAGATTTGGATTGTAGTCTTCTGGGTTATGGCAGTATGTAGAATAGTATGATAGGCAGTTACCAGCAGTGCAGAGGAACATGCCATTCGACCAAACCCAGAAGATGAAGTTACAGGCCATAATAACTAAAGGGCAAGAATACTGAATTTGCTGAATATATTTTGAATGTGTTAATGTTCTTTAGTTTGTAATGGTCACAGTGAAGAGCAAGCAAGGTGTTTTTTTTGTTATTGAATGGGAATTATTTTTTAATAATCTAGAAGTAACTGAGAAACTTGCTTATGTAATGCTGATATTACATGTTATCCATATTTCAGGGTTTCAGTCCTGCCTCTTCTATGGTGAAGGACTTTTCAAATGATTCCAACTTTTTGTCAGGTTCGCCTCTCTCTTTGTATTCTTCTAGCTCAGTTCCGCAAGGTTCAGATCCTCATCATCCATCTCAAGGTATGTCAAACACCAGTATAATGACATTTATGAGGTCAGACACACAAGTCAGTAGACTGATGAAATAAAATGGCAGCTGACTTCAAAATATGTGCTAAATGCCTGCATTTTACCCTCTTTAACCTAAGCAGGAGTTTGGTTAGGCCCCACTTAGCTTCTGTGTATGCAAGCTGATCACTTTGAAGTGTTGGATATTTGTTAATAAAAGTTGTATTTTACGTTCATATCTGTAATTTTTTACTTTGGTTCACATTTGGCTATGCACGTGTACTGGTGGTGGTGGTGGTGGTGGTGGTGGTGGTGGCAGTGGTGGTGGTTGTGGTGGTGGCGGGGGCAGAAGCAGCAGCAGTAGGAGAAGGAGGAGGAGGAGTAGCAGCAGCAGCAGCTGTGAGGAGTCAAGTCAGAGTAGTTGCTGCCAATCTTTGTGTGGGATGATTTCATATTTGGAATTATTTTTTTACCCACAGGTCCTATTATGTGTGGGCAGGTTTTACCGAATGATCTACAAATGTACAACTATGTCCAGATGTTAAGTAATACCAGCAAGCTTAGTCTAAACTCAAGTTCCAACTCAGAAGCACTGAAGAATGTGACGAGTTACCCTGCTTCTAACCATTCACACATTTCATCTCTTGACAGAATCAATCCTGTCTTACCAAAGAAGGAGTCCAGTAAGGTGAGTTGTATGAAAAGTATTGTTTCTTTAAGAAAAAGAGGATTGGCATTAATGTGCATGACCAGAATGGCACTTTACTTGAAGATCTGTTTGTATCTGTGACTGTTGTGATTGCAAATGTTGCCATGGCTGCTTTTGGTAATAATTGGCAATAATTGGTATTGATTGATATAGTAATCAGTACTAATCTGCATTATTTCTTCATGTAGTTTACATGGTGCATAATATTTAATATTTATTGATTATGTCTAGGAAGATTAAGTTTGTTATGTAGATAGATTATGAATATACATACAAATTGTATATGAAGTATTGTTTTTAAATCAGCAATTACAAAATGTTCCGATGAACTGAAGATTTGAGGTTATATATGACCAATAAATTTAACAAAATTGTTGCTGTCATATAAGTAATAAGTTCTGCCTAAAGTCTAGCAACAGACCCAAATGATGGTACTAACATTCTGTAATTTATGCACAGTTGGGAAGAAAAAGAAAAAGTGTGACCACAGTGGGTTAAATGGTGTGACCATGTGAGAAGGATTCAGGGTAGAAAAATCAGACAATGCCTCAGCATTGTGTTATATACACATTTCCAGTCTTGTTTGAGATTTAGCGGTGTGTTACAGTTGTCCTAGAGTGACGGTACTTACAGACACTTGAGAGGGTAAATTTCATTTTCAGTACTTAATGCCTTCATAAGCCATACGGTTTACCTGCAAAGGATATGTTTTTTAGTAAATCTTGTATTTTTAGGGTTGTCAGTTCCCAGCAAATATCCTGCAATTGGCCAGTGGTTATGGTGGAATGACAAAGCATGAAGTACCTCAAACTAGTAGCAGCAATGTCTGTGATGGAAGTCTGAATAGCCTTGACCAGCAGCTCAATATTAGCCTCATGAAGTTAAATGCTGTTGCACAAAAGAATAATTTGCCTTATGTATCAAGCAGCACAGAATCCTGTTCAAATATAGTGCCAGCTTCCTGTTCTGGCCCTGTTTCTTGTTCAAATTCCCACCAGTCACCTCCAGTCTACTCTCCCATTGGCTTTCCTCGTAACCTCAGCAACCGATCTTCAAACCACAGCCAACAGGTGATGGTAACTTTTTTATTTCAGCATTATTTTGAATAATTTATAAGCTGTATGTTCTGTCTGAAAATATTTCATATGGAGAAGTATAAGTATATTAATTCTGTCAAAAATAACTCTGATTGATGTTCTGAAGGTTACTTGTGTACATACACACCCACTGATTTATTAGTAGGTTTCTTTTGTGTCTGAATCTCTATGTATGCAGAAGGAAAACATTATGTACTTCGTGTGATTTCAGGCTTCTGCTGTGATATAGATGAGATGTGCAATATTCTGAGATATCACACAGCGTTGAGTGGTAATTCTGTACTGACGTTTCACGACAACCTATTGGTCCCATCTTCAAGGGCCAAGAAGACTTCCTGACACTTGAAGATGGGACAAATAGGTTGTCCCAAAATGTTGGTACAGAATTACCACTCAACACTGCATAATATCCCAGATGAGCACAGGTATCATTATGTACTTTGATTATTGACTTAGGAGATAGAATACTGTTCAAGTTTTATTGCTTTTGTTGTTGCCTTACGACAGTCATGCTATTTGATACAGAACTGAAGTGTTTCTTACAAAAATTTTACAATCAGTTAAATTTCTTTCTTTACTGAACTTGTATCCAAGACTAGAGACAGTTTTTCTTCCAGATCCTTAAATGAAACTCTTACAAGGTGTAAATAATGTGTATGCTTTTTATAAGTGCATTTTAGAATAACCAAAATAATTTATGTTAAACCCATATCTTATATGTGTATTAAGAGTCACACCCATCCGAAGTTTGTGTTTCTGCTGCCAAAAAAGAAGTACAGACAGGACAAATCAGCAAGCTTTGTAGCTTAAAGAGGCCAGTTTGCATTTTATTCTGATGGGGTTGCATGGAAACCTACTTGTTGATAAGTTAGATAAAACTATCAGACATGGGTCATGCAGTGCCTGATAAACATGCCAACACTTTCAGGTGGGCCTTCTGCAGGTTTAAACTTATAAATCTAAACTCAGAAACCCATAATGTACAGTGTTTAATCAAAGTGCATAGAAGTAATACCCCTGTTAGACTAGAGCTCATTAGGCATATTGCTTCAGCGTACTGATTACCAAAACATGTAACCTCCTCAGGGAATGCATTTGGTTGCTCTTTTATTTCAGTATGAAAAACTCCTGAAAGTAAATTAATAGTCTCAGGTACAGAATTGTGCTCCTTGATAGGTATGGTTAGAACATTGTTGTTGAGTGTTTAACATAGAATAGAAAAATACACATTCCACCTCATCTGATTAATTTTCTCAAAAATTGTAAAACTTGTGGAAATAACATAGTGCATATAAAATGTGTGCTTTATTCTTTTCTGCAAAAATTTGAAATTTTTTCTGTCATGATAACTAGTGAGTCACTTTCAAGATCGTGAAGAAACATACAGGTTTTCACATAAAGTGGTTTAAAAATTGTTGCATGTAAATGAAAGTCAGAATAGGGTGCCTTTTTCCTTTTTTTCCTCCCCACCCCCCCATTTTTGGGGTGGGGGGTAAAATTATCCAGTATCAAATTATGTGAAAATCTGTTTAACTGTTCTTGAGTTGTTTAGATGTGTACACGAAGACTGATTTTATTAGGCGCTCCACACGGATGTAAATGTGCATGCAAATTGTGTATTGCAGTTCTGTGTATTTGGTTTATGCTGAACTATACATTCTCAAGTTAAGAAGTGCATGATTAAAGCTGTGATTATCAGTAATATTAAAATTGCAATTGAATAATTTGACAGTTAATCATGATTGCTATGTTTTGAATTCTCTTGTGATCGAGAAGAGTGACAATTTTGGAGTATCTGTTGTAGTTTGTGAATATATTTTAATACTGACAAAGTGTTTACCTGAATAGCATTCTGCTGTACAGAAGCATGGAGTACTTTTAGTTCAAATGAAGCATCATAATTGGTGGTGTATTCCTTACAAAAAAGTATATATTTGTTACAGTCTTCGTCTACTGCTGTAAGCAAAGGAGAATCTGGAAATACTGGTTATGGGAATGGAGTCAGATTTGGAGGACCAAGTGGAAGGGATAGAAATGGAGGGAGTAATTATTTGTTGAACCATAACAACAATAACAACGGTAGCAACAGCAGCAGCAACAACAACAACAATAATAATAATAACAACATCAACAACAATAACAACGAATTGGGAGGAAAGACTTTACAGGGATTGACTGGAGTTCCTCGCCTGAATCAAGTATCCTGTGGTAATAATGGATCAGTGTTCAGCAATGCAAACTTTACCTCAGGAAATCCCCCTGCACCAACACTTGAGACAAACTCTAGCTTCTTGCCAGTAGATCCTCGTCCAAGCCTTCATATGCCATATGGTCCCCCTGCTGCCAGTTCTCTTCCTGCTTTACACCATTTGATTCCTCCTCCACCTTTGGATGGCTCCCCTTATCCCACAGAATTGTATGCAGAATTGATGAAGAACAGGGCAGGCCTAGGCTATCTACCACCGTGTCCACCATCATCGTCATCGTCATCCGACATGATGCCGTTCTATGATGTGTCAGGGATATTTCCTTTCCCACCACACATGTATGGCTTCAGGTCTGTTCGGTGAGTACTGTGCCAGTATAATGTTCATGATCACCCCCTTACTACCACCACCACCACAACCACCAGAAGAAAGGACAAGAAAAAAGAAAAGGGTAAAAAAAGAAGACAAAATGAAAAATGTTGATGGATTCAAGAATTTTAATTGTTTTTGTATGATTCTGGAAGACCTCTTCATTTACCCAGTTCAATAAATGCTTACCTTTATTATAGTTGTATAGGCAAATGAATGAATGAATGAATGAATTGTAATTGTATATAACACAAACTGTTGGCAAATCTATGACTCAAAACCATGTTCAGTGACAGAAATTCTTAAAGATGGGAGCTCATACGTGTAAAAGTAAGGTGTGATTAAATGTTCACCAGCCTGAAAATTCAAGATTTATGTCTTCTGGGATGTGGCACCAGTAGTCTGGTAGATATGTACTAATGTTTCAAAGGAACTTGAGCTGATCATTTTCTCTGAAATGTTGATGCTATGTACCAGAACTACAGTGTCATGTCCAGGGAGACAGTAATTCCACCGTCACCACTGTAAGGACTTGAAAACGCACAATTGAAGAAATGTTTGACAAAATTGATATACTTTTGATGAGAAAAGTACAGTAAAACACTGTTAAGACGTTTGTGAAAATTCCAAGAAAATCTGACTTCTTAAGCGGGAAATTTCTTGAAAGGGTAAGAGGGAAAAGTTCAATTTTTTAAATTTTTTTGTGAACTTATTACATATGTGTGCTGACTTTGTACAGTTTACAGCTATGTTAACACATTCTCACTCCTATCTGACCATTTTGTCTGGAACCTTTCATTCGCAGTTTTATTTACACCTTTACATATACTGTCACTGACTTTTCATTCACAAGTTCACATTTCATTCCAGATGTTTACTTTTCCTTGAAATATTTTTCCAGTGTGGGTTGTCTTGCTCTTTTTTTCAAAAACAGTAGCAGTATACATCTTCAGATTCCATAGGTTCACTTTTAGGTAGACCATAAGGGGTGGTCAGTAGTTCCAGTCACTTTCACTAACTCTGCAGTGTCTTGAATTTATTTTCTGGAATTGCTGATATAACTTAGCTGCAGACAGTCACCACAAATGTTTCACAATCATGCTACACCATGACGAATTTATATTACTGCTGATAAATTACGTTTAAACAAGCTGTCACAATCGACCACCCACTAATCTCGCATCAAACCGCTGTCGCCCCAACAACGTGGAACATCGTGTCACTTTGATTAGCATGCACCTGAACTTCTTCAAATGTTATTGGCTGCCTTCATTTCCACCAAGTCCCAGGTAGTTGAAGCAGCAAGTGAGCTGCCACATACCAGCATTGCCAGACGCAGGCTAATGCAGGTCATGGAACAGCTACCATCAGCTTCCGGCTGCCCAATACAATTTTTCAGTGTCATGAGAGACCGAGTGGTGAAGACTGACTGACTGCAGTCTCTGTATTGCGGAAGAAATATGACACCCGCGTGTCGGCCGTGAGGTTGCATCATTCTGCTGTGTGAAACATGGCTGAAATGACCTTGGAGATTAACCTAGAGGAACTCAGTGCGCCATTTGAACGCTGTGTTTTGGAAATGGTACGAATGCAAACTCGAGGAAATTCTTTAAGATTTTGAAACAGAAAATGTATTAAATGGGTAAAAAAATTGTTTCGTCGTCAAATTTGTTACTTCTTAGGTGGGAAATTTTCTTATGCTGGGATGTATTAAAAGGGCAGTGTGTAATGTTAATCAAATGGGAGAATTTTGGTGCTTTTTTTGTCCTGACTTCTGAGGCGGGAAATTTTCTTAACTGGGGACGTCTTAAACGTGTTTTACTGTATTTTGTAAAATTGTGGATACAACCAAATATTCTTGAGAAATTTCTTTAGTGTGCTCTTAGAGTGAATAATAAAGCAGCATTTTACTTCCATGTATGGATGTAGATGGATGAATTAATTATTTTATTTCATTCCCAGTTTCGTCCTTTCTGCGTGGATACATTGAAATTTTCTGTTGCTCTAGAGAGGGGCCTGTTGGATTATAATGTATTGAAATTGTTGCAGGCGCAGTGGGCCATCAAGTGAACTTCACTTGCGCCTTGAAGAATGCTGTGACCAGTTTAAGAGTCTGGAGAAAGAACGCAAAAAAACAGAAGCTGAACTTGCTCGGCATAATCCAGGGAAGAAAGTTTCATCTGCTAACAACATTCCTGTTCCTAGACTCCCACCCAATCCGTCACGTGTAGATCGCCTCATTGTGGACCAGTTGCGTGAACATGCAAGGGTAAATATTTTGTAGTTGTGTTAGTAGTGTTTAAACCTTTAATGCACTGGGAAATCAGAGGATTTTTCATATAACCTTCTGCCTGTTCCATTTAAAACTCTCTCTGTCTGTGTGTTGTGTGTGATAGAGAGAGATTTCACTGCAGTTTACTACATTTGAAGGGGTAGAGTCCTCTTAATTTAATTACCTTTTGCTGCAGTAGGAGATGCAAATGGTAAAATCAGATCACATTTTTTCATACTGTACAGGTTGTAACTGCCTGCTAGACTGGGGGTGATCACACATTAGAACGTGTAGTGAGTAATGGTGAACTTTTTAAAATGGTAGTTGGAAATTTTCCTTTCCAGAGAAGAATAGTTTTCACATCCATCTGTTAGAATATGAACATTATTGTGTTGGCTGTGTAGCAGAGCATTTGTCTGATAGCGGGATGTGAGATGATCTGCAGAACACCTGTTTGAAATTATTATATTATCATAATATTAGCAGATAAAATAGTGAATGAAGTTTTCTTGCCTTAACGTGTGCAGGACTGTTTAAAAATTATTTTTTGAATGATGTTCATACCAGTATTGGATCATGTAGAAAATGAAGATAACACTCTTTACTTACCTGTCAGAGTTGCACGACCTTCTTCCAGTTGGGAAGACATTACAGAATCAGAACAAAAGAAAGAGTGTAATGAAAATGAAAGAAGCATTATTAACTTGCTCAGTACGTTTACTGAACCGAATATACATTTTTTTTGTTATTTTTACTGTACATGTGCTTATAATTAAGACATCAACCAACATATGCACTTAATAAAATATGTACGTAAGCAAGGATAAAACTCCTACATGTTTCAGCACTGGGGGGGGGGGCTTCATCAGGGAGTTATTCAGAACAAAATAGTGCAAGGCCAACAGATAATCTAGGTATTGTGTCACCCTTATTAAAATGATTAAAATACAGTACAGCATCAATTATCCAAACGAATTTTGACTGAGGGGGTTCGGATAATCATACAAGCATGAGAATACCCAATTGATACCAAACAAAGACCAGATCTCTTTGGATCATATAAGATCGAGACACGTTTGTATAAATTCTCCATACAGAGTGTAAACAACTGGAAACTTTTACCTGGAATGGCTCACTTTAAGATTTTAAATTTATACCATTGTAATTTTGTGATTATTTGCTTTGTATATTTTATAATTTGAATACTGTATTTCAGTCATTTTAATAAGGGAGACACATTACATAGATTAGCTGTTGGCCTTGTATTGTTCTAAATAACTCCCTGATGATGGCACCTTGGTGCCAAAACATGTAGGAGTTTTATACTTGCTTCTGAATGTATTTTATTAAGTGCATAATTTGGTTGATGTATTAAGTAAGAATACTCGTATATGTGAGCAAGGTGCGCATGCACATGTGCATGCATATACATGCACAAAGTCATCCTTAAACGTGAATTTACACATAGGAATCCTTTACGTACCCTTGTAAAAAGTAAATTTTGGTTGTGTTTGTAGTCTTGTTGCAAATAATGAAAACAATACAAAATGGGCAATATGGAAATCATACAAAAGCAAAAATATTTCAGTGGCACTGAAGTTTATTATATGTGAGAATGATTTTGGGTAGATGTTTTAAAAAAAACAGTAATATTGTCTGTTCACATGTTTCTTGTTATTAAGTGTACTGTTATTTTGGACATAGCATAGTGTATTAATTTCTGAAAGAAACATTTCATTCTGGAAACATTTCTTTTTCTTGTAAGTAAAACTTAAGGGCAGAACTCATGCATATTGAGGAAAGATTGTTGCCATAAGTTCTTGCATGCAGCAATGCAATGAAACAGTTTTTTCTTTTCTTCTTGTGGGTTCCAGCTAGCATATTCAAGGGGCAGTCAGGTGGTAGGGTGGATGCAGCATCACTGTCTGTCCAAAATTTGTGATGGTCTCTGTGGTGCACACACTTGTATGTAGCCTAGTTTTGTCATGGACAAGCAACACATCAGGCATGCTAGTGGTGGGACAAACTTGAAGGCGAGCATTCAGGTTCCTTAGCATTTCAGTATAGCTGTTAGAGTTTACTGTTGGCCCAAGTTCAAAGGAATAACAAATTTTGGATAGAAGGTGTTGCTTCATCGACCCTCCTGTCCTGAACTTGCACAGTCAGATTATCGCTTCTTTGGTCATTTAAAAAAAAGCCTGTGATGACACTGTTGTGCAAGTAACAAGGCGCTGCAGAATGCCATGTGCCAGTGGCCACAGGGCAGGGAGAGCACCTTTTACCAGGCTGGAATACATGCTCATATCGAAGGTGGAAGAAGACTGTCAACAAAGATGCAGACTACACTGAGAAATAACAATGGCCTCAGTAATGTTGTAGTGAAGTTCTGTAAGATTTTCACGTGTCCATCTTGTAAATAGCGTGAAATAAAAAACAGGAGGCATTTCTGAATGCCCCATGTACCCAAGTCTCAATATAACAGAGCTGAAAAATATGACTCCTCAAATGTCATTATATATAAATTCTACTTTTATTTCATTACAATGTAACAGTAGTGCAATATGCTTTGTTCTTTCCTACAACAAACAGGTTATCACACTGATTGCCAAAATGGAGCGACTGCGTGGTGAAGCTGTTAACCCACAGATTCATTTGTCCATGGAAGCATGGCTTGATTCTATCAAAAAAGTGCAGGCCCGGCGCCGTGATGAAATTATCAATTCAACCAATCGGCATCATAATATTGTGGCTGGGATTCAGACACCTCGCATCCAAGAGGATAAAGGTGGTTACTTTACTTGTAAACTTTGTACATTTGCATCTGCGTGGGTTATGTTAAGAGCCTTGTTTCCATGCACGTTGAATTAGTGAACTTTGTTAAATCCATAGGTAACTGACAAAAAGCATTAAAAATGTAGCTCTGTAGTCAACATTTTTAGGTATCTTTTGCTGCATTTATTCATCCACATGGTAGGAAATTCAGTATTGAGTTCTTGCTGGTGTGTGTTATTATTATGCACTTCAAGAATAATGTACATTGAAGACTATCATTACTGTAGCTGGTAACCCATGAGTCTTTTATCAGGTGGGTTCAGTTAGGTTAGTCCATGTGGTATTTATGGCACAGAAACTTGCAAGTTGGAGCACTGTTGAGGATTCCCTGTTCACCAGTCACCAGTATAATTTTTGTCATTATGTCAACATGTGTCAATGCAGAAAGTTAATTGAAATTGGAGACAAAATTAGATCAAGTGTTTGCATTCAGTAAGAGTTAGTTTCTGTGTTTATGGTATATTTAATGATGCTGTCAGTAGCTCATACTGTGTCATGTTGAATGGTAGATGGTTAGACGATCAGTGCCTGGGTATGGAAGAAAGTGGTCATGGCCCAGTGTGAGGTATTGCAGCATTTGCCTGGAGAGACTGAAGAAAACTCAGGCCAGCTGGCCTCTGAACTTGAATACAGACCCTTCCGTATACAAAGCAAAAGTGCAATATTATAGTAGATTAATAGTACATTATGGCTCTCTTGTTGAAGCAGATATACTGGCCCTCGCAGCTAGTATTCAGGAACTGAGTGCAGGATCTCGAAGAGCACGCACAGGCATGTGGTGTGCTTTGGTTGTGACGTTGCTGATGCAAGAACAAGAAGAGAACAAGGAGTCAAAGGTGACAGGAATTGCAGATGGTGACAAGGCCGACACTGCCTCTACTACGTCTGCTACAGCAAACACTACTGTAACTGATAATACTGCTACTGTTACCACTTCTGTCACTGTTGTCTGTGCCACCACCACAACTGCTTCTGTGGCTACTGTGGGCAAGTAGGAGGGCTGCACATTAATTAGAGGCTAGAATCTTCTGGTTAGAGGTTGAGCTATCTGTGATGTTAGCTCAGTGATGCATTTGTTTAGAAGCATTGACATGATCCTTTATCACATTTTTATCTAAGTTATTAACTATTTATTAACCAATGTCAGTACATATTTGGCTAGTTTTTAATAGAGAATTCCTACAAGAAATAGAATAGCTTCCCTTATAGAGTTAATAGTCTGATGTTTTTACTGTGAATGTTACAAAAGGGAAAGCAGTCTATACAATGAAGTTTGTTGACAGTTATTTGATCATCTTGTTGTTGTGTTATAGATGATGCAATATAATTGGATTTGAGGCTTGGTTGGTGCAGGATGCTCTATTCTTGCTACCTGTGCTGATTTTAGTTAATTTCAAATACTCTTGACGTTATTGAAGATATTCTAATGATAATTAATGTTAAAATATGATGCTAGTTAGATAAGCATGTTTACTGAGTGTAGACTAGAGAGCATGGTTGCAAAGTCCACTCGCTAACACTGTACGAACTGCCTAAGGAGAAGGACTAGAATTTTGTTACAAGTTTTAATATAATGCAAGATTTTAGTACACAGATGTAAGAGTGATATTTCTCTTCTGTCTAAAAAGATGATTTCCTGTGCCTCAGTGTTTGGTGACTAGTCATGCTCATTATTTTGAAGACCGGGTTTTGAAAAACCGACATTCATAAATGAAATTTCAGTCAAGCTTGTTCATCATACTGTATGTAACAGACAGTCATTTTAAAGGACATGTCAATTGCAAAGGAAATATTTTCCTTTTGATTGTCAAAGTTCTACTAGTTCTGGTTCGTCTTTTCAAATTCCCTCTTCCAGGTACACTGTTTTATTTTTATAAATTGTTCTCTGCTAGCGTCATGTGTTTGACCTTTAAAATTTATCAGTTTTTGACACAGTACCATGCCATTTGGAGGCATATTGCTTTTACTACAGAATTCTGTATAAAAAAACCAATAATGTATTGTTGTCACTTAGAGTTTATAGTGTAATAGGGTATATGCTTTTATCATGGCTGACTTCTGCAGTAAATATTTTGTAAGACTGGCTGTAGTCAGTCTCTTATTGTCTTGGTACAAAACAGAATTTAATTTTTGGTAAGCAATAATCAACAAAACATAGAAGAATGTTCACAGCTTTATTGATTATATTGGGCCATGCCATGGCTAAGGCTGTTAGTCACTGGCCTCTCACTGTGGAGACCCGAGTTCAATTGCAAGCAAATCCATGTGGGATTTGTGGTGGACAGAGTGGCATTGGTTCAGGTTTACTTCTGAGTATTTCTGTTTTACCCTGTCAGTATCATTCTGCCAGTGCTCTGCACTCATTAGTCTATCACATACTAGTTACAATCTTATCAATCGGCAGCACCGTTCCAGATTCCCCTTTGAAAAAAATATCATTTTTATATCTTGTTTTAAGGCACTTACATCAACATTATTTACTGTTGAAGAGCCACTGGTACCTGCATAATTTGAATGTACTTTTGGGTGCACTTTGTAAGTCATAACTTAATCATTCTGGTTGTCTGCTCAAATGTGTTTGTCTTGTCAATGCCTCTGTTCTAATTAAGCTTTATAAATTTAAATCGATGGTGCAATGTGTAGAAGAAATTATGTTCCCCAAATACTTGACTGTACAAGGATGTATTGCACCTCCCTATTAATTAAACACTTAACAAAGTAACTGCACCTGCAAAATATGGAAATTATTTTTGAGGGTGAAGGAAGTCTTGAGTGTTTTCTTTTCAGCTTTCCATAGGTTTGGTGCTTTCTCTCTGGCATTGCTGACATTCTAAACTGTGATATAATATATATATATATATATAAATAAATGTGTGTTTGTGTGTATATATAAGCCAATAAGCCAATACTTATGTAAGATTGGATTAGCAGATCTTTAGTCTTGCCCATTACAACCTGAATTGAATCTTATGACTGTTTATGTCAATCAGTGCTAGTTGTCAGAAACTGATAGAGGACAATCCTGATGTAATGCATGTGATATCAATTATAATGACTCAAAGAGACCAAACTTCTCAAAGGAAGGTAGTTTAGCTAATGATAACTTTTTTTTATGAAGGACTGCATGATGAGTCTGCTTGTATAACTATAAAACATCTTTTAAAAACTTATTTCCAGTCTTTTAGTGTGAAATGGTGATAACCAGTGTTTTATATTTGTAAATGTGTGACTTTGAGCTCCATGATGGCATAGCTGTAAAGTTATTGCACCATATCATTACTATACTAAAGTGTTAGAGAACTTAGCTTTGCAACTTGTTGTTAGATATTATATGGTTACACCACTGTAAGTACATGATTCTAAATGGAAATCAGTTGTGATGTAGAAGCACAGGAACTGATTCTGGTATTGAAATTGTTTTGTGCATTATGTAATATTTAGTGACCGCAACGACTACAGTGGACTCCCCTGTAACTGCACTGACTTCTTAACGTATGGTACATTATTATTACAGACTTAAATTGTTGTTGTGCAGTGTATCTGTAAAGGAAAAATCATTTTATGCTTAGTAAATGTGTATGATTATTTTGCACCCAGTGCTTTGTTTATATTACTTTTTATTTATTTTATTTATTTATTTATTTCTGCAGATGAATTAGCTTTTCAATTAACTGCTCTACCACTTATTCTTGTTTATACCATTTAAGCAGGAGTCCACTGTAATTGTTAATGCTGCACTAAGATACTTCCTAAATTGTATGAATCATTGGCCATGGAAATGACTCTTCTTTGTTGTGTACTGTAGAATCAGATTTTATAGTGCTTCCAGTCTGTAGATTCTTGAAGTTTCTTGACATAGTTGGGGCAGGCAGTAATACTCTGTTTTTAAGTTAAAAGAACATCAGTGGTGTTCTTTTTGTTATTTGTCATGAATCTCTTTATCAGAGATTTTTACTGTTATATATTTATACTACTATTTATTACTTCCTCACTTTTAAATGTGGTTTATTAAAGAAATCACATTTTTTCTTGTGTATTTTAATATGTGATATTAGGAACAATGGTAAAGTAAATTCTCAATAGTAATAATTTCCTGCTGATTTTGTCAGTGAGATTGCCTATACCATTAGTACTCAGGGACAAGATCCTTCTTACTTTATCTGCAGTTTCCTAATGAATTTGTGTTTATACTCTATGATGTTGCAGGTAATCATGCTCATTATGTACTTGGAAACTGTATTTTCTGTGTTCATGAGTCTTTGTAAAGTGATCTTACCTTCTGTAAAGTGGGTATGTGTTCATTATTTTTTCTCATCTCGTTTTTCCTTCCCATCTTTTGCTTTTCCATGGCCAAAGATTATCAGTCAGGATTCATCTTTGTCCCCTTCTAAACTGTTTTTAAATGAGCTGATGCATATTTAAAAATTCTTTTGAATACAGTACTAACATTATAAAATATTTTTTGTCACTGAAGTAGTTTTCTTTAGGAGGTTGTGTTCAAGATTTATAAATGCTTCCATCCCAGTGTTGAAAACTAGAAGATTTTAATTCATAGTTAATGCTACAGTTTTGTGATCATTCCTGGATAGTCAGTAATAGCAGACGTCTGAAACAGATGAGCATTTTACATGAAGCGCCACTGTTTGTAGTGACATTGCACATGAAATTATGCAACACTTGTTATGTTATCTTAAAAGGTGGTGTATAGAGGGTTCAGTATCACTTACCTGATAATTAGTTTGTAGGTAGTGGTAGTAGTAGTTTGGTTTTATAGTTCAGTTAAAGGCATTGAAAGCCTGGATTTTATTTAATTTTATTAAGTAAGTAACTTTTGACTCTGAAGTTTCTGGGACTGCCAGTATACGTTTTTAATATTGACACCTTATGTATGTTGAATTTCAGTTATTTTCCATTATTTATTACAGTTACCATTATGTCATTATGTTGTTATGGGCTACAATGTTGGTGCAGTATAAACTAGCTGGGCAGTGTGACATATTTTGTATTTGCCATGACTTAATGGTTGTGATACTTTAACAAGAAAGAGTTGGTATATCGTCCTGGATGTTATTTTTTAGCCAAGGTGCTCCAATGTTTATTTGGGGCTTGCTGCATGTTTTGGTAGATTTCCTATTCTTGTAAAAACTGCCATTAGGCTAAGTTGTTGTGCCTCTATTCTCTTAGACACACATGCAATGTGTTCTGTTGAAATTCATTCGTGTCAGTGTGCAATTGTATGTGTTGGGTATTTAATATGATTGATACGCTTGTCCAGATCCTTTTAAAATATTCATCCTCTTGGGTCTTGGATGACACCTAACAGGACCTCAGTGTAATAACATTACGTATTCCCGTTTGCACTCGCACAATCTCATAACTTACTGTATGGTTTATATATGAAATACTAATTAAATGGGCTGTGGTAGATTTAATATATTAATTGTGGGTGATACAATAACACTGTATTTCTAGATGAATAAGGAATTATTCACAGATACTGATCAAAAATATTTTAGTGTAGAGAGGAATCCTAGCATAGTGCCATGACAAATTTTGGGGCAGGTCAGGACCATATTAGTATGAGGTGCTCACTGTTTTGTGCTGGAAATTTATAGCAGTAGTATTTTGTGTTGGCTAGATATCTAATATTCAAATGGGTGTTTCTGTCTTTGCATCACTGTATTTGATGTAAGTTTTCAGTATTTGCCATTGGTCACCAAAAAACATATGTAATGCAGTAAAAGTAAGTAATTTACATACGAAATGCGCATTGTATGCGTACAGACATTAGTAATGATTTACAGTAACAAGTACTTGCCTAGGCAGTCAGACATCATTCGTTACACTGTATTTTATATGTAAACATTCATAACTGTGTCACATTGTGTTGTATGCATACGTACATACATATGCCATAATTTCAACTTGAACATGAATTCAGTAGCAGTGTAGTACAGTGAATGAGTTTTAGTACATTCGCATACAACTGGTCAATATCGCTGCAGAATTATTTAATGTAAATGGCTATTCTTATTTATTTATACATGTCCTATTTATTTTATATTTATTAACTACGTGGAAACCAGCATCCTGAACATATCAGGACTTGAAGAGCTTATATTAACTTGGAACGTTCTGCATTTCCTGAACTGTAGTAGCATCTTGATATTAAACTACTGAGAACACCTTCCCATTTTATTGTGTATGTTAGAGTACAAATTGTGAACAGATGTTGACGAAAGTGAGCTGGCTTCTGGGAAAGGAGTGAAAGAGTTGTAACTTTAGTCACCATAGATGTTTTTATCAAATTAAAAAATGAAGTCTTGTGAGTCTTAATTTAAAGAAGAAAATAATGTTCATAGTTCGTATGCCCAGAGATTGGAAGAAACTATTTTCTTCCTTCAAAATCTCTGAAATACAATTGTGTGACTGCTGGACAGTAACATAGTTTTATGTAGAAGAAAGCTATTTAATATTGTATTCAGATGATTTTTGAAATTTTAAATTTAAACAATTTGCAGTTGCACCAATATTGTGAACATAATTCTAAGATGTTCTTTCACTTACCTTCTCTCAGAATTGAACCCATAGAATGGTGCAGTGTTTCTCTTGTCATTTAACCCCAGCAGTCATATCTTAGTCATTCATAATGCATTCTGAATTTGTATAACTTATGTTTTGGTCAGTGGAGATTTTAGACTAGTTGTATTTAGATCGCATTTATTGTGGCAGCTTTGAGTGAAGATGGTGTTAGCAAGCTGTACAACCTTCTGCATCATATCAAAGAATAGTGACCTTCAACTTCCAATGTAATTTTTGTCTGAACAAATGAATGCCAGGATGTCTCCAAGCTTGCTTATTCTGTCTGTTTTAAAGAAAAGCATTTATTACATGTGTCCAATATGTTCTTGACCACTGGCACCTGCATAAACTCGTCCTGGTATTCTTATTAATACATAATAAATGCATGTATTACGTTTTGAGTATTGGGGCCCAAATAAGGGGCTGCTATATTGTGAGTGTGTAATACCTGGCTGAAGGGCAGATTTGTGTCCACCATATTTTTAAGCATATCCTTTGTTCAGGTTTTTCATTGTAAGGTAATTATATTACAAAATTTACCTGTGTTTGATATAAAATTACATTGCATAACTCAGTAATGCATGTTTCTTAATGGTTTTCTTCTTAGTGTTATTAAAATGTGTAGAATCACAGTATGCAATAATTACTGATATTACTGCTACCTGATTTTATTGAAACATAACCCAAAGTAGTAAGAAGTAATAATTTAAATAACAAAATAATTCTGAAAATTTATCCAGGGCATGTATTGTAATGTGTGGGTATTTTGACCAGGACTTTTTGTTTAAAAAAGAGGACCAGCAGTGTTTGTTGGTAGTAATCCATCAAATGGTGGTTGCTAGTGGTCACATATTGTACTGTTTCTA
This sequence comes from Coptotermes formosanus, assembly GCA_013340265.1. Classification (NCBI taxonomy): domain Eukaryota; kingdom Metazoa; phylum Arthropoda; class Insecta; order Blattodea; family Rhinotermitidae; genus Coptotermes; species Coptotermes formosanus. Next base: position 1,156,349 of record BLKM01006607.1, read on the forward strand.
ATTGACATTCACGTTGTATCATCTATCCAGACACAAGAATGTTGTTACTATGTGTGTGTGTGTGTGTGTGTGTGTGTAACAATTACTATGTGTTTTTTTTTTAAATCTTATTTCTGGTACACCATTGGAAGTGTAATTTTGCATTTGCGATAACATTGCTATACCTTAGTGATACAGGTAACTATAATTCTTATAATATTTTGTTATATTAAACAGCCCCAAATATATGAGAGGTCACAAGGCATAGAAAATTGTTCGTTATATGGTATTGTGCCCTTCAGTATTACAACATACTTGATAAATGTGATTTGCTCTATGATTGATATGAGAAATGACTGAAGTACTCAGCTGCATTAAAAAGCACAAGATATCAGGGTTAACAGTATTTCAGCTAATGTCAAAATAAATATACTAAACTTCATTCTTCCAGAACTTGGTGACTGAAGGTGTCCATATTCACTTCTTTTGTTCAAAATGTTGTTCTAGTGCCAACATTGTTCTTGTGCTGTATGTTACTTCACATGCATTTGGAGCTTATCTAAGAACTGTTAGCTTCTAGCCAATAACTATGGAAGCATCATTATAGAGATTTAATTCTTAAGAGCAATGTCAAAGAAAGTCAATAGAAACAAAAAACATATATATTGTATTAACTCACTATTTTGTAGAGCATTCCAGTGCTTTAAGCCTGTTTAATAGTGTCTCAAAATGAAATGAAAACTCTGTTCTGTGTTTCTTTATTAAGTGTGTATGCAGTATTGAAACAGTGTCTGATTTCATTGATAATTTCTGTAATTAATGTGTCGTGTTACCAGTGTGAAAATTAATAACTTTTCCAATGTTTTGAAATTGCAAGTTTCACTGGAGGTGATTTGTTTTGAGGATGTGATCATTAACCAGCTATGTGTTTTGTAAGGCCCACATTTTGGGTTGCAGTGCAGGGTCTTTATTCTGATACAGTAAGAAAGTATTCTTCTTTAATGTTTCAGCTTTTCATATGGGAATTTAGAGTATACAGGAAAGTTTTGGTGGTTAGATTCATTTTGTATATGTGTGTGTGTCATGAACATGCATATGTATGCCTACAAGGTATTTCATTTGAAGAATTATGTAAGTATTTGGTGTGAGGTTCAAAATTATGGTTTCAGATTATTGATAGAAATATATAAACCAGTTATTTCCACTGTTTACGTAATAATTTGAGGGATGAATAGGTAGTAGCATGTAAATGCAGGGTTAAAGAAATGATAAAACTTGGTAGGCAGCATTTTGCTTACATTTTGTGCAATGGTTTAAAGTGTCCTTTCTGTGTGAGAATTCAAAAATAAAGATAAATCCAATACTAAACCTTGTTATAATTGTTCCTTCAGTGTTAGCAGAGACTGAGTTTAATGATTCAAGTCTGCTGGAGCATTGTGCCATGTTGAGAGTTCAACTTCCTGGAAGACATGAATATTCCACAGCAGTGCTGTGAGAACTTGAAAAGTCACAGAGGCAAGGTTTGTTTGAAGGTTTGAAGAGCAGAGCAGTGCAGCAGTGAGAGGGTAGCCAAGGGGAAGTGATGGGATGAATGTGGACTGACTGTGGTGAGCATCATTGGCTGAATAGGCATGAGACACAGTGAATAGTCTGCTGTTTTGAGTTTCAGTCCATTTGAGGATTGGCTTTTAAATTCAAACTCTTGAACAGCATCGATGGACATTTAAAAATTCACTAGCTAGATCTCCATACCAGGAAAATCTGCAGCAAGCTGTGTTCCAAAACAGCAAGAGAAATGAAGCAAACAACAGTTGGTGCAGGTGTGCAGACATAGAATGTGTCCATTTTTTATGCAACACATGCAAAGGAGATATGATGTGACTGAAGAGACTTGGGTAATCTATATGAATTTCTCCCTGTGTGTGCTGTGAAGCCACACAGGGAAGCAAAGGTATAGTTCCTGTTATTTTTAACCTGGGCCCCAGATAGAAGTGAGAGTGGTCCAGCATCATGCTCTGGAAACTACCTGCACAGAAAGGTGTGTTATTGAATGATGCTATTAGTTACCAACATTGCATTTAGCACTTGTAAGGAATAAATGCATATGGAGCATAGGTAGAATGATAATTGTGGGGAAACTGGTGTACTTGGATAAAAACTGGCCACAAAGCAGGTTTACCATTTTTGGTTGGAGCAAAAAACAGGACTTCTGCAAGAACTGTTTTTTATCTTTAGAATACCCTGATATGTGAAACTCTTCATGTGGCACTGTTAAATATAATTTATGACTAAGCATATTTTTCAATGAAACTAATTTTCTTCACAAGTGCGGGAATGCCATGTAGTATATACACGTATGAAATTGTTCATGTGGCACATTATAAAATTACATTGCAGGTGGAATTCCTTTTATTGATCTTGCAGACAGTCCTTTCCACTATTTTGTCTATTTACTCAGCATTAGCAAGAAAACTCATTTGACATTCCCCTTATGTGCAGTAACGGCAAATGGTGTACAAATGAGATTACGTTCTTTCAGTCGTTAACAGGATAATATTTTGTGAAACAATTACAATGATATGCTTGCATTAGTATTTATCGAGTTGCCAAATGCAATAGTCATTGACATTTGTGCATTTCCCTGTACTTACAGTGTTTATATTCTGTGTCTCTCCAAACACTTTCCCTGTCCATTACAAATATAAGTTTGGTTGTGACAGGTCTATAATTAATGGCAGTTTACATGAAGAACAATGTATATTTTCACCTGTATCATGTTTCCTATTGGAGGAATTTTCCTGAAACATGAAACGTGGCACATTGCACTCATTCGATACAAACATTGGAAGTTTAGTTTTGATGGGTCTATATTTAAGGGCACTTTATATGTGGACCAATATACCTTTCTGCCTGTATCTTGGCTACCATTAGAGGGATTTCACTCAAGGTTCACACCTAGAACAATGCGGGCATTTGCTAAATACTTTTCAAGTTTGGCTGTGATCAGCCTAAAATTATAGGCATTTTACATGGAGGCCAATGTATGTTTTTGCTGGTGTCTCAGCTAGCATTGGAACAATTTTCCTGGCAATTTATATGTGTGACAGTACTTGCATTCCATACAGACCTCATAAGTTTGGTTCCATCAGTGTATATTTAAGGGCACCTTACATGAAGACCAATGTATATTTTCCATCTGTATCTAGGCTGCCATTAGAGGGATCTGCATGAAAATTCATTTCATGTACCCTACACACATTCCCTACAATGCTACGAGTTTTGTCCTGATTTTTCAGTAATTAAGGGCACTTGATATGAAGAGTAGAGGATGTTGGAAAATAAATTACAGAATGTAATTGAGGCTCCTCGTGTAGTCTATTTTCTCACCGACTGACCTACCGCCGTCTTAGCAACGTATTATTAATACCGACTGACTAGGTAGGGGTAATACCCATTACACTGGTTACATCCGTTGTCACTTGCTCGCTAATACTACCAATCGCTTTTAGCCGGCAGAACAGCGAGAGGTGACCCCGCTAGTGTCCTTCAAATGCACAGTACATCATTCACTTAATCTGTGACAGCTATGTTGTCAAACTAGTGCTGGGAGTTACCGATATTCTCTCATCTGTGTCTGTGCATTATATAATCCGTGCCGTTGGCGTAGGGTTTGTTGGTACTTTGGGGGAAATGTATTTGTTTTGTTTATAGATTGACAGTAGGTACGACACCACAACTGTCGGTTCCCACGGGCATGTTTTATTTATCGTGTATAGTAAAGTGTTCTGTGAAGTGAAAATGCCTCCTAAGCAAAGGAAGATTGCCATAATGGGCTATAGATCAGTGGGTGAGTTGTACATAACGTGATTGTGTATGGTACAGTGAACTCTATATACTAGGATAAATTTCATTCATGCGTGTAATTTTGCCGTTACAGGAAAGTCATCACTGAGTATTCAGTTTGTTGAAGGACAGTTTGTGGACTCGTATGATCCTACAATAGAAAACAGTGAGTAGTTTTGCCTATACATAGTTTATAGGTTGACTCGGCCATAATGCTGATCACTTGTGTTCGGGAGACGTGCTCAGTTACTTGGCTTACCCATATTATGCTGAGGAAGTGCGATGGGTGATGCCACATTTCTTTTCTGCCACTTCTTCTCATATTACATTGAACATGATAATTTTTTCATTTCATTTAGAGCTGAATGACCTAGAGTGTCTTGAATAACTGGCAACATAGTAAAAGACCATGTTATGTACGTCACAATGTTATGTAAGTGTTTCACCGTTATGCTTACTTTTTAGGCTGCGTCTTTAAAATGAGAAGATGAGCTGACCAATTACTGATGTCGTTTTTTGCACAATATGTTGATGCTGTTAAACATTTCACTAACAGATCTGTGAAATTGTAATCAAGTCAAACCAGAGTTACACTTTTATATTTTATCATCATTCAGTTTCTTGATGGGTTAAGTTCGGTTCATGGGTCATTCCACACCAAACTGACAGAGCTGACAGCTGGTTTTCCAACAGTTCACGTAAGAATTGTAGGATCATTAGGTACCATGGATAGAAGTATCAGTATCAATTGTAACAGTTTTGAAATAGTGGTCGTTTGATGATGATGGTCCATGATTCCAAAGATTGTTTTGTTCATTGAGATAGTGAGATCTATTGTTAAGTTAAATTGTAAGAATTGTTATGTGTGCTGGAGGCCAGTGCACCCTTTTATTGCATTTAATTTTGGTAAATTTGGAGCTGAGTTTTCTGCAGGAGTGTCATTAAGAATTACTGAACTATTTAGTTCGTGATTTTAGTGTTCCCATTAGTTTAGCATCAGTAACAGGACCACATTTTCTAGTAGCAAAAATTGGCATCACTTTATCCTGACTGTGGTCTTCTGTTGTATCACACTTGTAGGTGAATGCTGACATTCTGGAGAAATGTTTTGTGACTTCTTCAGGGTCAGAGTGACAGGGATGAGGGTGCGGTTAGGTTATGTAGGTATGTTGGAAGGAAGGTGGATAATTAAAACCACAGGAGAGAAAGAGGAGATAGAACACGGTCCAAGCTGGTAAGAATGGTGAATGCAACATGTGAAAAATTACTTTTCCTATTGGCTTGGACTGGGTGTGTCATAACCCGTGAAACCACATATCGAACAGTCACTGATGGCTGAAATCTACAGAGCTTGTATGGCACTGATTTTGTTTAATAAAGTTTTTTTGGTTGTTTAATCCCATGTAGAGGAAAAACACTGTAATTGTAAAATGTCTTTGAGATCTGATTTATTGCTAAATGCACTTTGTATTAGTATCAAATACTGCAGAAACAACACAAGTGCTGTATCATGTGCACCGATGTTACACATTCATTTTGCCAATTTTTAGTAATTTCTCGAAAAGTTATATTTGCAGAATGTAAAAATCCATACCTATTAAATTTCTATCATTTGGGATATTATAACATGTAGAGTGGTAAATGGCTGCCAAAATTTTGGAGGAGCTTGCCGTTCTGGTTTTTGTGGTAGTCCAGGAAGAGAGTACAAAGTGTGACAAGGACCTCGGCTTATTACCTTGCATTTTTGAAAATATTCAAGTGTTTAAGTTAGTTTGTTGAATGTATTTTTAGATCTAATCATGAAGTTTTGTTGCCTCCTGAAATGCAGTGAAGTCTGTATCAATGAAATCTGAACCAAATGGATTTGGGTAATATGAACATGGTAATGCATAAGACTGTTATGCTTTTTTAATAGAATAATATTTTTGTACTCGGGAATATTGTCTTCATTATTACAGGGCTGTGGAGTTGGAGTCGGAAGGAATTTTGGGTGGAGTCAGAGTTAGTAAAATTGTACTGACTCTGACTCTGATTTTGATATAAAATCTTAAATAGGTACTAGCTACAATAACCATTAGACTTATACTTAACCTTTTAAAGCCTAGCGCTAACTTTACATACTACCAGGTTTAACATTAAAAAATTCTGTGTGGTGCCCACATCGTGTTTATGTGTTTTGTACAGATCTCAGAACAAACAACAACTTTTGCCTTGTAAAACATTAAGAGATAGGTTTTTATAACGGAAGTGGAGAGTGTTTACAGCGCGGTACACACTGAGTCCTTATATAAAGCAGATAAGCTTCGTCTTTAAAGGGTTAAGTATAGGTTATAAGTGTAAAAAGTAGCCTGATGATTCACATGTTGGTGATGAAATGTCTTATGATACCATTTACCATTTGGGCAGCTTTACCATTGTTAATACATATTGAGCTTTTATGAAGGAGTCATAGTTGGAGATGTAAAAATTGAGGAGTTGGAGATTTTGAGTACTGACTCCACAGCCCTGCATTTTTATGACTTCGTATGTTTGGTAGAAAATTATAAACTATTTCAGGTTGTTAAAGGTATTCCAGTACTAATTATTGAGGTACAGTTCTTGTATTAACTTCACACAGAATTTTATCCAGCATTCTTCTTTAGAGGTGAATTCAAAGTAAAAGTGACACTGTGAGGGTCTTAGTGTAGATTTTAACATAATACATCAACTAATGTGTGGATATTTGGCGTTTGTCAGATAGTGGAGAAAATATATGAATGCAGTATGAAATTATGTAAGCTATTTTAGACTTCAAGAGTGCTTGTTACTCAAGAAAGTATACTAGCTGCATGGAGTACTTCCTGCTGTGTCGTATAGGATCACACCTGCTTGGAAGTGTGGAGTCCTTATTTTATCCGACGACTATCATTTGTCACTTCCTGCTACTACTGTGCTGTGCAGTGGGCAGCTGGCTGAGTGGGTTATGTTAATGTGATAATTGAGCTGACAGGAAGTGGCAGCCAATAGTTATTAGGTAACATAATGACTGTATTGTAGCATAGGAAGGCTTCACCCACTGGGAATTTAGAATCCATGTTTCTCCCTGCAGTGTTTTAGAGGAGGCCTTGAAGTGCCAATCTTCTGCTTCTAAGCAGGCCTCAAACCTGAAGTATTTTTCAACATTTATTGGAGCCCTTCTATTGGTATATTAGCAAGTTCCCTTGACTGTTGTGTTCCAACTATTGCAAAGAACGTAGTTTTTTAGATAAACTCTTGTCAGGGTTTTTCACATCTGATGATCTAGGTTGCCACAGTGTGTGACTTGTCAAACATTCACCTAGTACTCCAGTCTAGTCAGTGAGGAATTTGTTATATGGACTGTGGCACTGTCCTGCGTGAAGCAAGTGCACATTTCCTCCTCTTCTGTTAATTCTCTGAAGACTGTTGTCAGGCTTAATCAAATTTTTGTTCAATCAAACATCAGGGGCCATACATTCTTATATGCTCTCACTGCACACCACACTCTGACTTCAAGGACCTGTGTGAACTTCATGGAGACTTCCGGAGTACCAGTATGTGTTGTTGTGGCCATTTATGTTCCTTCTTAATGTAAACCCTATCTCATCTGAGAAGAGTACAGGTTGTATTTTTTTATGTCCAGCTTTGAACCTGTCATTTGAACATTCTATTATCCTTTATACATGTATTGTTTGCCTACATGGCAGTGTTGATGTGCGGTATTTTTACAAGACCTTTGGCAGCATTTGATCTACGACTCACACTGTGCAAAATTATCTTAACTAAATACATTTCAGAAGCTCACTGAGACCACGTGCACCCTACTATAAGTAAAATACACTAAACACCTTAGCTTGGCTTAGGTTACAGTAGTGGTAACACTGATTGTGTCAGCCTGGGAATGCGATAAATCTATTTCCTTGTATTTTTAGACTTCAAGGATACATATTACCCAGTATTTTAAAATGTTTGTATGATAATTTATTGATGAAAGCATAAATTTCATAAAAGAAAGTACAAAAAATCTGTTTGACATTAGTAAGGGTGTTGGTCTAGAAATAAATATGCAAGAAACTATATCTACTGTATTGTATTTTATGGAGTATCGCAGTGACTTGGTGTAGGGGGGAGGGGGGATGCTGCATGTAATCTGTGTGAATGCAGGTTTTTCCCCTAAACTTTTCCATCTGAATTGTCATGCACCTAACCTACAGCACTTACTAACATCTGGCAAGCAGATTATTTTCATAGCATCATGCATGTGACATGTAAACATAACGTATGTGATCTGTGTCTCATATATGAAACATTCATTGAACATTTATATTTTATTTTTAATGTTCTAATGCTACTGTGTGTTTACTCGCAGCATTTACAAAGTCAACACGAGTCAACAGTCAAGAATATGAATTGAAGCTTGTTGATACAGCTGGGCAAGATGAATATTCAATATTTCCAGCTCAGTACTCAATGGATATTCATGGTTATGTCCTGGTGTATTCAATTACATCATCAAAGTCATTTGAAGTTGTACAGATAATATACGACAAACTGCTGGACATGACAGGAAAAGTCCAGTTAGTACACATATTTCTTTTGTTTGTAGTACAAGTCACACCTCTGATCTCCCTTATCTGACTCCCTCAGGACCTGGCCAGTGCTGGACCAGGCCATTTTCTGAACTGTGAGTCATCAACATATTGTGGTATCAAACCACCTTACACAGGACTTCATAAATAAAGTAATAAGTTCATTGTAGCACAAACAGTGAAATCTGCACCTGCTTTGTGACAGGACTCTTAAATGTATCCTATTCAACAGCAGTGCTGACTCATTGTGCATGACCAAAACACATTAAGGTGTATGGAATTTACAATGAGCATGCTACTTTGATGGAAAAAGAGCAAATTCTAACATAAACAGGGTAAAAGATGTGTGACTTTAGCCAAGATTGTCATAGTTTTTTTTTTTGTGGTTTTTTGTTAAATCGTGCGAGACCATGGGCAATACTGGATCATGGAATTCCAGATTAGGGAACTGTAACCTGTACTCAGTAAGTTACGTAGCTAAATAGGCTAAAGGGGTGGGAAGTAGCTGTACTGTTATTAATGGTGACTTGAACAACAAACATGAAATTGCAGTTTTAAAATGATTCTGATTTGTGCTGTTGTATAAACATACCATGATTAAAGGCGTAAATATTTAAAACTATTTTGGTGAGTGTGCAGCACATTATTATTTACTTTTATTATAATTGTAACAGACATCAGTAAAGCATAAAATGGAAAAAAATATTTCATGGAATATTAATTATATTCTGTAATTACCACTTGGCAAATTACATTGCTGTTATAAAACAAAACAATTTATACAGTATGATGTCATATGTATATGAAAACAGTGCAACAAATAGGCTTTGTTTGCCTTCAGTTTGGTTTACTTCTCATAATACTAAAATAAAAAAGGCCTTTTTGTTTTATTGCGTTTAGGGAGTTGACTGTGGTTACCTTACAAGCTGTCTGTCTAGAAGAAAAGGTGTAAATGGAAAAAAGTGTGATGTGTCTTACATCTGCAGATCTGTAGGTTGCAGTAACTTTACTTTCCCTTCACTTGATGATATAAATATTGCATCGTATGGAAATCCACCTTGTGTGTTTAAAATTTCAACTTGACAGGTGTGGCAGAGAGATGGAGAAAGTGGTAGTTTGAGATAAAGGTTGAGTTTGAGAGGAATGAAGAAAGGCAGATGCTAGTAGTGTCAAAGAGGGGAAAGGAGAATGGAGTGATAGTGTGAGACAGTAGAAAGTTAGAGGAGCATGAAGGTGGTGTCACCGAGGTGAAGGAAGGAGGGATGGAATATTGCGAGAGCTGACATGTGAGGCTACAGGAAAGGAACAACATAATATTTTATGTGCAGTATCAATGAAGTGATACTGCTAAAAGTTTCCATTTAATGAAACTAAGAGCTGTTGGTGTAATTTCATGTTAATTTAACAGAACCAAATCTTGGAACTACACTATTTGCTATAGACTACAGCAACCACTGACCCATGTGGTGCAGTCAAAATGAAGACAGAAGTCTTACGATATTACAGTGTCTACAGAAACTGAAGATTAGACATTTGTCTATTTGTTAGATTAATCTTGCTACAGGAGTGCCTTGTGTTGCCTGCAGTTTGCATCATTAGTGTCACATGCATACTTTTGTGTGCCATTGTATGGAACAGTAACAAAACAAATTTATGACCTCGAGACACTCCATGATCTCAAATGCTATGGTGAAATATTATGAATGGACAGTGTTGCTCAGTTTTGTCACTGTTCTGCCATGTGTGTGTTATAAAACTTTACAAAAGGGATTGATATTAAGGATTGGGGGTTTGATTGTTGAAAGGTACATTTCTACAGATCATGTAAGTGAAAGTGCAGTTTGTCAGTGTAATGGCACAGTCCACATTGCACACCTCTGAAGCATTCAAACATGCAAAGAATGATATTGTCAGTATGTACAATGTTTCATTGTTGTTTAGCATGCTGGCAGTTCAAAAATACTTCCAATATTTTGCAGTGTCCCTATTGTTTTGGTGGGTAATAAGACAGATCTACATATGGAACGCATGATTAGCAGTGAGGAAGGAAAGCGGTTGGCTGACTCCTGGAAAGCAGCTTTTCTTGAGACATCTGCTAAACAGAATGAGGTATGGCTTTGTAATTTTTCTTTGCTTTTAGATTACAACTTGAGCATTGGTTGCATGAGAGTAAGAACTGAAAGCAGTAACCATAATGATCACCATTTCTGGGGTGTGGCACCTTGTAGGCTGACTCATATTTACTGACATTCCTCCAAAAGCTTGGTGAATGTCTACCATACTAAATGGCATCACATTTCAGGAGACTGTAATATTTGGTTGTTGCAGCGTTTGGCAAACCATAGGCACTACATTACATTACATTCAGAGAAGTATTATTTAAGTGAGACTAGGCCATCTCCAGTCCATCAGAGAATTTTGACAGCACTGACCAGCTCTCCATTGGCAGTAAACCAGTCACTCTGTTCTGTATCCTGAGTTTAATTTGATCAGATTACCTCAAACCTAATTCACTGGTATTAATGTAAATGCTATGTTGCGTGTGTTTTGTATTTCTTTTTGCCCATTTAATTGTAAGCTGCTTAGTGTAATTATTCTGGCCATACAAAAGTCCTGTTTTGTGTAGTTTCATTTCTCAGTCCTTTGTTTATGTGTCATTCTTACAATCTTATTTCAGAGGAATCAAGATAGACAGTACAGTGATTAGGTTGCAGGCTGGATGATCAGGGAATCAGGGTTCAGTATGTGCCAGAGGTAGAGATTTTTCTTTTGTTCACGGTGTCCAGACCATTTCTGGAGCCCACCCAGCCCCCTATCCAGTTGACACCAGGGGCTTTTTCCTTGGGAGTAAAGCAGCTGGGGAATTACAGTCATCATTAAGATCCATCTATTGCTGAGTTGAAGAATGTGTGCACACATATCTTGATTTTTAATGGCATGGTGCTTATTTAAGCACAGGGACAACTGAATGCTTTTTTTTTAATGTATAGGCTGATAATTTCTGGACTGCATGTTTAATAACACTGAGAATTTTAGGAATGTACAGTAATGTTGGTTCAATAATGTAGTGGTTTCACATGTCTTGCTGATATCAGTGTCTGGTTTGATCACAAATGCCATATTTAAAAGGATTTGCCATCCCTGAACACATCTATCCATTGATGTAATTGCTCACATCGAACATACTGCGCTATTTGTGATTTCTTCTTGTAGTCTGTAGCAGACATCTTTCATACGGCATTATTGGAGATTGAGAAAGCAAATGGCAATGTCCAGGAGAAATCCAATTGTGTCATTTCATGAACAGAAGTCCACAGCCTGCTGCCAAGTATGTAAGCATGAACAAACAGATGCTTCCAGTTAAGTTAATTCAGATGACAGTGTAAGAAATAACACTAGGGCTATTTTATGTAATTGGTTACAAAAGTATGTCCAAAATTGATGCCCTAACCATGTCTTTTTAGCCTTATGTACATAAGTGAATCTTAGAAGTATCTGTCATAAATTACATAACAGTTATTCATAATAATATCAGAATACATTATATCTCAAAGTAGACAACCTGATTCTTGCACTGGGAAAAGCTTCTTGGCATGATATGCATACATGTATGCTGCTTTATGGAACATAAAGTGATGGCATTGTAGTGGAACACTTGTGTGTGCCAGATACGTTTTCATTCTCTCATGTTAGTGGAAGCTGTTTTTTTTTTTTTCAAAATTTGAGAGATTAAGTTCGTATAAAATGTATTTGTACTCATGAATTGGCACAGAATATGCAGAACAATAATTTTAAAATTGTATTATCTCATTTTTATGTATTCATTAACACTTTCTAGATACTTATTATTTACACTATAAGCATAATCCTTTGCCATCATTTGTAAACTGTATGAACTTGGTTCATTATAGTTGCAAGTAAACTGCGTAATATGTGTAACTGTGAAGATGGGTTTAGAATTGAAGTGTGGCGTATCACTGACATACACCTTATTGCTGACATATACCTTAATAATTGTATCATTATTGTGAAGTTTAATTTATCCTTTGTAACCTGTTTCCTAATTTTTATTTGGAGAGAAACTTCCAGAGAGAATACATAATGCAGAAAATAGAGAGGCTTGTATCAACAGCAGTTGTAATGTATTTTAAACATGTTTATGTTTATGGTATACCTATAATCTTGTGTGTAAAATGTTAATATTATTTTCAGATGAAGTTATGATTGCAAAAATCCTGACTTGTAAATATGTATGTATGAATGCATTTACACTTATTGTAATAGAGTGTAATTATTCTTTTTCTAGTGATTTAGTTGATTTTTAATATTCAAGTACATATTATTGTAGCAATTATATAACCCCAGTGTGCTATAGGAAATTGTGGTATTCTTGCAAAGATTTATAGTGCACAGATGTGGCTCCACAGGCATATCTCCAGCTCATTTCTAATTGTGAGGACAGGTTGTGTTGTACAATAAAGAGTATGAACAGTAAGAGACTAGTTTCATGTACATAGGTGCCCTCTTCCAGCCCATATTAGAAAGTACCAAATGTTCTTGATATATTGGTTAGATCTCCTCCATGTTCAAAAGGTTAGACTTCAGATTTTTCTCTGGAGATAGGCTGTCATTCCAGAGGTTTTGTCAGGTCCTCCAGACATACACTGGAGACAAAGTATGTTTTTTTTTATGTTTTGCAGTCATTGGTGAATTCTCCAGTATTGTGCTCCCATACTCCAGACATACACTGGAGACAAAGTATGTGTTTTTTTTTTAATGTTTGCAGTCATTGGTGAATTCTCCAGTATTGTGCTCCCATACCACTGAAAGGGAGCAAATGACTTCTTTTCTGTTAAAAACTTGTAAAAAGGTTTTTTGGACAATCATTAGTTTGTGTTATGTGCATATTGTATAGTGTGTTTGCTAAGTGCTGGGTATGTGGAGAAGTTACTGCCATACCTTGCTGTTTCAAGAGAGAGAGAAGACAATGTGGTTTGTTCTCAGCAGTGTCCATTGCAGAAATAACACAGCCATACTTCTCCCTCTTTGTGTAATGGGTTGGAGGGGAGTGGGGGGAGCCTAGACATAAGATATGGCCATTGCAGTACATTAGGTCATATGGGATCCTTGGCACAATATACAGTGTAAATAACACTAAGTTGAAAGATTTTATTCATTACAAACCTGTTATCATATTGAGAAGCCAGGCCTTTGGGTTGTTGCATCGTGTGGTTGAATAAGTTATTCCCGAGGCTGTGAATTGACATATAACCTGAATATGAAGTTGGTACACTTCTTTTAATATCGGGAAGAAATTACCCAACCACATGGCACAACAATCCAGCAGAACTGGTTCCTCAACAGTGACATGGTGGAAACTTCCAATCACTTTCTGTATTGTTAAGACCATATTTATTTCTAATTGTTTTATTGTCCTCATTTATAGTGTTGTTGATGCGTGATTTTCTCTGAAAGAGTGAAACAATAAAAGTTTTCTTAATACTGGATGTCAATTTCTGTGAACACATAACAGTATTACTTAAAGAAAAAGTAAAGGGAAATGGGAATTTTGCTCAGTATTAAATATGGGTACTAAAACTCCTAAGAATGTGGCCTTTTTTATAGCAGCCTCATGGTCTTTTGGTCCATGTGCTACCCGACTGGGAGACAGTAATGTCATACGTGTACTGCTATTGTACATTTATGCAGTAGTCAATCATGTTCATTGTACTGAAACATTCCCATCGTTTCTAAGTTGTAAATTCATGGAAGTTTTTTGTCATGAAAGTAGTGTACGGTCTGAGCTCTCGTGAAAATTTGCTGAAGTAAGACAAAGTGAGTTTTATTTTGTGTTGTAAGGTATTATAAGGTTGCAATTGTGTGATGTATAAAACTAATTTTAAATTATTTTATTCTTTACTAACCCTCTGAAGAATTGATGTAAGCATAGTTGATGAAAGTGTGATTCAGGGCTTATTAGAGATGTCATTCTCAAGACGAAGTGAAGTGGAAAAACCTAAGAAAAGAAAGGATGGACAACCCTGCCATCCGTCACCTAACCTAAAGTGTATACATAAGGACAAGAGGAGAGCAGACTTTCATTTTAATGACCAAAATATATGAGGTAAGAATTTTAGACATCTCTCTTTGATGAATAACCAAAGAGTTGTGTGTGATGACATTCACATTTCTGTTTATCAGCAGCATTGTCATTACCACCACCACCGCTAGCCACATTCCTTACTTCAAAGCAGTTCAGGTGGTTCTCAAAAGAGTGAGGGTCTCACTGACCAAGCACTTCGTAGTCACTGTTCTGCCTGTCTGCTGTAAAGTCAGTTTCAAGCTTTGTGATACTGTAATATGCCCACATGATAAATATGTTAATTTCATCCGTCCATTTCATACGTCTGCACTGCCTTCCCACTTGGCTGGTCTTGGGTAATAGTGGATTGCTCCGCTGAGAAGCACTTTCAGTGGTTGTGGATATAGGTGGAGACGTATTTCTACAGTGAGCAGTACATTTACCTGTAGTATCTTTGGGCTGAGACCCAACCATGGCCTGCCGGTTCAGCTTGCGGTCCCCATTGGTTCACATGCTCTCACTCTCACTGTTGGCTCCAGGGGTGCCCTGATGCCCCTCAGGTAGTGGCCTTGTGCTTCTGTAGAGTTTTCTCCATTTTTTAAATATTATTCATTCCATGCCTTATTTAATGACCTGGCTTATAAAAACTAAATGCACAACATGTCAGTGCAAGTTTACATTTAAAGCTTAAAACATAGTATTTCCAACACGTTTAGACTTTTAGACGAGTCATCAGGAGGGAGAACATACATCAATAGGACGTGAAGTAAAACGAAGGTTTAAATATTATACTAGCAAACTGCATTGAAACTTGTCTTGAGCAGAATGCAGTAGCACATGATGTAGAATGTAAAATTATCCCATATAAAATTGATGTGATCATAAAGTAACATGGAATTCAATATTTTGGGGTAGGACATGTACGATATGCAGTAGGCCTACCTCCATATCGTACACATTCCCATGGAATCATTTGATGCTGGCTAGTTTTTAAGTTACAGCATTATCAATAAACTATGGGTACAAGTAGAGCCCCTTGTGGTTTAATGAGAAGCAATTCCATGAATTTTAGAGAGAAAAATGAAAATTTGTCAGTTATGTGCTAGTGTTGTTCCCACCTTGGAAATCTGCCCATACACTATGCTGTCACTGTGGATGAAATGTATTGAGCTGTGTGTGTGTGTGTGTGTGGGGGGGGGGGGACTTCCACTGTCAGTGTTGACACAAAAGTTCAAGAAAGTTATTTGATAGGTACAGTACTGATGTTCGTAGCTGAATAGGGATTTTAGTGTCTTCAGAACACTGGTATTTACTAGTTGACACCACATAATTTCCCCGAAGACTTGAAGCTTCGGTATTAAAGTGGATATCAGAGACCTAGGCCAAAACAGGTTTATTAAGACCTAACTCATGATGGATGATGATGAGGAGGAGGTCAGAGAAATTGGGTGAGAAGTGTTGGATTCATTTTAACTGGCTCAGAATACGGTAACTTTGGTTTTGACAAAAAGGAAGGAGTTTCTTAACCAGTTGACTGATTGTCAACCTTTAAATGAAGATCTTTACATTGGAGTTGGTTACTTGAATCAGGACACAGATTTAACCTGTACTGCTAACAGCTGAGTAGCTGTGTAACACACCACTGTCCAGATTTCACAGGGACAGTTACAGTGATTCATCATTTATTGTTATCCAAAATACTGCAGTGACAATACTGTTATTTTCTGGTCGTTAAAGATAATACCTAATGCAAGTTGCACATGCAAGATTTTGGGATCTAGCATTGTATGGCACTAATGCAGCCACTTCATAAATTCAAGTGGTCACCATGTTCATGTTGTTCGTGACAGAAAGTTTAATACTAAAACGACGTGATGGTAACATGGCAGATACAGTCCGCAGAATCTGAAGATGACCTTCATACACTCCTTTGATAAGTAATTATGGACTCACCATGAGGAAATACGGACAAAACTCTATCCAGCATACACCAATCATGCAGCACACTCAGCACTAGCTTATACTACTGCCTTTTATTCAGAGAGAAGACAGAAATGCAGTTTTGTATATGCACATTAAAATATGCTGAATCGTGTACACAGAGTTCGTCAAGAAAACACGAGATGGTCGACAGCAAACCAGGATGAAACCGTTACCCCTGCTGCAATGTATTCATGGCATCATGCAATTCTTCAGTGTCCTAACATACTAGGTGTGGCAGAAAAGTAATGAGACTGATTTTCTTTCAACCATGAATTGTATTCTTTTTACAAATCAAGGTTATCCCCTTCAAAATAGTTCCCTTGGGCAGCTACACAGCGACGGAGGCGTTGTTTCCATTGTTCGTAGCAGTGCTGGAAGGCTTCTGCTGGAATACCTTTCAGCTCGTCAGTTACGCTCTTCTGGACATTATCCAAAGTACCAAAATGGCGCCCTTTCAAGTGGTTTTTGAGCCGGGGGAATAAAAAGAAGTCACAGGGGCTGAGATCCGGCGAATAGGGGGGCTGAGGAACCACAGGAATGCTTTTTTCTGCCAAAAATTCATTGATGGAGACTGCCGTGTGACATGGGGCGTTGTCGTGGTGCAGCATCCACGTGCGTGCAATGCCTGGTCGCACACGTGCTACCCTTTTCCTGAGTCTTTCAAGGACTTCCAGATAAAAAGTTTGATGGACAGTTTGTCCTGGTGGCACAAATTCCTTGTGGACGATCCCCTGACTGTCAAAAAAACAAAGGAGCATCGATTTGATTTTGGATTTGCTCATTCTCGCTTTCTTGGGACGGGGAGAGTTTGTAGTGTGCCGCTCCCGACTTCGGCGTTTTGTCTCGGGGTCGTACTCCAGAATCCATGATTCATCACCTGTGATAACGCGACTGAAGAATTCTGGCTCCCTCTCAAGGCGGTCCAGAAGATCAAGACACACATCCCTCTGATTGGCCTTCTGCTCAGTCGTGAGGTTCTTTGGAACCATCTTGGCGCACACTTTTCTCATGCCCAAATCCTGTGTTAAAACTTGATTGACGGTAAACCGGTTCAAATTTAACTCAGTACTGATCATTCTCAACGTCAATCGACGATCTGACCTCACAAGAGACCTCACTCTTTCCACATTGTCCGTTTTTGAGGTTGAAGGTCTTCCCGCACGAGGTTCGTCTTCCACTTGTTCTCGGCCTTCTAAAAAGGACTTGTGCCATCTGATAACTTGTGCCCTGGATAGGGAATGTTCTCCATAAGCCCTTTGTAACTTTTCGTAAGTCACAGCCGCGGATTCGCGAAGCTTTACACAAAATTTGATTGCACAACGTTGCTCAAACTTTTGCCGGTCCATTTTCGTAACGCACCTCACAAACAACTTCACTTCAGACGCTTTCAACAATTGCGTAGCAACTGCAGCAAGTTCAAACTTGTACTGAGTCTACGGCAGGGGTTAACCTAACTGCCATGTGAAGGGGGAGGCAGCAGCATTGTCTGTTCGTGCAGAGCGTTGCCAGTCTCATTACTTTTCTACAAGGTTATTTGTACTTCCGTATGGGGGCACGTCTGGCAGCGGGGCACATATAGTTCACTAACCCTCTGGTGCCGAACGTCACGCATTCATTATGCGCAGTGTAATGCATAAAATGCCAAATACCAGCTTTTTTCCCCCCCATGGTTCAACAACCCCTAGTGGGCCAAGGCCTCCTTATTGTCGAGGCTTCACACTCACACTCAGACACACCACAATCGGTAGGACTCTTCTGGACGGATGATCAGCCTGACATAGAGACCTCTACCTGACTAACACACAGCAGTCCCAAGAGACAGACATCCATGTCCCCAGTGGTATTTGAACCCACAATCCCAACAAGTGAATGGCCAAATACCCATGCATTAGATGGCGCAGCCACTGGGATTGGCAATATCAGCTATTACTGATGGCCAATTATGGCTGCTGTTATGCAGCCCTCATTTAAATTAAAGTCTGCTGCATATCACACTGGGTATTTAATTCCAGTCCCAAAGGGCAAATAGGATTTTGAAGAAGAAAGTTCATTCCTTCAGAATCCTAGAACAATAAGAAGTCCAATTTTCCGTGATCAAAGATTTAACACATTTAAATTTATTTGTTCTGTTACAGGCCAATCTTTGCAAATCTATACAAAGAATCTGTAAGTATGTCTTACAAATCTGAGACTGTAACTTTAAAATACATGACCTACAACAATAATTATTATGTTCTTTAAGTTGCTTTGTAAAGCTTTATAGAACAAAAAAAATTTTATAATATGCAAGTCTGTCACAGATTCCATTTAGGTAAGGTACTTCACCATCACATTCAATACATATTATACCTAGAGACAGGAAATACAGCGCTTGCGGAGACCTCACAAGTTACAATATTTCTAACAGGTTTCTAATATAGACAAGGTACGTCACAAGAACTAAGTTACAATAAAATAAACAACCACACTTTTAAACATCGATGTACATGGTTTAATGTACATTCAAAGGACCATATCTGATTTCTTGCTCAAACTGTTCTGCTGTTAGTGTCCCATCAATAGCTTCACAGTTACGGTTGAAGACTGAGTAAGCACTGACCTCGCCTTGCTTCTTTGGGCCAGTTCGTGTGTTTTTCCAGATCACATATAGGATGGACACAATGAGGTACACTGTACCAAATTCCAAATTAATAGCAACTGCATATAATGTTGTCCACAATGAAATGTATAATGTATATATTATTGCTGTAAATGAAGCGAGCTTTGGAGAGGTGATATCAACTTCGCTTATGTTATTCTCGGCAGATCCAGCAACATCACTGGTGTGTGACGTGCAGCTATTAACACTCATGTTTCCATCCTAGAACAGAAACTGATGTGTAAATTGTAATTACAAGGAACACTTTCTTATCAGCATAACAGCCATAACCTGCATACCTTGTGCACTTATATGTTATTATATGCTCTTGATATTACTGCAGTTACATAAAAAATAAATTTACAGACATGTAACTAAGGTCATGAATGGCACAAATGTAGAATATGGAATCATCATTCTCCCAAGCTGACCAGCTTACATTTAGATTTACCTATGATCTTCAGCACTATGTCTTCTCACCCACTGAACTGTAATCAAGAAATGCCTTACAGTCTGCCATGTATAATATACTAAACACTCTTGAACACTTTCACTTCGTATACTTCTAACCTACGCGGTGTCTGGGGCAAGAGAAAACTATTAAACGCATAAAATAAGTCGCAGCTGCATGTGAGATAACACTGCAAAGAAAACGTGCCTGTAATTTATTACTGCCACCATAGTGCCATATACAGAAGCTATTCCATGCATAGTTATGTCGTTAGAACAAACAATATTTTTCATGTGCTAAGTGATTTATAACTAAAAGTGATACAAGGACATTAACCTCTTGTTGACATGGAACTGACACGTTTCTTTCGTTGCCACCTGCATGCTGTTGGGAATTAAATGTCACCACATTATATAGGAATTGTTTCGCTGTTTCCCTGCGCTTACGTGCCCTATACTCAGTTAGTTTAGCCTCCATTAATATGTACTTTACTTGAAACAATATCAAACGACCACCGCAACAATCACCAACCAAACTATTCCACGGGCAGTATAACCTTCACGCAACATCTGGCACTTTTTGGTGACGTCATCTGTCATCGGGTTCGGTGGTTCAGTCGCCGTTGCAACGCTATTCGACAGTATCCCCCTAGCGGCGTGCGAGTGTAACGCGTGGGCCAGCAAGTGTAAATCAGACCCCCACCTATCGCCAGTTCGTCAATGATAATAACCCTTTACAGACGAAGCGTATCTGTTATATATAAGGACTCCGCGAGTGCCGCGCTGTAAACACTCTCCACTTCGGTTATAACAACCAGTCTCTTAATGTTTTATAAGGCAAAAGTTGCTGTTTGTTCTGAAATACGTACAAAACACATAAACGTAATGTGGGTATCACATAGAATTGTTTAATGTTAAACCTGGTCTATGTAAAGTTACCGCTAGGCTTTAAAAGGTTAAACAGAGATTCAGTTGACCAAGGGGATGGTTATCATTTGTCATACGTCTGCAGACCGACGTCATCATATTTTACTCTTCAAATTGTCACAGACGTACTATGAAATCTTACGACAGTTGAGCTAGGAACGTGACTAGAACTGACATTCATGTTTATTGCTCATAATACTACTACATCTGTTGTATATACTATAATTTCCTCAAACACGAAGACTGAAAGCTTCTAATACTACATCTCGGCTAAATCGTGTGTAAGACCATCCGGTTGGACACTGTCATCGATTACATATTGTAGCGTCAATTGTCCGTCCTTAGTCGGTACCACCCCGGTGAAGGTTCAAAGGCTCCTGGATACACGGGCTCGTGGCGCTAGAAGCGGCGCCTACGTGCGTTACTCTAGGCGGCGCTCAGTGGCACTAGTTAGTACCATAAAGTGGATGGTGGAAGTCACTTCTGCAGGCAAGAGTGTGTAACGTGATGATTAACAACCAGGCATCTGTAAGTGTCATTGACTGTGAATCAGTTGAAGCGGTTGTGAAGCTGTTCGTCGTGATGGTTGGTGGTTGTGACGCAGTGCATGTGGAGTACCTGCCCTAAGGGTATGTAACACATCTGAGTATTCTTCCCAACACCTTTGAGCTGTTCTGTTTGCTGTGATGAGCAGCATCTCACATTTGAGGTTTAATTGGCTTGTGCAACAGTGTGAGGGATGGTGTCTCCATCAGTGGGCTGGTGAATGTAACATTGACAGTGTGTTAGGTGTCTGTTGCAGTGTAAGGACTAGGGTATTTTTTATTGTGCAAGAGTCACTAGTGGGCCAGGGTCTTCTTTTTATCAAGGTTTCACGATCGCACACAGACATGATGAATGGGTCATAGGATCTGAATATTATTCATATTTTCTGCATTAAGGGTGTTATACATGTAGTTCCAACCAAATGCAAATGCACTTAGCTGGAATTATGTGCATAAATGTGATAGAATATCATGGGGAGGGCATGATGTTGGCAGTGCTGTTGGAGACAGTTTGTTGCTGCTTTCTGTGACTGTTCAATATTTGTGTTCAGCATTGCAAAAGCGTTGATTTATATCATTTAGTATAGAGACCAGAAACATATGGAGCAGAGTCCGTCATGAGAAGCTAGGAGTTGTTTAGCAAGTTATTGTACTTTATTGAAGCTGAAAAAAAAAACAAATAATATAATGTAACTTAACTTTATGACCAGTGTGACTAAACATAATAGGGAAGTAACATAATGAAGTGCATATCAGTGATATGCATGCTTTTCATTGCAGGAAAGATGTTTATGGTGTATGTGATGGTGTTTAGTCAGTCTCTTGGTAATAATCCAAGTACCTAAAACAATTGAGAATGAGGATTTTGAAATGGCACTTAGAAGTACTGCCAACAAAGAACTATCGTAGACGTGGTTAAAACTGGATGGTCGTGCTGAACCACATTGCAGTGGATTGCAGCCTACTTCCAGCCACATTTTAAAATTCAAGGTTTGGAATAAAATTTACATATTCTTCCAAAGTAAGGATAATTGTTGGAGGTGAGGGGTTGAATTCAAGCCATCACTGTTCACCCCACAAGAGTTTCCTTTTTCTGTTCGCCTTTTTTTACTTAACAATTATGAATGTGGATATTCTGGATGTAATGTGTGGTTGGAGAACATGACTTTCTGCCAATGAATGAATGAATGAACAAATGAATGGTACCAAACCTAAACCAACCCAACCAGACCAAACCCAACCCAACCTAACATAACCTAAAGATCTAAAGATGTAAATGTGCCAAATATGCCAAGTAAATACTCTAAACTAACCTAACCAAACATTGTCTAACCTAACCTAACCTAACCTAACCTAACCTAAGCTTGCTTGACCCAAAGACCTAATGGCCAAAATTGCGAAAATGGCCAAACTGGGAAAAGATTGTAAACAACTGTTCAAGTGACTGTCTTTGTTGTACTTGGTGTTTGACAAGCATGACTGCAGACCAGTCTTACCACAGAATTTTTCTGTATGTCTTTTTAAGAGTATTATAGTCTGTTTTTTAAGTGTATTATATTGTGCTGTGAATTACATTCTGATAGGAAAAGTATCCAGAAGAGAAACAGACGACTGGCCTTAACACAGAGAACGCACTCTTAGCTGTCATGGTGAGCCTTTTCCCACAGGCGCTAAGGGATACGTACCTTACAACTGTGTTGTAACAGGTAAGTGTGCAAGTATAATTTTTGTAATTTAAAAATAACAGTCATTGCGTGAAGTATGTGAATTGTGTTATTACAGATGATGGTGCTCTACACTGCATAATGAAATGTAGTGTTCACCAAATTGTGTGAAAGTTACAAATTAAACAGGAAAGTATAGGCAGGGCATGTAACAGACATATGAGGTTTCAGAAATTGTATGCTTTGTAGGTCAGAGAAACTGAATGGAAGAGAAAGCAGTTCACTGACTCTTGTTTGCACCTCAATGGAAGAGATTAGTGGGGGGGGGGGGGCTTATACGTGGATGGAAGATATTAATCTCATCTTACACAAGGTGTAATGTTGATGGAATTGATCTGGCTCAAGGTGCTTGTAAACACGTAATGAATGTTCATTCTGTATGCAATGTGGGAAGTTCCTGTACATGTTGGGCAACAGCTTGCTTTACAAGAAGGCAATGCTGTGGGCTGGATGACCACAGGAGAAGTTTTCTCTCATCTTCATAGCATCCAGACAACCTCTGAGGTTAGCCATTGTCCTGTTCAGTCCATAGTGAGGGTAAAGTGGCTGGGTGAGGAAGCAAACCACTTACCTCTGTCTAGTGCTAGTGTGAAGAATGTGCGGAGCTGTATGTGCTGTACTTCCTCACCCTTCTAAACCCTCACTGAGTGATGTTTAATGAAATATGGGACAGTCTTAACCTTATATGAAGTGTTTTCGTGTTAATGATTGTGTTGCTCACAGCACAAATTGTTATGTGAATCATAAGTGGTGGATTACCATTTAAAATAATGTGTTTGTTCACAGTCAGCAGTGACAAAATGCTGTTCCAAGTGATGAAGAATGACCATGTGGTTGTTATCTGTTCACACTGTTGTCTGGGACCTCAGTGACTTCAGATTGGACTTGCATTTTGTATTACGCTTTGTGTTGCTGTTTTGTGCGTTGACCCTTGTGTGACACTGGGCAATCCTGCAACTTAAGCGTATGAGTGTTATGTGTACTGTGAAGGAAATATGACCATCAGAAATGAAGTTTTTTATTCATGTAATCATAGTTATGGTATATGTATTTAATTTATTTCATGTGGTGACAGTAGTTTCTAATGGAGGCAGTTGTTTCCACTTCGAGGGCATTCAACATTGTAAATAGTTTTGTGTGTGTGATTGTCCTTGTGATATCATTTTAGTAGTGCTTTGAAATTCATCATATGTGGTCCAGACCCAAAAATTTGTATTCATCAGGCTTGTGAAATCGGTACACAAAACTTCCAACTCCAACTCCTGCATAAGATCTCAATATGTATTAATAATGGTAACCTGTAAGGCATTTCATCACCACCGCATGAATCATCAGGCTACTTTTTAGACTTACAACCTATTTTAAGTATACATCTAATGGTGTTGCTATTAGGGCTCTGAATTTGGAGTAACTAGTTAAGCTTTTAAATTGAGATCAGAGTTGGAGTTGGTACATTTTTACTGACTCCGACTCAGAGACTCCACGGCCCTGGTATTTATACTGATAATGTTTGTAAGCAGGAAGTGTTGCAAATCTTGTTTCCTGAGTTTGTTCGAGAGGCAAAATACGAGAAAAGTGTACACAGTTGGTGGAAAAAGAATGTGGTATTAAATACTATCTTTAAATACATATTGTACTTCCTCTAATTCAGTTTCCCCAAAGTGACATTTCCATCTGCAGTTCACTTGTTCTTTATATTCTTTGGTGTAGGGTTTGAGGTCATCGCAGTGGTCAGGTTTCGTAATGCAGTCAGGATTAGGACACCGTGTAGTCTGGTACATGGTTATGTCTGTCTGTCTTCACAGGCATTCAGAAGGTGGAGGCAGTATGTTCTGACCGAAATCTTGGTACTCGCCATTCAGACTACACGGTCCCATAACTTGCAGGACAATAAGTTAGAATCTTAATCTTTTGCATTTACTGTGTATTATATCACTCACACAAAGAAACTGAATATGCTTATTAGGCAATAATTATGCTTTACTATTTTACATATTTTGATGTGGGCAGAAATATGTCGGAGACAATGTGATGTATAAAAATATTTCCTAATGAGTGTATTTAGTAGGTTTGTAATAATTGCGAAGTTCGCTATTTGTTTCGTGCCTTTATAAGTGTAGTGGGGGAGGAGAGGGTATGACAATGGGCGTGTGTGCTTCGCCGAGGTCATTCTAGATAGTTCCAAAAGTTACCACCAGTAGTATGCGTTCGCCATAAGTTGCCGGCTACAGTAACGTACAAAGACGCCGCATATGGCGGTGTAGTTGTACGTTTCCATGGAGTTCCCAATCACAGGTATTAAAATGTGGTCCGCAGCATCCTGAGGTGTAGCACCGTCAGTGTAATTGTGTTAGTCCTGTGGAGGTGTGTTGGAGTTATGGTAGTAAGTTTGAGGGTGAATGAAATAGTTGTTAGGTTAGTATGTCGTTACTTCTTGAACTATAAAGTTGCCATGTTTTTTACTGACAGCTAGTCTGTGTTTGTCGTCCTTAAACTTAATTTTTGAAGACTGAATCCTAAAATTTGCTGTTAGAAGGTTAATTGTAGTGTACATAACCGCAAACGATGACAGGTGGGGTTCCCGCTTGTATGTGGAGTGAGGGAATAGATTACGTGTTCAGGTTATTAACATCGTCAGAATTACTGAGTGATGTGTGGTGACTAAGGTCAAGGCCAAATGTAGATGTGTGAATTTGAATCACTATAAACTCAAACTGAAAGCACCCTTCCATGCCTCTCCTGTTTTGGGAAACGTACATGTCCGATGCACATTTCCCACTGGCCCGGATCAGGTTGTGTCTCCTTGCACCCTGTCATGGGCGTTCCTTGCACATTGTCTATAATATACCACATTCATGCCCTGCTCGCAACCTGGAAGATTGGAGGCAGTCTCTTCCTCTGAATTGGTGGTCTCCACTGATCAGCCATGCATACTACTGAGAATCTTGCTACTCACGACCATAGAACACCCAGAGTACATGAAGTTTGGCAGTACCTGCAACCATTTGGTCCAGAGTCTTCTGCCTTTCCGTTTACTATGTACAAACATAGAGATTAAAATGTACAGAACCATGATTTTGTTTGTTGTGTTAGATGGATGTGAAACTTGGCCTTGTGCATTAAAGCAAGAACATAAGTGGAGGGTGTCTGAGAATGAGATGGTGAGGAGGATATTTGGGTCTAAGGGGGGGAAATAACAGGAAGCTGGACAAAGTAGCACAGTGAGGGGTTTCATGAGTTGTATGTCATGCCAAATGTTAGTAGGAGGATCAAATCATAGAGGATGAAGTGGGCAGGGCGTGTGACACATATGGTGGAGAAGAGAAATGCATGCAGGATTTTAGTGGGTAAGCATACATGTGCGACACACACACACACAAGCATGCACGCACACATGTATGTACGTACATATGCACATACATGTTGTAAGTCCAAAAGCCTGCCATAAAACAGTTGGATATGAGGCAAGTTATAAGAATGCAGTTCACGCACAAATCTCGTATGAATACACAACTCAATAATCATGTGGTAGGGTACTATTACAGTGGAGTTTAAAGAAGTAGGTTGGGAGGGCATGGACTATTTGTCTGGCTCAGGACAGGTACAGGGACAGTTGGGGGGCTGTTGTGAACACAGTAATTATACTTTGGGTTCCTTAAACTGTGGGGAATTTTTTGACTGCACCAGGAACTGTTAGCTTTTGAAGAAGGAATGTGCTACATGGAGTCGGTTCGAGTGGGTTGATGTTTGTCAGTACCATCTGTTGCAGTGGGTGTAAGCATTTCTGTTTTGTAGAAAACATTTCTACTTTTTTTTTCCTGGAAGTTGGATAGAATTTGTTTCATGGTCAGGTGTCTCCCTGAATCGTTTAACGTCCGTCCGTGGTATGAGTGACAGAGTCTTGTGGAATGGTGAGCTTTCATGTGTGACCTCTTATTTTGTTTGCAGTGAAAATAATACGTTCCTTGTTTACATTTCACAGTGCTTGTGGTGTCATAGACGGTTCTGTTTGTAAAACTTCATCAGGTGTGGTGGCAAGTTCAGATATGCAAGAACTGCAAGCGTTCAAATACAAAGTAATTTCTGGCAATTAACACTGTGGAAGTGTCATGATGTGACAAATATTGTTATGAAAGTGAACTATGTTGGAAAGTGAGCCAAATGTAAGTTACAGTTCGTAGTTTTTGGTTACAGAGATATTATCTTCAACAAGATAATTTTGAAGTTTCTTTTCTGAGTGTACATGCATGCGTGCGTGCGTGCATGCATGCATGCATCCATCCATACATACATACATACATACATACATACATACATACATACATACATACATACGTACGTACATACATACATACATACATACATACG